>CM060875.1:22001806-22565760 GCA_030737845.1 Acorus calamus | reverse complement strand
TTCACCAGTCTCAATATTAGATTTTTTTTCCTAATAATGATTCATATCAACACTTATCACTGGATTAATACATTGCGGTATTTCTCCCAAAAAAATATCCACTTATCACTACACAAAAATTTGAAGACAACAAATATTTGACAATCTAGACAAACATATATTTTCAAGCATCAGTTTAGATGGCCTAAAAATACTGTTGATGTTTCCATCTATATATTAGAAAATACATGTTGTCTTGTGAAATATGGCAATGCTCTCAATAAAATAAGAAACATTATTTCCTAATTTCCAACCATTCACCAAATTTACTAAATTATGCAAAGAGGTTCACATCAACACGTAATGAAAATGTGCAATCTAACTTTCCAGTGGCCAATATATCAGAACTTCAGGCTAAGAAAGTCTCACATGAGCTATCACTTTACTACATTAACAAAAAGCGGTAGCATTAAAAAAAAGTGGGAAGTTTAATGTGCACAGAGTTATGTACCTGAAGTTGAGGGAATGCCCCCAATAATGTTTCAAGAGTCTGCAAGTGGTACTCATCAGGAAAGACTTGAATAGTGCAATCCATTAAATAATATTGGGCTATCTCATCTTTACAATTGACAACCTGTCAATCATTTAAAATTAGCTAAACAGGTTAGCTTTGCTGTACCTGTTTAGATAAGAATTAAGACCATTTAAAAGCCAATATATTTTGGTTATAGCTCCAAAAAAAAAAAAAATACAATAAAAATAAAATTGTCGTGAAGCTGACCTGCTCCAAGATTCTGGGGAGAACTGTTTCTTTGTACATGTCAAGGTCAACACCTTCAATCTGGCTAAGAACATGCAAATTCTTCCCAACCTAATAGGACAATTCAGAGTAAAGAAAGATACTGTGAGGCAATCTATGTTTTTCACAGTGACTTTAAGCATCCAAGTTACTGATGTGGTGATATTACGAGATCACGGAGTTCGCTCCTTTCTTTTTCCCGTTTCTCTTTTTCCCGGACAGGTCCCTGCAGACCAGAAAGCCCGATTCGAGCCTCAACTCAGGATCACCTAACAGTATCAATAATTCACAATCACTATAACACTAAACACTTACACGTCTATTATCCTATATAATAATGTCCCCTTACATGCACACTAGGAACAAGCATGCGTAGAAAGAGAAAATTAAGGCAACTGATGTTGCAACCAACCTGGTGCTGCATCCGCACCCAGAGTTTGTTCATCTCAGTGAAGTTCTGAAGTACAAACTCTACAGATTCCACAACACTGTCCGCATCCCTAGAATATTATGACAGAAGATCAATTACAGGAATAATAAAACTATTCATCCTTATCGACCATGATTTAATATGGTAAAAGTCTTGGGAAGAAATCATGCAAGAAACGTGATTGGCATTTTTCATAATCAAATATGTAAACTGGCAGTGCAACATAGATAAGTTTATTTACCCTTCATACTCTGAACCGATATCAGGCAATTTGTCCCTACTAACTTGAGAAAGATAACTCCGTAAAAAAAGACCACGAACAGGATGTTGGATGCCACGGCACATTTCCACCAGATCTTTCAGAACATCCTTCGCAGGAGCCTCCTTTGATTTGATGTAGACAGATCCCACTGTGCAAAGAAGATACCTGATGAACCAAAAATTTATACTTCTTAAATGATGCAAATGCAATTGTAGACAGGGACGAAATAAGAGTAACAAATGTGATGCTGCAAAACAAAAGAAACTCTAAGGAAATGAACAATACTGTGTGTATGGTGAATAGTAGTGTGAGACCAATTGTCATCTATAAAAGAGGATGCTTCTAAGTGTTTTAACATTATTACTATTGGAGTCATTGTATAGGCCTGTTGTTGGGCCTATTCCGGGAGGCCCGGGGGTTGGGGGGCAACGCCCCTCATGGGCCGCAGCCCCCCCCCCCCCCCCCCGGGGCGGAGGGAATAGGCCCAACAACAGGCCCATGTGGGGATCGCCGATTGGGCGTACGGGGGTTCGGAGGCAGCGCCCCGACTCGAATTGTTGTCATGGGCATTTTGGTCATTTTCCAATTCTAGGGCTTGTACATCTTGTAACTATAAAAGGGACCTTCCGGTCACCATTACATAATACAATATTATTCAATTTATTTCTTCTATTACAGGGAACATACTTTTTCTACTAAATCCCAACATTATTTAAGTGACCATGAAGTGTTTAGTTCAACTAAAAGTCTAAATCCCAGCATATTATTCTACTGACCAATGAAATAATCCAAACATTTGGCAAACTAATGGCCCAGAACAAGCTAACATAAAAAAAATATTTCAAGTACTGAAGAAAAACTATCACAAAATGCATTAAACATCATCAGCAAAAATCCAGATCTATATGTCATTAGTGGCTTCATTAAATCAAGATTCAAAATTTGTATAAAAATGTCACCGGTAGAACATAATTATGTTAGAAATCCATTTGAAACAAATACTGGCATTCGTGATATTCTAGCTAATATAACTAGTATACACCCAAGCCCCTATGCCTAATGGGATGCCCATGTTTTCAAGATTGACTAACATATAGCATATTATCAATTCCTATCCAATTCCCTATCCTTTCTTCATTATCTTCATCTGATCCCAACCTCAGATTTCAAGCTTCACAATTAATCGCTTTTGTTTCACACTAGCAGCTAACAAATAACACCAAGGAATACAACTATTGATATCTAAACAATTCACAACATCATATAGATTTTCAAAAAGGCAAAAAAAGACACAACAACAGAAATCACAGTGCATATCAAGATAAAAGAAGAAGTACATCCACTTACAGCCTAGGAAGGATGTTCCCGGCATGCTGGACAAGCTCATAAAGGTCAATCACGGAGAACCCCCTCTGCACCTCCTCTTTGAAGAACATCTCAAGCTTCCTCAGCTCATCAAAAGCCCTCATATCTATCCAATCAAAATAGAAAAGAAGAGAATCAGTAGAGGCCACCAAAGAAAGCAAATCAATTTCAATGAATGGATCGGTAATAGGAGAGAAGAGCGTCAAATTACAGAGCTCGTAGTATTTGTGCGGTGAGAGCCTCGACGTGCGGAGCTCGGAGAGCATTTGGGCGGAGTACTTGAGCGCGTCCCTCAGGTTGTTGGAATCCTGGGAAAACAAGAGATCAAAAAATTAGGGTTTGGTGGAAATCAAGATACTAGGGTTTTCAATGAGAGGAGATCGTCGAGAATTACGAGGGAGCGGTGCATGTAGAAGGCGTTGTGTTGGAGACCGGCGATGCCCTCCGCCAGCCATTTCTCCTCGTCCTCTCCGCCGTCCACCAACATCTCTCTCTCTCTCTTAAGATCTGCTGCTGTTTTTTCTTGCCTTCTTTTATGGGGTTGTATGTATGTTTTGTTTTAGGAAAGGAGAGCCTGAGAGGAGCGGACTGAATTTTTTCCTTCTGATTGACCGACGGGTGCAGTTTGATCTGGTTCGTGCGAGTTGGATGTGAAGCACACACGTTTATGTTGTCATCGCTTTGCGCTGTCCGTCTAAAATTCTCGATTCAGACATATTTTGAAAAATATACATCCAGCTCTTAAGCAACCCTGATTATAATAGAAATAAAATGTATGTTATTATATAAATGAAATATATATTAAGATATATTAATATATTTTTAAAAAATTAAGAATGATAAAAAATTATCATTATGATACAATCTCACACTACGATCAAGGACGGAACCAGAAATTAAAGCAAGGGGTCAGAGAGCTAAGAGAATGAATAAGATAAAAAAAAAGAGTAATTACAAATATATGATAAGTTAAGATGAAATTAACATAGTTGGATAATGACCGAGTCCTTGAAATAATGGTGATCGATTCATGTCAAAAACATTTTGTTTAACTTATTTTCTTGTATTTAGTGATCTGGAATCATTTATATAAGATATAGGAAAAAATCTTGAAGTCTCATTATTCCCATCACAAAAAATAGAAAAAATAAAGCTTCAAAAATTTTAAAAAATATGAATATGAAATAAATAATTTATTAAAAAAAATACAAGGATATTTTTTAAACCTAAACTTTGAAAATAAAATTTAAAACCTAACTTCCAAAAAATCTAGAAGACTTAATATTATATAGTAATGATGAAAAATCAAAATAAACCAAAAAAAACATTAAAACATCTATATCATTGATTTTTCAATCCTTCAAAATCAGATACTAATATTTTCATGTAAACATGTGAGTATGTACGTCATTTCTATAAAAGATTAATATATTTTATTATATAAATATACATTTCAAAAATCAAATGTATGCATGCTAACTGAAATGCAAACGAGAATGCGTGTAACATTTTTCGAATTCAAACCCACTCTTTCCTATGAGAATTTTTTTGCATCCTGAAAAGATCTTATTTTATCAAAATAACTCTGGTGAATTACTATTTGAAGCTATAACCTTCTAAATGATTTAAATAATTCATGAATGATATTAGTATTCCTGCAAAAAAGAAAAAATTATGCAAAAATATCCCTCAAAAGGGGATTGATTTAAAATTTAAACCCTTTTTTTGAGAGGTGTTAATGGGAATATAAACTTTTAAAGGGGTGTATATGCACAAACCCTTTCTTTATTAAACATCATGCATATATTACTGCATATATTATAGTTGAACCTTGGGGGAGGCTGGCCCTGCCCGCCCCCCTTTGGTTCCGCCCTTGACTACGATAACACAATAAATGCTAGTCTACAAGACTGCAAAATAGATAGCAAAACTGACAGAGTGTATCAGCGATCCATGTTTTTTTTAAAGGGGCAACTAAGCCCACCCCTTGAGTTGAAATCCCACCCCAGAGAAGGAGAAAGAAAAGAGGCTTGGATGGAGGCGACGGGCTATTACGGGCCGCCGTTTCATGAATCTTTATAGATGAGTCATTTAAAATAATAAATTTAATAAAATTTACAAAAAAATATACGCTTATCATACATTTATAAAAAGGAAAAAAATCTGTATAACTCCTTGTAAACTATCCGAAATCCATATAACCCCTGAAAATAACCACGTAAATCTAAATAGCCCATTGAATTAAATTCTTACGACATATTAGGATTATTCAGTGAATATTCTATCTAGCTAACATATTGTAGGGTAAACATAGATAAGATTATTAAGTGATCAGAAGGGATAAAAATCATCATTTACAAATGATTTTTTGCATTTTTAACACATGTAGGGAATATTTAGTATACCGTGTTTTCAGTCATAATTAACCACCATATATATGTGGCACTGCTCTGGCTAAGAGCCGATGAGTACAAAGATGATGGTCGACCACCTCTCTCTTTCTCTCTTCCTCCCTCTGTCTATCTCTTTCTCCCTTCCCTCAACTGTTTCCTCCCCTGTCCTGTCACGACCACCTCCGCCACCCTTCGCTTGCCTCAGACCCCCGCCCCCTCTTTCTTTCTCTTCTCTCTTTCTTCTTTTTTTCAGATGCAAACCTCACTCCAAAAGGATAAAAATGGTGGTGAGGTTGCATTTCTAGGGGTTAATTTAACTATTTCCTTCATTCATTGAAGTATATATAAATAGTTTAATGATGATATGTAGATAGGGGAGCTCCGTATGGACATGGGAACACTGCGCGGCATTGCATAATCACCATCAATTACCGGTAAAAATGTAAGAGTCTATCGAAAATCATGTTAACCTTTTTTTTATAGATTCTTTACCGGTAAAATCTACCGAAAAATAACCATTCAATCGTGAGATCATAATGCCACACGGTGTTTCCTTGTTCACATCATATCACTACTCTATACATATATCTTATATTTTATAAAAACACATACATTATTGGATAATTTATATAATTTTTAGAAAATAAAATAAAAACAAGGACATTTTTTATGATGATAATCACCAAAAAAAAAAAAACTATATTCCATTTTAGGACATTGTTTAAGGCACCTTCTTGCTGGCTACTTTTCAAGGTTGATCTTGTTGTTACACGAGACAAGATATCTATTGATGCATGAGACATTATGTCTCCAATGATTTTGTTTAAAATTTTTGGTGTCAAGGCCCCCATAGCAGGGCATAGATATATTTATAAACAAAACAATTTATTTACATAGACATGTGAGGCAACAGTAGTTGTGCCTCTACATGAACTATACATGGTATCAAACTGGGGAAGATCGGACTCAACAACTTCCAAATCTGTTCATCTTATAAATAACCCATAACATGTGCTCTTGGACCCTTAACAAACTGGATAGGGTCCGTATGTAGGTCTGCTGCTTGGATTGCTTCAACAAGTAGACTGATGGATGGACCTATTCCACTCCCTTGTAAAAGTTGAATAACTCTAGTTGAGTCAGAGCATACTCGTATATGATTTAAACCCAATACTCTAGCCTGTTGTATTCCAAGTCTAATAGCTTCAGTTTCCATTCACAGAGGATGGGCCCATGGCCAATACATATAGCCCACCCCCATAGGGCAGGGATACTCCCACCTCCTAAATTACTTTAGGCACCACCATCTAAACTAACTTTAGGCATCCATATGCTTATCAGCTATAATGACTAAGAGCACCACCTTATAGCTGCCACCATCCTACCAATTTGGTCTGGACAGGCCCATCACCCAAATCCAAAATACATATAATACTTGCCAAGTAAGCTCTGAAACAAGCTAGACACATGGGTTGTTTAGGTATTTATATTATCTAGACAAGTACTATGTCGAGGAGAATATTCCAGAACCCATATAACTTTATTAACATATCAATATTTCTTTCTTTTGTTGCGTACCCATATATCACAATACTTGTAGTCACTCATACAACGACATACAGCGTTTGGCAAAACATGTGCAAAATGTATTGAACTATTGTCAAACAGTACACATCTTTGTTGTCATCAGGTCGCCCGAAGTCATCAACTAGAGAATATTGTTCTAAGAGGTTGAACAAGAGTGGATATATAAATGGAGCTAATAGATTTAATAAATCATTTTATTTTTTTCTATGATTTATTGCAATGAATGTTTATGTAAATAACACCAATGGTTCGATCAGTTGTGTATTAGATGGTTTTTATAGGAGCACTTGTTGAAATGTTGTTACTTTAAACAGTGTTTATATGTGCTTTGAATGGTGGTGTTGATGGCTTTGAATGCAAGTATGGCTTTGAATGGTGGTTTTGATCAAACGTTAGATGACTTTCTTTATAAGCATGACTTTGAATGTTTATTAATGGATTATGATGGTTTTTCTTTTTTTTTCTTCTGTTCCCATCGACAGGAGGATTGTTTAGAAAATATAAACAAGTAGAATCCCATGTTTCTAACCCATTCCAGAATTACAGGTTTTTCTTTTTGTTCCATCGACAAGAAGATTGTTAGGATATATAAATACATGTATTGATTACAAATCCAAAGGGATTTATCCTTCACGTTTCGATACATTAGGGGGCATATAATACCACCCCATCAACTCCTCAACCCACCCCATATTATCATTTTTTTTTAAAAATTTAACCCACCCCACTCTCTCAAAAAGGCAAAAACCCTCACCAAGCCCCTCGCCCGACCGCCCTTGACCCCGGAAATGTCCCACTCCCGACCCCCTTGACACCGCAAACACCGTGACTCCTCGCGTGACCTCTTCTCTCTTTCTCCTCCCTCATGGAGATAGGGTTCATGCCGAACGATCTGTTCAGCGTGTTCAAGAGGCGAATCGAATGGTTCTTGGACATCAATCGTGGAGGGTTCGTGTGCCTGTACTGTACGGCGATGGAGGTCATCGTGTCATGCGATTTGGAGGGGATGAGGGTTTTGTTTTGGCAGGGTGGGTTAGGAAAACAAAAAAAAAAGGATAATATGGGGGTGGGTCGAGGAGTCTTCGGGGTGGTATTATCTTCCCCCCATTTTAATGCCTCCAGGTGTACCATGTACCAAAACCATGTGCTTCAACCAAGATCTTCTACTTCAAATCCACATCCACCAAAAAACAAGCTCGACCATGAAAACATAGCACGCCATCAACGAAATCTGGCTTTAAGCTTTCTTGGACAAAATCCTCACTAAATAATCAGATAAAAACACACTATCCACAATCAACAAACTACTAAAAGTGTAATTTCAGACAGCACACATCAGAACAACTTTACAGAACACAATTTACATATCAGACTATATCTTGATAACTCTTCATACCCATGCAAAACCAAAAGCCTTTCAAACATGACTCATCAGATGAAAGTGATGCCAATTTTCGTTGACAGAATCCGACGAGTTCGCCAACCTCCATTGCTCAACCATATTCATTATAACACTTACCATATTTGATGATGAAATACTTCAAGGTGTACTCTCATCACCAATCTTCAATGACCCATCTTTCATAAGATTGAAGCTCAGGCTTTTAAACCTCTCCCTGGAATACTGTCTAGATGCCTTTCTCCAATCAGTGCCAGCTTTCATCATCACAACAAACTCTTCATAACTAATGCGACCATCCTAAAAAAACACCAAGACAAGTGTTAAAATCTGCATTCACCTCCCAAATTTAGTGGAAATCTTAATAAAAAAGAAAAAAAAAGGAGCTAGAAGCATCACCTTGTCAGTGTCAACTTCAGTTATGATGTCATTTAATACCCCATCATCTACTTGACCGGAATCATCCACCAATGTTTCACGAAGCTCGTCCATTTCAATGTATCCACTGCCATTCCGATCAAAGAACATGAATGCCCTGCGGAAGTGTTCATCATTTTCCATCTTTTGCAGATGAATTGTGACTGCAACAAATTCTCCGTATCCAAAAAGCCATTCCCATTAACATCAGCCTGGATGGAAGCAAATGCATTTAAATTACTTTGAAATGACAAAAAAATGGAGTGTAGGAAATTAATCTTACAGAAAATTGTAACATTTGTTTAAGACTCGTAGGTTATCTAATATAGAATGTCACTTAGTAAATACTTATATTAATTATTGTTATAAAGAGAGGTAATTTTTGTACATGACTATAAATCAACCATATATTTGCACACACAGAACCATAGGAAAAATTGAAAAGAACACACATCTAAATAGGGGTACAGCCAAGGCAGCGCATGACACGAGATCATTAAATTTATGCATATTTAAGAGTAGAAGAAAGAAAATACTCAAAATCATTATACAAACATAACTGCCAAACCCATGCAGCACAACTCTCGCAGCCATGACTGATGGGCGTTCATAATTTAAGACTAATGTAATCAGGAATACAGAAAACCAATCAACGTAACACAATATAAACCACAATGGAAAATCAATTAAAACTTCTCATGTTCATGCACATTAAACTAGCCTTGAGAAGGCAAAATGAGCAACTATTGAAGGATATCTAACTGCAGTTTTATAAAAAAAACCTAGACCCAAAACCAGACCCAAATCACAAGTTCCAAGGAAAAACTGCAACCTGTTCATTTAGTGCTGGCTCACACCTCATCAATTTTAAATAACTACCTAAACATGCAACCAGCTTCAAAAATAATTCCCAAATAAAGCATGCATAGTATACAAGGCATGGAGAGATGTATTAAACATTTCCCAATCTATAAAACACAAGGAATCAGATAAGTGTCTCATCCATCACCATCAAAAAAAAAAAAAATTTCCCAAGTGGTATATGGTCAACCTTATGACCCTATATGATCGTAACATATGAATACCTGCAGATATGGATGAGAACATGAAAACAAGATATCAGAGCAAAATACATCCTTTGGAAGGTTTAGATCACCGACACCAATATATTAGATTAACATCATAAAATTACAGCTAAAACAGTACCATAGAAGCACATAATCCTACATGCTGGATATTATTTTGAACACATTAGATCTCAGTTTATAAAATTTCTTATATATAATCCTATTTGAACGCTCCTTCATCTAGTCCAGTCATGATGAGCTTGTTCCGGATGCACCCGTGGCCTCAAACAATATACTAAAATGTCAATGTCCATGAAATATGATGTAATACTGCATTAACTCTCATTTCATATTCTAAATATACAGTGCTCAGTGGGTCAGTCTCAATTCAATTACCAAACCAAAGAATCAAATCACCTGCCTCACCCGATGACAGATTTTGAAAGGCCATAGATGCAAAACTTTTGATGATAAAAGATTGTTCTGCTAGAGATTTGGAGTGCAAATGACTGGCAAGATGAAACAAAGTTGATGGAGACTATCAAAAGGCCTATTAGCTCAGTTGGTTAGAGCGTCGTGCTAATAACGCGAAGGTCACAGGTTCGAGACCTGTATGGGCCACATCTATTTTTGCATATTTTATTGTGGAAGACCCCCTTACGGGGTGGTCGAGACACACCCTCCCCCAAGGGGAGGTGGGAGTTCGATTCCAAGTTTACCAAGCAAAAAAAAAAAAAGTTGATGGAGGCAAATATTTATGGTGCCGTTTGAATAGAGACATAAACTATTATGAGATATATGACTATTCCAAGAATAGAAAACCATATCAATGGAATAAGTGATTTCTATTTAGTTGTGTTTATAGTTATTCTCTTGGGAAATGTAATAATGAAGATGGTGTTGTTTGGTTAGATTAAGAATAAGATTTGGATAAAAAGTGAATAAAATATTAAATAATGATTTATAACGATCAAAATGACTATTTTAGCCCTAAATAAATATTTGTGTTTGGTAATTATTACAAAATAAGTGTTATCCATAAAAAATAACGTATGAATTCTTTGATGTTGATGATATAGGACTTCTAGTTGTGCTCAATTGAATTTGTAATTAATTCTTTTGTCAACGCAGAATAAATCAAAACTACTTGTCAAAATAATATATATAAAACAAAGCTAACTTTTAATAATCATTCAATGACGTGAAAATTGACTTGAAACACATGGGAAAAAAATGCAACACCAACAGCAACATCAACAACTCAGAATTCCTTTGACGATATTGTTTATGAGCACCCAAATTCAACCAACACAAACATCTATCAGTGATAACAATTTAATCAAACAGTCGGAATGAACATGAGACAAGTACAGAAAAATAAAGCAGCAGCAGGAAAACAATGATGACACTGTTACCAAGAGTTAATAAATTTAGCCATAGCAGGGGCAGTCCAAAAAGATGAGAGGACAGGTGGGACCCACTTATCCAACAGTAAAAAATTGTAGGGGAATAGCCTCATTCCAGGGGAAGGTGGTATACATATACAAACTAATACCACCTTATTCTGGAATCCAGATTCCCCTACATTCTGCCTATCCAAATAGCATATTTGGCGTTATTCTTCCCTATTCCAGGCTATTCCAAGCTTAATCCTCTATCCAAACATGGTGTAAAGGTGGAGAATGTTGAGAGACGTTATGTATGGGTAATTCAATCTTTTGGATTAGTATGGTTTATATCTGATCTATAGATATTTGGTCTCTACTCTCTAGCACAATCCAAGGAAACTTATGTTTTTCCCTGAAATCTATCAGGGAGAACCTAGAAAAAGTGGAGATGAGGTTTACAACATGCTGTCAGAAGACACGGGATTTGAACAGAAGATGAATTATTCTTATGCCAGGGGATATAGATTAAATGATCACCCATAACAATATGGGTCACAGGGGGGAAACTGTTGATATGAAAGTCAAACAGGGGATGAAAGAAATGCCTGGTTAAGGAAAAATAACTAAGATGAAATTTGCCCTTTAAATAAGAAAAAAAAAAAAACAGAACTAGCTCGTAGCTTTCTGGTTCACTGCACTCATACAGGATGTCCAAAAATGGCCTTTTTTTTGTGGGGGGGGGGGGGGGGGGGGGGGTGGAAGGGTTGGTGGTGAAGACTTGCCCCATGATGCCCCCCGCCAAGGTCCCCTTCTTTAGAATTTTTTTTTGTAGTGACTTCATGTCCACATGATGGAGAAAAACAAACAACTGGGAGGAGACCACATGTATGTTATTCTGCTGAAGAAAGAAAGGAGTAATAGGTTAAAGTAGCCTTTTAGTTCATAAATCCATTATTATAATCTTTCTCCAAGTTGATTTAGTAAAATATAATCCACCATTACTTCCTTTAGTCAAAAGCTGAACATCAATAATATGCCCCATCTGGGTATGTCTATATACAATCATAACAATGGTTGAGTGTGGTGAGTGGAATGCATGATGACACAAACTATTACATAAGAAGATCGTGTTCTCACTTGAGTAAGGGAGTGAATTGATTGAAAAAGCTCTCTGGACAAGTGAGGAAATCCCTTTGGAACCAAACAGAATAGCAATTGACCTTCACCCTCAATGAATAAGTTCTATCAACCATATACATTATAAATAAAAGTTGTGCAATAATTAGGTCAGCAAACATGGTTTAATCACAAGTTATCTGGGTTTTTAATTTCAAAATCAGAAGAATAGTCACAGCATATAGTTTGCAAAGTAAAAAAAAGTTTCATTGATTCACCTGAAATGCTATCTCAAATAAACAGTAAAAAAACAACAAAAACTTACTGCTTCCATCAACATCCGCATCTCGGGTTCGCCTAGTTGGGAACCAACCTTAAGAAGGCCAGTCTTCAATTCCTCGTATGTTATTTTCCCATTGTTGTCTGTGTCCATTAGCTTAAACATATCTCTGATGACTTCAACTTCTTCAACTGATAAATGCTCCGCAATTACCTGATGCAATTTGACAGACCAATATAGAATTGTTAATCACTAGCATTTTATTAAGGGGATCCAATTAAAAATGTCATATAATTGTAAATGCTTTCCTTTAGATTTGTGTTTCACTTAAGAGAAAACTGGCATTCCAAAATGGTAGTATAGTAAATTAGTATTAGTAATGTATGAATAAAACCAGAGTTGAGCCTGAGCCGGCTGGAGGGTTGAGATCGTGGACTACAAGTTACCTCATTTACAATAGTGGTACATTTAAGAGATTGAGACCACCTAAATAAATTCATATCGATAAAGAAACACATATGCCGAATGCTTGCATATAAAATTTCATAATATCTAGTTATACCTGTAGATGGTTTTTTCTAGATTTCATTTTGTAGGGTTAGATGACTTGGATCATTCTGTACTTTCATCTTACAGAATCATTATGGATTTTGTTATTTTTTTTCATAGATCACAACTGATTTCCAGTGAATAACAAACACAGATTTTAGGATAGAGTTCAATGTACGCTAACTCAAAAAAAATGTCAAAACAACACATGGATATCTAAATGTGTGTCAGAGAGAAAGTTGCAGGGAATCCTACACAGCTCTTCCACAGGTAGAATATGTTAAAAAGTCTCCGCACCCATCATAAATAGTAATATCCAAAATAGAAAGGTCTGCATACAGTGGGATCACATTCAGCTGGATAACCACATTTCAACCATATAGTTAGAGTTTGTCTGCAGGCATGCTCTCAAAGGTGAGGGTGAGAGGGAGTAGGCATTGCAGTTTTTTTTATTTTAAATTATTTCGATTTAGATATACACATAGATATATGTTTATAGGCACTAGGGATTATGCGAAGTCAATCCTTATATATATATTAAAAATTTCCAACTAGAGAAGGTACAGACATGTACCACTCTGGTAATTTACTTATCTAAAAATGACAATCTCGAGTAATGAGTGTGAGATGTATATGGATAACATGATTGCTATTCATCCTCACCTGTCAAAAATTTCATGTCTATCTTACGATCAATGAGAGAACACTATTTCAGATTTCTTGTACAGTTTATCAACCTGAATCTGACATTAGGACCATGTCCATCCTTATCAAGCTTGAGTGTCAACGCACATATCCATGGCGCACAAAAAGGATATTTAATTCTTCCTAGTTATCAAAATAATGCATCACTAATAAAGAAAAACAAAATATATACTTCCAACAATTATCAAGGTAATAGCCAATGTGTACCATAAAATATTGGAGTACATTGGATATTGCCATTTTGACAGAAAAAAGAAACTTCTCAGAATGGATATCTTTAGAGGCAACCCATATTGCTTATGTTAGAATGCATCAGCCAGATTATAAACTGAGATAACAGTAAAACAGCCAAACTAAGATAAATTTATGATACTAACCCGCACAGCTTTCTTTTTGAATCTATTCATCACAGAGAACTGTTTAAGCCTTGCTCTTACAATATCTCCAAGAGGAACATTGGGGGCTTGCTTAGCATTTTGTATCCAGGGATGTTCTGCAATGTTTGGGAATCAAAGGGACAACTATTACTATCAAAATGAAAAAAAAAATCACAATATTCAAAATTTCTATACTTCATGACATGATGTGAAAAGAATATTAAGGCAGGAAGAAGGTCAGTAATAGAGCATGTAAATGGTCAAATAGTTGACAACATTGCCTATTGCAGTCCTGAACCAGGCTCGATTTACCGGAAAATATAGTAGTTTGCTCCCAGTGTTTCAAACCAATACAATCACATTCCCAGAAGACATGTAATGCTCGTTATTTTTATCTAAAGGTTTCCCAACACCATAAGTGCATGGGGAATTGCCATATAACCCTTCTCAGTTCCACATTTCTAGAGTTCAACTCCCAATATTACACGGGCCCTTTTTTGGTTGCCCATGGATATACAGAAATAGATAAAGAGTCTTGGCAAACTTTTTTTAAAATCTTTTATGCATTCTTTTAAATTTTCATTAAGGCTTGCTAATGCTTGAGCATGTTTCATATTGGAAAGCAACAGTGTAGCCCAGAAAACAAAATATTTTCACTGAAATTAAATATATATAACTGAACTGAGAGCACAGGCCATATCTTTCAAATTTGTGTGAGCATTTGGCAGCCAAAGCAAAACCTTAAAATTTAGAAGGATAAAAAAAAATACAACAATGCTGAAATTACAGGTACGTAATTCTTACTCACCGAGCACTTGCTGAGCAGTTAATCGGAGTTTTGGATCTGGTTCAATCATCAAACGGACAAGGCGCTTTGCGCTCTCAGATACCTGTGGCCAAGGTTCCCTGCTGAAGTCAAGTACGCCTTTCAGAATTGCCAGCGCTACCCCCTGTTCCGTCTCTGTCAACCACACACATAATTCAGTACCCTATTCAAAACTAACCCTTTTTTTTTTGAAGCAAAGCAAAGTCATTACAAGGTATTACACTACCAGCCCAAAATGGAGGAACTCCACAAAGCAGGATATAAAGTATCACCCCGGCACTCCAAATATCAATCTCCGGTCCATAATTCCGCCTGAGCACCTCTGGTGCCATGTAGTAAGGACTCCCCACTATCTCCGAAAACCTCTCCCCTGAACACCAAACCAAATGCATTTTAAAAACAATCAAGAAATGAAGCACCCAAACAAACACACTTTGCTCGAATTCGTAAACCAACCGGGTTGGAAGAACACGGAGAGCCCGAAATCGATGACCTTGAGCGGCGAATTCTCCTTCGGATTGGCGAACAAGAAATTCTCCGGCTTGAGGTCCCGGTGCATGACCCCGTGCCCGTGACACATCCTCACCACCTCCGCGATGGTCCTAACGATCCCCGCCGCCGCCCGTTCGGAGTAATGCCCCCTCGCGACGATCCTGTCGAAGAGCTCCCCTCCCTCGCAAAGCTCCATCACGAGGTGCACCGCGTCGTCGTCCTCGTACGCCGCCCTGAGCCTCACAATGTTGGGGTGATCGGGGAGGCTCGACATGATCGCGACCTCCCTCCGCACGTCCTGCACGTCCACCGACGTCCTCAGCTTCCGCTTCGAGATCGACTTGCACGCGAGGTTCTCCCGCGTCTCCCTGTCGGTGCAGAGACACGTCACCCCGAACTCGCCGCGGCCGAGCTCCCGGCCGAGGACGTACTTGTCGGAGATCCGGCTCCGGCTGCCGAGGGGACGACGTCCTTCAGGACCCGCACCGGTGAGAGAGGTAGAGGGTCCTCCGAGAAGGGGTTCGGCTTCGGCTTTCTTCGGTTCTTCTTCTTCTTCTCCTTGTGGTGGTGGCGTCTGTTGAAATCATCGTCATCGTCGTCGTCGTCTTTGCCGTAGATTCTGACACAAAGGTTCCCCATTTTTCGACCTCTCTAGCTGTGTTTCTTCTTTCGATTCTTGTTGATGGGTTTGGAGAAGAGTAAGTCGTTGGACATGGTGAAGACTTAAAAAGAAAGCTGTTTTGACTGAGTAGAGACGAGTGAGAAAGCGTTTCGGTTGGAAGGAAACTCTTCCCCAACAGTTCTTTAAATGAGCAAAGCTTGCAAATTGAATTGAAAATTGTGTTTCTTTATGGGGATGGTGAGATGTGCGTGTTGCGTGTTGTGGAGAGGTTGCTTATTTCAAAAGACTATAATTTTGTTTTTTCAAAAGAGAGTAGAAATCTCTGTTTCACCTGTTCTGATCTTTTGACTTTCCATAGGCAGGATTGGGCACTTTGGTTTTGCTTATAATTTTTTAATAATAACAAAGAATTATAATGGGATTAGTATATTTAAAAAATGCAGAGACAGTCATGTCACCGGGACCTGGGACGCGGTCTGAAATAACTGTGCTTTGATATTGGGGTTATTTGTGTTAATATTTAAAAAATTAAGGTCGTTTTTGCAAGTTGTCCATATTTTTGGGTTGTTTACCACCTCTTATAAAATAGGTGAATTATTGGTAACCCACTACAGAAATTTATTTTATTATTAACCCATTATAAAGTTATTACATCTTATTAAAAAAAAACCTAATCTTTTAAGGTTACTAAGTTTCTGTCCCTCATGAAAGATAAATTATTAAAGAAAACCCTTAGACAAATTATTATTATTATTATAAGACCCTTTAAATTTTTTGATTGCCTTCACTACAAAAGCATCTCTTCTCTTATTGAAACCACATTAAAAAAAATGCATAAATAAAACTATATCATTAAATGTGGGGTTTTTTTTTATTCCATAACAGCTTTTTAATTCAAATGCTCCACCTACAAAATATCAATAGATTGTGTTTATATTAGCATTTGTTGTTGTTATTATTATTATTATTATTATTATTATTATTATTATTATAATATGACATTGTATGATTGATAAAAAAGAATTAGTATGATTGATACACAATGGTACGAATGGTCCAAAATGGAATGAAATAATACAATTGGTATAAATATGATTAAGAATAGTATGATTATCTAGTACAAAATAATATGAATGATGCTACATCATATAAAATGGTACCAAATTTATAAGAATTTTTAAGAAATTGTATGGAGAGGATTTTAAATAATTTGTCTATTAAGAAGGGGCAAAAACTAAATAATAATTTGTATTTGAGGGGTCCCAAAATAATAATGCGTATTTAGGGGGTTTTAAATATCTATTTAGAAGGGGCTAAAACTAAAATATCCTAAATATTTAGATTTTTTAATAGAATATAATAATTTTCTAAATGGTTAATATGAAAAATCATTTTTTGTAAGGGGTTTTCAATAATTCACTAAAACGTTTTAGAGGGGGTGGAAACTAATTTTTTTTATATTTATGACAATTAAGAGCTGATGTTGTTGTTGGGAAGGTTTGTATCGGTCACGCGGTGTTTTGTTACATCCGGACGGCAACCTATGTATATATATATTATAGTTTTTTTTGTTAAAATGTATATATATGTGTGTATATATATATATATTATAGTTATCCGACAAATGTGTTACCGTCAGTATGTCCTTTTTTTTTTTTTGTTACATAGTCGTTGTCTTTTAGAAGTTTTTGCTATTGATAATCCAGAGTATTAAAAGACTTTGAGGACATATTGGCAGCACCATTGCAGTTTCAATTGTAGTTCACATTGATTTTTTTTTTAAATCATACATTTTCCAATTAAAGCACATGTTTTTTTTATATGAAATTGAACTTATAACAAGATACATTAATATATTTTTTTATGTTAAAAAATGAAAAATAATTTAGGTCATACACTATGATAGTACAATGTTATTATAGTGTATGAGGCTACAAAACTGACTGAGTGTATTATCGCTCTTAGTGGTTTCGCCAGAGCTCAAACAAAACTAGAAAACTGATATGCCGAACAACCAGCCTTGCAACAAATCATCTCTTTGACATCCACATTACTCTAAATAACATTGTTTTATATCTATATCCATTGGTTGATATCTAATGAAAGATCATTCACAAGGCCTCGCTGCATGATACATCATAATGGGCACCAAAAAAATTACCATAAAAATGGAGAGGATAGAAAAGAAAAAGGAAAACTTAATTAAAGGTCCCTGAATATACCTTTATAATAATTATTAGTCCCTAAAACCTTTTACCTCAACAATAAGTCTCTAATTAGGGTGTGTTTGGTTGCGTGATTGCAAAACTGATTCTGTAGGAATCTGCGATTACAAAACTGATTCTACAGGAAACTCATTTTCTCAACTTTTTGAAATCGCAGCTTTTGGACATTATTTGCCTGCAATCGCTGGATTTAAAACTGCGATTGCAAAACTGTTTGGTTGCACGATTGTAAATGCAGCTTCCTGCAATCGCAAACGCTGCGCAATTGTGCAACCAAACGCACCCTTCCCAAAACCTATTATCTTTGAATCCCTTTCACTAATAACCCCTTACTGTCCGTTTAAAATTCATATTATACCCTCCTATATAAAAAAAACCCTCTCCTCAAAAAACCTATCAACCCTTTTCCTCTCTTTCCCCCAAAAACAAAAAATCCTCACCTCCCTGTCTCTTTCCCAAATTAAATCTCCCCTCCCTCTGCTCACACTCTCCCTCTCAAGAACAACTCTTGCCTCCCCCTCTCTCCCCCATTTTTGACCATGGGTTCACCGCATATCATATAACTCTGTGGTTATTTTTGTAAATTGGTGGTGATGATTTAAATAACAAATGTAAATGTTTTATATATTATTGGAGATGACATTTAAATGTCTTAAATGTTTTTTAATAATTACAAGTTAAGCAGGTTATATGAACTTGTTTGTGTACACCGTTATGCACAATATGTACATTGTTACTTATAAATTTATAAAGACATAGTACATTGTTATATCATCTGTATACATTGTTACCAAAGGGTGAAAATGAGAGAAAAAAAGGTTCATCTAACAACAGTTATTGGTAAGGACAAAAAAAAAAAAAAACTTAAGAATTTTAGAGATTAAAAAAAAACTAAAAAGAGCCAAGGGACTAAACAATACAAGGGTCTCCGGATGGACCCCTAACTAATTTTTTCAAAAAAATAATTACATTTTTAAATCAAGTGTTTTATTGACTTTGTAAGACTCGTTGATTTAAAGTAAATTTAAACAATTTTGAATCCAAAATGAATTTTGGATCTTTTTAAATATTTGTTTTTGCAGTCTAGCGGACGTGAATAATAGATATGACTAAAGATAATTTGTATGCATTGGTATGCATGGAATCATATTATATTGTTTTTTGATTTGTATGAAAATATTTCTTGAAAAAACATGAGTTTTAAATGTGATGTGTGAAAACGTTTTGAACATGCATAGATTTCGAGGTGTTTTAGTTTGAAAAATGTGTGTGCATAAAGTTTTTTTTCATTGTTGCATTGAACTTAGGAAAACTGTTCTAGAATAACACAAGGGACAACCTATGGGCTACGGGATAGTATAGTTTCGTATGCAATCCATATTATATACATGCTATATATATACATATTTTAAATATAATAAACATGTTTTAATGAGATATTTGCATATTTATGAAAAACATATTTTATTTTCATGAAGAATTAAATGAATAAATTTTTATAATATGTGATTTTTTTTTAATGAGATTTATATTTTGTTGGAAGGCAGTGAATGCATATATGGATTGTTCATAGGTTAATTGTCCCAGTGAACTGCATGTAATAAAGCTCTTTGAACAATCATTTCCCAGTTGGTAATGAAGTGCAACTAATTAGGTCCCCTATTGCAATCTAGCTAGGCAGAAAGTCCGCGAGACTTTTATGTTCCCATAAAATGGAATTTTGAGTGCTAACACCTAGCTTTCACATTTAAAATATTAATTGCAAGGCATTAATTTTATCTTCTGGATTCTCATCACAGAACCAGTCAAAATACATAGCATACATGGTATATATGCCAAATGTACTGTGATGCATGTGTTTCATAAAACCATATGTATACGGAATTTGCATGAACAATTGTATATAGTATATTATACAATTATATGGTATAGATACTAGATACTGGCTATATATGAACAGTTTATGGTTTATTCACATGTATTATGTATACTGGATTTTTGTGATTGCACTTATGCTGAGGGCAGTAAATAAGCCACTTTTCTCTATTAAATATATACAATCAAGGGCTCATGATCATTGAGGGCTGCTGAGATATTTGGATATTTGCATGTGCAAGCATAAAATAAACTCTATATAATTAGAAATAGAAAGAGGGCACGGCTATCCCCACACATCATTCCCCTATTATCACCAACCAAAACAATAAAAAAAATTATTTAAATTAAATTTGAACATCACTATTCTCACCAATCAAAGAAGGATTCGACGGTCGACCTGTCAATCTTCCTTTACAACCTTCGACAGTCTCTTTTTTGTCAATCTTCCTTTACAAACTTCGATAATAGCTCTATCAACTTTCATTTACAATATTCGACAGTTGTTTTAATGAAAAATCTGTCGACCTGGGAGGGTGTGCTCAATTTTGACCGTAGCAGTGTCGAACTGAATATTTTTTCAAATGAAGACTTTAGACACATTCGATCACATTTAACATTCAATGTACATCAAAATGTTAACACATTCGCGTTACATTCAATATTTACATTACAATCACCACATTTCAATAAGGGCTGCAAACTTGGGTCTTGAACGAGAAGCAATAGTTAATTCCCGATTTTAACCTTATTGCATTTGCATACAAAGGGTGCTATTGAAGAAATTGGGTTGGGTTCATCAAAACACACCCGACCCCGTAATTTAATCTGCATGCTCTAATCTAAAATCAAAATATCACCGTTCATTCTGTAGCTTCAATAAACATTTTTTAAAAACTATATCTATCTCAAAATCTTCACGGGTTGGATCGGATTTTTTAACCATTCGACACTGCTAAGGTCGAAGGTCATAAAGGAAGGTTGACAGAGATTCTGTCGAATGTCGTAAAAGAGGGTTGACAGAGATTATGTCGAATGTCATAAAGGAATGTTGACAGAGAGATTGTCGAAGGTTGTAAAGGAAGGTTGACAGATCGACTGTCGAATGGTTGGTGAGAATAGTGATGTTGAAATTAAATTTAAATATATATTTTTTTATATTTTGATTAGTGTGAATAGGTAAGTGGTTGGTGGGTGGGTGTTGACGTGCCCATAAAAAGAACACCAGTTGGCAAGGCAAGTCGCTGAATATACATGTCAGGCTCTTCATTGATGGGTTGTCTGATGTATGTTATAGTCATATAGTTTCTTGGGCAGTTATTCCGCTTATTATATATATATATTTATTATATAGAAGAAGCCTAAGAAAGAATGATTCCAAAATCGCATGTAGCAAACGGGTCGGATCTGGTGGAATCCCAAATATAGTTATCACATGCTTTAAGATTTTTCTCGAAAAATCCGTGTAATAATCATTTAATGAAGTATATGCTTTAATGAAAAATGTATTTTGTTTAATTTTGAATTGAATGGATTTACATTTTTAATAACAATAATAATTTTTTAGCCCAATTGGTACACCTCATTAAGTCCCATGAGATGACAATATTGAATTACCCACTTCACCCTTCCTATCTAAATGGAGCACATAGAGGTTTTTTTCATAACCAATTCCTTAAATCTCGAGGTGGTTATATATTCTCTATCTTTTGAAGCAAGCAATTCAATTGGATGCCAAATAAACAAGGGTTACATTTTTTTATTGAGATTGTCTGTGGAAATGCAAACAAATATCGAATTTAGTTTTGGAGGGAATTGGAGGAGAAAATTATAATTACTTGTGTAATTTTTTTTTTATTTGCGACCTGATTGTAGTACAAACAATGATGATCCATTTAAGTTAGGCTTTTCGATTTGAATAAAACCTATTGTTCTGATTTTACATTCATCTTTGAATCATCATATGCATTTTTGAGATCAGATTTAATTTAAATTCAAATATATGGCCATTGTATCTGAATTTTTAACTTTGCATGATCATTATTCAGTACGATTTTTGATATTTGAATAAGTAAGATTTGTATAATTATTTTTGTTGTTGTGTATGTGTATAATCATGCATATTGAGTCATTCAGTTTGTTTTTAGCTTTGCATGATTTTTATTTAACTCATTCAGATTCAAGATACACTTTTATCTAATGTAAAGTTGTTAATTCAGATTCCAGATACACGTGTATCTGAATTATTTACCCAATCCAAATTGTTGTTTGTTATTTTTGTTTTGATGGATTTGATTATTGTGTATCTGGATAAAATTTAATTTTTTTTATCCTCTATATTTAAAGACTTTTATTAATCATTTATATAATCTCTCATCAGCATGTAAACCTTTTTAAACTCATTTAGACTTCAGATATACTTGTCTCTAATGTAAAGTTGTTAATTTCATATTCTAAGTGCATGTTTGGCTGCAAAAGCCAAAAACAGTTTTTAGCTTTTGGGGTCACATTAATTCAATTACATCATCATTTAAAAGTTAAAATCTGTTACCAAACATGTCAACTTAAATACATTATCATTACTAGATTTTATTTCTAAAACTGTGCCTCGAAATCTGTGTTTCATAAAACAGCCATCATCATTACACTTTCAAATCATCATTGTGGGAGGTGAAAATGTCCTCCTCCTTGGATGGGCCGGACTCGAAGACGGTCCGGGTTTGGTTTGAGTAGATCCGTGAAGAGACGACGATGAGGCTCCGCCGTGGAGGGATTGGTGAGGTTTGTCTGGACTGAACCTGATGTAGATCAGGCTGCCTACGTACCCTTTTCAAGGGATCAAGCCACACGTAGTTCCTTTTTGGGAGAACCTCCGACGATGAAACCCAATCTCCATTAAAGTGAGATTTTAAGCTTGGATCTTGGGTTCTCTTGGTTTTTTGGAGAAGAAGGAGTCTCCCTCTCTCTCTCTCCCTGTCTCTCCCCCCTTATGTGAAGGGGATACCCTCCTATTTATAGTGGGAGGGGGTGTGTCTATTGCTATGGAGGTGTAAGCATATCATGGGATGAAATCTTCCACGTGGCTCTTGGATCGGTCGACACGTGTGATCTACTTTTTGACAGTTTGTTACAGCCATTGTGTCAGGAAATATTCCTTGTAAATCCTAATATCTCGCCAATGCGGACTCCATGATTTTGATTCAAGTCGGACAGGAGCTATGCCCCCATTCACCCTGGTCTGGTCGGGAGTCCGACCAGACCGTTTATTGGCCTGACTTGAGGTGGTGGTGTGTTACGATGGAATGTGATGGGACGAGGCGGTATAGCCTTTTAAACGGATCCTAAGGTGTGACAGATTTTGGCTCCTACAATCATCATTACACACTCAAAACATCATCATTCACTCTCAAAAGGTGTGCATAAAGCTGCAAATGCTAAAAGCTGATTTTCAAACAGTGTTTCTAAACATACACTAAATATACGTGTATGTGAATAATTTATCCAAACCAATTTGCTATTTGTTATGTTTGTTCCGATGGATTTGATTAATGTGTATCTGAATAATATTTAATTATTTTTGTCATGTATATTTAAAGATTTTTATTAATCATCAAGACAATGTCTCATTAGCAGATAGAGCATAATTGTTTTATATGAATTTCAGATTAATATTGTATCGGAAGTTTTTTAGATACATGTATACTTGAAAAAACTAATATAGGACTATATCCAAACTGTATATGTATATGAAAAACTAATATACTCATATATACATGAAATTCTAATATATTTATCTATATTTGTAGTCGTATCTAAAAAAAATGAAGGTAGAGATTGGAGGAGGTGGAGGTCGGAGAAGAGTTCGAAAGGTACACCTCTCATATGATGGAGGGCGACGAGAGCAATTAAATGGTGGTGATGCCGATCGCCGAAAATGAGGAAGCCGGTGGAATGAATTTTTGAAGTGGCGGATGGCTTATGAGGGTAGAAAAGAAAATTTTCAAATGAGGAGTGCTAGAGTCAGTTATACTAAGCCTGTCAACGGACCGGATACGGAGCGGATATGGTCATATCCGTATCCGTATCCGAAATTTTTTTTTATATATCCGTATCCGTATCCGTATCCGACGGATATTTAAAAAGCGTATCCGTATCCGATCCGAAATTTCGGATACGGATTCGGATAATTATCCGAAATATCCGAAATAAATAAATAAATAATTAAATATAACAAATTTTCATTTAAAGTTTAATGCGGGAAATTGATCGCGGGTTAAACGGTCGATTAAAAATTCACAAACACAAGTCATAACTTTTCCCGCACAACTATTAGAAAAATCGGCTAAATAAATAATTAAACATAACAAATTTTCATTTAAAGTTCAAAAATTGATTTACGGTCGGTGCGGTGCGCGAACGGGCCGTCGATCACGGGTAAAAATTCATAAACACAAGTTCTAACTTTACAACTATTAGAAAGATGCGATGGACCCGCGATGAGCCACTTGATCAAACCGCACCGACCGCATCCAATGGTAGATATTAAATACTAATATTAACATTTTTTTAATGCCATCGGATACAGATATTTTTCGGATCGGATAGGGGTATATCCGTATCCGATCCGAAAATTTTCGGATACGGATTATTTTTTCGGATACGGATACAGATTTTTCGGATATCGGATATTTTCTGCATTTTCGGATACGGATTTAGATCGGATGCAGATATTTTTTCGGATAATTGACAGGCTTAAGTTATACAATTCCAATTAATGATGGATTGTTTTTTAGCGGGAATGCGGGAAAAATTCACGGGCCGTCGATAAAGGAGTAATAATATTGTTTTGGCTTTTGTACCTTTCAAAAAATTACCCGCGATCGACAGAAGTTTTTTTTAATAAAGTATATACCTCACTTACGTATGGATGCTATTGGATGACTAAAGAAATATATAAAATTGTATTTGAAAATGTAAAAAGAAATTGTGTGTAACAGCGCCCGTGGTCGTGACCGTCCGATCACGGGTGCATTACATTCTAACCGAGGCTGAATTCGCACCCGAGTCCGATAGGTGATCCCGTGATCAACGACCCGTGATATTTTTATGGGGGGTGCTAAAACAACTAAATTTGACTTTCTAATATAAAAATCCCCCATATTGATTCTATATATATATCTGAAATCAACTAAGCAGATCCAATTAATTTGGAAATCCTCTAAGTACCAGTTTAAGGTTACACTAATGTTTCAGACTGTTTATATATATAGATCAAAACAAACTTTGATCATTAACTCGTCCAATTTTAAAATAGTTTTTTTTTTTTTTTAATTTTAAGGCGGGTTCGACCCCGCGATCTCCTTTTGAGGAGGGTGTGTCTCGACCACCCCGTTAAGGGGTCTGCTGTCAATTTTAAAATAGTTATGGCTCATACATTAGAATAACATATATATATTTTTTCTCCTCTCAATTTAGATGGTGGTGATGGAAAAACTTTAGATGAACACTTTGTTGATAGCAATGAGAAGGTTGATTTTAGTTGATTAATAATTAAAAAAATTAATAAAAAAATTTGATCCAAACTAATAGGAAAATGACATCTAACCCTTCAAATAACCTATTAGAAAAGCAATAAGATGATACATCATTTTTTTTTTAAAAAAAAAATGTTTTTATTTAAATTTATTTTTAAAATAGATTCTCCCAAAGCATTAATTTAGTGAATGACATTTTTACTAATCTATAATTAAAAGCTGTGTTTAGCTTTCATTCATGTAGAAATACACCACACACGTTTCCAATCTTGCAATCGTGGGTGCATGTGCCTCAAATTACTTTTTGTTGGGGGCAATTTCGAAAAGAGTAAAAGTTAACTACCATTGACCACCATTATTTATTTATAAAAGAAAAAAATGTAATCTCTTTCTTATTAAGATAAGAAAACTGTAAGCATATTTATTTAAAATAGAATAGGGCAATTAGCACTTTTAGCCTCTGAAATTTGAAAAATTACAAAAATAGCCCCGTCCGTCGAATATTAGCAAAAACTAGTCCCGATGAGAGATTAAACTGGAGACCAGTGTTTTTTTTTTTAAAAACCGAGATTCCAGAAGGGGGAAAATGCACAGGAGACGGCATGTATATATGTCGTTTTCAGGAGACGGCATATATACATGCCGTCCGTCTCCTTTGCAATTTTTTCCCTGGGATCTCGATTTTCTTAAAAAAATACACTTACAGAAGGATGTAAATACCGCTCCACTTTAAATTTTATCATTGAATGTTTGTTTTATATTGAATCAGCCTCCTTTGCAAAGGTGGAAATGTCTTTGCTTTGTTATTTTTTGTAAAAGATGTCGTGTTGAAATTAAAGTTGAGGATGCAGACATCATAGCCGAGATCAAATAGAACGAAAAGAAGAAAATTGATCGATCGGAAGCACCGTGATTTCAAATGGCCATAACTTTTGAACCGTAAATCAGAATCGCTATTATAATATGTCAACACGTTCGTACGATGAGCCCTACAGAGTAGTGGCTATGCCCACTATTTTTCGGAGCGTTCTGAAATCGTCTTGGAAGTCAAATCGACGGTTGAAAGTTATTTTTACTATTTTTACCAGAAAATGATCCAGTCTTTGAAAAATGTTCACCTAGAAAGTTGAGAAGGCTCTTGACTACTAAATTAGTGATGTAATGAAATATAGTGATTGAACTTATATGAAAATTATATATGAATTTCAGTTAAGTTGTTAAAACAAGATTTATGATTTATTGAAAAAAAAAATTCAAGTTGGAAACGACATGTATATATGCCAGGAGACGGCATATATACCTGCCGTCTCCTGTGCATTTTTCTCTCATGATATCTCGATTCAGTGTAAAAAAGTAAACACTGGAGACGGCATGTATATATACCGTCTCCTGCATAATCTTTCACCGGGACTAGTTTTTGTTAATATTCGACGTGCGGGGTTATTTTTGTAAATATTCAATTTTCAGAGGTTAAAAATGCTAATTACCCTAGAATCAATATAGACAATGTCGTCTGAATCAGAAAGAAAAAACAAATACCACACAACCAAGAAGGAAAATGCAAAGAACAAAAGGAAGAAAATAATTCTCCCAAAAACTGAAACACAAGATATCTACCCGACTCCACTAAAGAAACACAGTTTTCCTATTAGAGATTCTTGAAATGGAAATTTACATCCTTAAATACCAACTCATTTTATGTTCTCCAAATTGCCCAGGCGTGCTAACTCTTGTCCTTCTTCTTCATTCACAATCCTGACTCCCATAAATCATGCAAGAACGGAAACGCAATTCCTGTTCAATATTTTTTCTATAATGCTCTAGATTCCAGAAGTTTAGAAGTTTTGGGGAATCGACAAAATAAGTGAGACAAAAAGGTGAAAGTATGGGATTTAGATCCTCCACATGTTTTTCTCTTTCTTGTATTTTGCTTGACTTATACGAGTTTGCTACATCATCATGTATAATATCATGTGATTGTAAATGCATCAAGTTAAATGAATTTTTTTCATTTACATGCATTTGCAACCGTCTCATTTAAATATGATGATGTGACAACTCCATAGTAAAAGTTAAGTAAGATACCAATATATAAAAACAAACATATGATCTCAAACCTGAAAGTATGGTGTTTTGCAATCTTGAGAATGACAATCACACCCTGCAACAACAATGGATAAATTTACCAGATGGAGCCCTCACATTTGATATTTTTAAAATTTATATTTTATAAAACAAAACATGTACCTTTAACAAATAAAATATATATTCTTCATATCTATGATGTAAAAAAGAAAATTTATAAGCTTAGTGGAAGAAAATATATACCTCGTTAGCATCTCCATGGACATGTTAACTAATTAGACTGTCATATGTTTAAAAACATAAAAATAGGCTCCAATGAAAGGTTGGGAATACATATGAGCACCTGTCAAGTTATCCTGCATTTTAGTAACAGCCAGTCAAATGTGGATCCCACCATTTAAAATATTTTAAAAAATATTATTTTAGGTGAGTGAAGAAATTTGAGTGGATGGAGATGTGGGTCACATCAAGTTATTTAGCATATAAGCAACAACAACTAACTAAAAAAGAGGAAAATGTGGAAAAGAAGATTAAAGTGCACATGAACTTTATTCATTTAGTAATCAGAAGCTTTAACAATTGAGCATAAATAGGGGGTTCACAAAGCCTTTAACAGTCTAAAATATATAATAAGAGGAAAAAAAAATCAGAAATAAAGAGCTTCCATGTTCAATTTTTCTAAAAAAGAGAAAAAAAGTGGCAACAGGAAATACATTAGAATTCAAATATATTAAGCTGAAATTAGTACTTAAATCACTAGCCCACCTTACCATGATTTGTCATTTGCTTAGGATCCACTTGTTTGGTGTATAAATATTTGATTCCCCTTACCATGATTTGTCATTTGCTTAGGATCCACTTGTTTGGTGTATAAATATTTGATTCCCAGTAAGTAGATAGTCAACCATCCAAAACAAACAATTTCCACCAAACACCCACTCATTCCTACCATACAATTTTCCACTGCAAAATACTGAGAGATCAAGTGAGATACTAACTAGTCCCATTTAACAAAAGAAAGAAACTGAAACACAACAGTCTCCCAGAAAGAAATTCCTCTTTGCAAAAGATCCATCTCAGATGTTTTCATCGGTTAACAAGGGCCATGGTTCACTTTTTGACATCTAATCATAAGGCAAGTCCCTAGCTTGAAAAACAACTCCATGCATGAAATTGCTTGGCAGTTCTAGCCTGTCTCGGCGTTGACAGGAACATGAGGCGCATATGTTGTTAACCCATGATTTGTGTAAGCGGCCGAACCCCCCTGACCTCCCCTACCACCTCTTCCCTTCGGATTATAATAGCTCTTCTGTTGATATCCGGATTCATAGTTCTGGTCGCGACCATTCTGGTAGCTTCCACCACCTCTGCCACCACGCCCCACTCGACCATTGCCGTAGTAACCTCTCCTCCCACCACCACCACGACTGCCTCCTCTCTGGTTTGGGTAAGGCCTCCGATTAACATTTTGCTGGTCTCTGAACTCTCTGTCCACTCTCTGATGCTCTTCATCAGTTGGCACCTTGTTCTGTTCCTCTTCTGGGGTGGCATCTCCAGCAGAGTCCATTGTCTCTACTCCATCCTGCATTTGAAGAAATCAAGAAAATTTTAAGAATGTAAATGTAACTTTACATCACGGATATGTAGTGGAGTAGACAATTGAACGGAATTGACAACATACAGTCTTAGGAGCTTCATTAACCAAGCTAGTTTGTTCAACAGAGACTTCATTTTGTGAGAAATTCACCAAATCTTCTTCGTCCTGTGAAGTGTGAAGAACAAAAGTTGAACCCATTAAAATCAGCAAATCACAAGCCCATAAATGTGGAATGATTGATTGCAACGATCAAATGAACATATTTAGTAGCATCACAATTGCAAAATTGCAATCAGTAAAGCATATTTCCTCAAACTCTCTTTATATAGATAAGCGGGGAATTTGAACCCATGATCTCATGGTTGCAAATTTTATTGTCTACCATTGTGCTATGGGTCTAAACCCAATTTCACTGAACTCTTTGATGTTTATCTTTACAGCTTATCTAATTCATGACCTCATCAACTGGATGCAAACTCAACTTGGTGGAGTCAATTGATATTAGTGAATCACAAGTAGACTAATTACAGATTGAATCCAAACTAAACAAATATCATAGAAAAACAGATTATCCAATGATCAACCAACAGCAAGGACAAGGTCCTCACCATGCGCCTTAGCCATACTACCACATTTACAGATCAATTAAAAGCATTATTCACTGAACTCTACATTGACGTTGCTCTACATAGTTTTGATCACCCTGTAGTTAAAAGATGCAGATCTCAGCAAGAGAAAGAAAACACAATCAGTTGTGACTATTTCACTGAGAATCCTATGAGGGCTGAATAAGAGTCCCTAATAACCCAGCCAGTAAAAAATGGGCCACTGCCATCAGTCGTGGGTTTTGAAAATAAATTAACCGATTGGAAAATTAGTGAATTGAATTAAGAAAGGAATATAAATTATTTTTCGGTAATATGAAACCATCAATTCCTTAAAAATTATTTTTTGGAGGTTCCTCGAGTACAATTCAATTTCCAAGGCATTACAGTGTTCCCCCCCTCACCGATGGGAGAGGAGCAGGGTTTACATGATGAATCATAATTCAATTGGTGAAACAAAGATGCAGCATGTTTGTTGGTATTCAATGATCAACCACTCGATGGCTCCTCCACTCCAACCGTCAGCCATGATGAAGTGCTACATACCCGACAACTAGAGCATTCCAGTTGTCGGACTGACAACAATGGCACATTGAGAGACGCACAATTACTTCTAACCCGTCGGGAACCCTGCCATGCCAAACCATTGACGGCAAGCCAAGTGTAATCATCTAGTTGCCCAATCTTGTCAGACCCAGAGAAATCCTCGAGTCAGACTCAGTTGTATCTGGACTTGAAGATTATAGCCATCACATTCCAACCAACCCATATGCTACTGCAACAGAAGTAGTTTTAGGAAGTTACAAGCAATGACTGGAAGATTGTAACCCTCTGTCAAACTAACTCAAACACGATTTAATTTCAGGATTTGTTCAATATTTCTTGCAATCTAGAGCATTTTACAAGCATCTTATTCTATCTGAACAGCCCCATAGAAAATATATCACAGGGAGGAATGCTTCATAAAACAGAAGTCCAGGCAGCAATGGTTCAGTTTGGAGAATCAAATACTAGGTTATTTCATGCTGCATTTTCCAACAGAAAAATCTGTCAATACCACAAATCGTTCAGAGATGGAGAGGAGAGATCTGTGACTGATGTTCAATGCCTCAAGAACTTGGTGGTGAATTATTTTTCCAATGCTCTAATCTGGATGGCAGAAACCTTGTGTTCCTACTGAATTCCCCAACAAAATATTTGAGGAAAATCACAATCTTTGTTCTCCGGAAAACAGGTCTCTATGAAATCTGGTAGGTCACCAGGTCCAGATGGTTTCAGAGTAGAATTTTACAAAGCATGTTGGTCTACTATAAAAAAAAAGATGCAAGTAATATAGTGCTGGACCTCTTCAAATCTGGAAAACTTATCCATCAGGTTAAAATATATTCAGAATATATTCATCTCTTATTCCTAAATCAACAAATGCTCAGTTATTAGAAGATTATAAGCCCACTTATCCTTGTTGTGTTCTATAAAAGAATATTTCTAAAATGCTAACAAGTAAAGCTGCAATTAGTAAGGGTGAAATTGCCTTACTGCTAGAATGTTTACCCTGCTGCAATTTGGCGTGTTTGGAAAGAAAACAATAAAATACTCAATCAGAAAAAGCATCACAAATCTTCAATATTTTTTATGATATTGACTAACGTATCCACAGTGGTAAATACTAGTTCTGCTACCATTATTTTTTTGAAAGGGAGAGGGGAACAATTTCCAAATCACAGTGTCGTCAACTTCCAAGTCTAGAGATACCTCTTCAAGAGAAGCAAGAAAAGAGGTGAAATCCATCACTTCCTCATCATTTAAATTATGGTGAAACCAAGGGCCCCAAATAATATAATTATTGCAACTTGGAGTTGTGAAGTAATCACAAATAAGGTCTTCACTATTTGTCGACACTCTACAGAGATCTGGGAAGAGGGAAGCCAGGAGAAGAACCATTAAGCCAATAATCCTTCCAAAAGTCGATTCCCATCCCTTTACCTAGCTTGAATTGAAATTCCTCAATCATAGCATTAGCCATTTCAAGGTTGTTCTTCCACACCGCCGTTTAGCAAGATCTTAAGTCTCCAAAGCCAACCTTGAGCATCCAACATAGTATTTTCCCTGAATGACCCTTGTCCACAAGGGAGACAGATTAGAAGGCTCCAACAACGTTTCCGTGAGCTTTATTCATGTTTTGAAGATTAAGGGACTTTCAATCCTCCCTCCTTACTACAGCAAGCATGGTTTCCACTTCACCAAATGGAACAGCAAGCATGGTTTCCACTTCACCAAATGGATGCCTCTGACGTTCTCTTGTTACCAACCTGTATCTCCTTCCAATGACCTCCATTTGTTGAGGTACCAATTAGTACCTTGAAAATGGAGCAAAAATGTGAAAGGTCAGATAGGACTGCCTCAAGAAGTACTAGATGACCTCCCAAACTCAACATCTTCCTTTAAATCTCATTCCATCTACCTCAGACGTTCTTCAAGCATCCACCACACAACAGCAGAGGAATAATTGGGTTTGATTCATTTATTCCAATTGATCAAGCATGATCACCAGCCAGCTAGAAGGACCCTTCACCTCACACAGTAGGTTTGACGGAAAGGACGAGGGTGTAGTGGTCAATTTTGAGAAGAGCATGCTGCGCTATGATGACCTAATCTACCACATATTCAACAATGATAAGGTTATCTACACACGAACGCCCAGTACCCATAGACAAATCATCTTAAACAATGTTCACACTGGTAGGGATGATAACGGTGCTACCTGCCCTTGCAATTGGGAGGAACACCTCTTGCTCTTAACAATACTGAGAACATGTTTTTTTCTGGGAGGGACCAACCAACCTCGACCTCTTCCTATCGCCATCTGCCACTTGAGATGGGATCATGAGCCTGGGTGCATCCTAGATTCATCCATCATGGTCTGATTCCAAAGACATGATTACCTTCCGCAAGAGACATGATCACCTTCCTTAATATAGAAGTTTTTAATTTGTTATGGTTGAAAGTGTTTGAGATTGTACTGCTAATAATTCCTAGAGATCAGATGTCTCTTAACACAGGTGGTTCATGGACTAAATTCAAAGCTGGTTATGGCTGTGTAGTGAGAAACAACAACTGCAATATGCTATTAGCATTTGCAGATGGTTATTCTGATACTCCTATTCATCTTCTTGAGATCCTGGTTATTCTGAATAACGATAATCATGCAAACCAACTCAACATTAGCAATAATGTGGATATCTGGTGAATGTAAGGTGCTCAGACTATCAAGATCCCTAAATCACGTTAGATTCTAAGCAATTTTCAAGAATAGCAAATTAAACATGCGGAATCCATCAGGGTAATTTATTTTGTCTGCTGACTACACGACAGGATACCTCAAAGAATGGAGATAGATTTTACTACTCTTCTCCGGAAATCCACCCTGACCTTGCAGACCTCCTAGAGGATGAAAATCAAGCAGCCCAACACATGATTAAGACACCTTGACCTTGTTTAAGTTTTGTACTCATTATAAATGTAATTTCTTACAAACAATAAAAGTAGCCTATTAGGTGCATAGTATTTTTGCAAGCCAAAGAAGGGATGCATCCAAGCTTCATCTTAGTTTGCCCCCTTTTCTTTGTTTGTGAGAAATACAAAAATTTAATTTTGGACCTTTCTATGTACCTTCAGATATGCTCAATCACGAAAAAGTGTTTTTCATAAAGACATTTATGGCATTTGCAAAGTAAATTTTAATATTTTATTAAAAATGAAACTATTAATGCTTTGAAATTAGACTCAGAGTACTTTTGGTACTAACAATTATATTGAGGGAAAATTGCGATATTATCTTGAGAAACAAAAAAGAGTTGGCTCAGAAAAAGGCTTCGCTTCAAAACTTGTATTCCCTATTTTTCAGTTGCCAATATAAGCAGTTTACATTGACCACTTTTTACTGGCAACCAAATGTAAAGATGAAGCATCTTTCATAAAAAACTTTTTAAGAAAAGTTGCTCATATGGTTACTTTACATCCAAACAAACAAACCCTAGACTCATTTTTTTAAAAATAGGATAAAAGCTTTCATGTTAAGCATGACGCTCCTCAAACAAATAAGACAAATGATCTCCCAAGGAAAATAAAATCAAACTAAGACAAGGAAAGAGTGCCTCAACATTTTAGACCCTAAGCTTTTTCTGAATAAGGAATGAGCTTCCTCAAAATGGGTGCAACCTGCACCACACCTTTAGGCCAAACTATCCGATTAGCAATAGCCTACTCCATTTTTATGCAAGACTTGCAAGGTAGCAAGAAGCAACATAACCAAGGTAACACACAATGCCACTTGATATTGGTTTCATATTTTCCCAAAAGATATTTTCACAGACCAATCTGATTGGAGAATAATTACTATTTGTTCAATTTTCAAAAATAAAAATAATAATTACTTAACAAAACACAATGTTTTCCCAGAATTTTTTTTACTGAAAAGGTACAATGTAGAGAGCTTTAATCACTTTAACCTCCCATTCTGCTCACAAATAATGAAGTCCAGCAATTAAGAGGCTAACATCCTATAATGGTGGCTCACAATGAAAACGATACAAGTAATATCAGTTCCATGAAAATATGACAATTTGAATGTGAAGAAATTTAAAAGCGCGACTAGCTTTAGGACACTGGCAGTGGCTAACATATATGAGAAATAGTGCAGCATATGAAGGCATCTTTGTTTGGGCTTGAGAGATGGTCAATATTATGATAACTCAATATGATGTCAATCCATCACATGAAAATAATAGAATAATCATAAAGTACGCCAAATCATAAATACAAAACAGTTGCTTAATCCTAATTCCTGAATATGGAATGAAAATCCAAAAACAACATCCAAACAAAACCTCACTTATGGTTCAGAAATATTGAAATCTTAGTTTCATTGATGATCAATTATTTTTCAGATTTATATTCACAGACAGAGAGTGAAATAAAAGAATATACAAGAGAAAAGCATGACAAATACGACTTGGACCCTTCATGCTTAATGGTACTTCACTGGAGTTTCTGGAAACTTAGTGATATAAACAAATTAAAACTTATATTATAATCATTACATTTGTTGTTGTATTCTGCCCCAGGACCCAGGTAACCTCCAGCATACATCTGGTCAACATAGGTTAACGTGGCTGTTGAGAATGTCACTCGGGTATTTTAAAACGTTGTTCCAGGATGTGGGTCAGAGATCCCTATTTTCAAGAGCAATTCTCAATAACTCCTGGACTAGATATCTGTAGGAAGGTTTGGGCATTGTGTTACTCCTTTTGCTATTAATAGTACCACTGGTCGCCTCTTGAATAAAATGTTGGTTATCATGGCATACAAAAAAAATTCATCACACTAATTGATATAATGGGGTTTCTAAAGAAGAAAATTTTAAAATAATTACAAAAGGAAATCAGCTACAATTCAAGCATATGATAGAGTAGAAGATACACTCCTTAGTCCTTAAAGGACAACTGGACATAGATAATATGAAAATTTCTCAAGTGCCTTTCTAAACAATCTGAAGATGGACCTTCAAAGTCCTAAAACTTATCAGTTAGATACATTATAAGCAAATGAAGACTTTCTGTTAGAATACAGGGATCAACAATATAGAATGCATCATATCATAGGGTGATTAAGAAGCAACAAATAACACACACTGAATCTGGCTGAAAGAGGTGTGATGGAAAACCGTGAAGGACAAGATATGTAAATATTTGCAAACTAAGAGAATCTGCGGGTGACATGCCTGGATGATGAAAATGGATTGGAAATGGTGGAAGAAAAATAAGATATCAGACCTTTTTGAAATGTCATTGATTCATTATCAAAATAAAAATGTGCACCATAGCCATTTAATATTCACGAAAATGGTGTTAATGAATCTGGACAAAAAGCAAATAACCAAAGATGGAAATAAATGGTTTAACTTCCATTCATTTCTCAGCAACCAAATAAAACATAAAGAAAATGATGAGAGTGACATAGCCACATAGGGCAGGCAAACAAAGAGAAAGAGGAGCAATGAGGAAAAAAAATAAAAAGATTTAGATTGTAAGCATTCCAATCAGCTAAGGATAGTATCAAAATCAGTTGAAAAGACCTATAATGATAATCTAACATAACAACACAATTGTGGAATGGCATTGAAGAAGAAAATATGAAAGACAGAATTCAAATGAAATTGTATGGGTACCAGCAGCTTGTCTAGTATAGAATTAAACTCAACTCACTCAACAGATCATTGTCAGCATTATAAAACCTTCTCTTACCATAATTTTTTTTTGGATGAAATCTCTTACCAAAATATTTGATATACAGAAAACACCAACAAGTACAGTACAATAGGGACTATGACAAAAACATGGCTGTTTGAAGTTATCATGATCGAGAACCTAAGGAACAATTCCCTAAAATGTCAAAAGGATTAGATAAGGGAAACCTACAGAAACAAACATTATAGAAAAATAGTAACCAATCCAGAAATTTGGATACCGATTTGAACTAATAAGGGTGAACTGACCAAATTTTAGTAATTACAATTTCTGTAATCAAAACTACACTTACTATACTTAAGATTAACTACTGAATAGAAAGGGTATTGCATGACAGCATTCAGACTATCAAACAAAAAAGATGAGGGAAAAAAAAACAGCAATTGACGAACCCACAGGCGAAGTGAATTCAAGACTCAACATCATCCAGAAAATAATAAACAACCTTGTGTATTCGTTTGCTGTCCAAGCATTCAATAAGATGTAAGAAAGCTGCATATCCAATTAATTGTTTTGCAAAAATAGTTTCACTTCGAAAAAAATAGTACACTGACTTTGCAATGGATGTCTTCAATCAATGCAATCATTTCAATTCTCCATTAGCAGAGATAAAAATATTCTCAACAATCAAGAATCAATGGACTGTGATGGTGATCCATGTCATGTTACCCTCAACACTCGGCCAAACCACTCTCAACAACTTATTATACCAACAACATCACTTCTTTTCTTCATCCAATCCTAACGATTCCTAACAAATTATTATCGAATGGGTAAATAAAATATACACTTACAGAGCGGATAAATCGATCAATTAATTTTCTAGATAAAAATAAAATAAAGAAATCACTACTTCCACAGTTAATTTAACTTCACAATAATGGATCATATGACTAGAAAAATAACTTCTTTCCAAATACAAAACCATAAGACTATATTCTTACAATCATCATATCAACATGCTAAAAAATTTGAACCACAATGAATGAACACTCCCAAATAATTATAACACTGCTTAGATGCATAGCACAACATCAAGAGTTCAACTACTTCCACTACATAGTTCATATGCACAGTGACAAGCAGAATAACAAAGCTGAAGTAGGATCACTGCTCAAGAAATGCAAACACATGATTGGTTGTAGAAGCATGTCAAGATGAGTCTATATTGTTACTAATGAGAAAAGTGCGATGGCTCACATGCAATGCCACACAGTGGGCATAAGAATATACTGAAAATTACATTAGCAGTGGAATATGGCCTCTAAATGCGATATAAGTAAAAAAAATCAACACACACACTAACTCATGATGCTGCCTGGACAAAGACTCGAGCTACATAATGAAAGCACCACAAATATCCTAATTACATAACTAGATTATAAAAAAAGCTTTACAAATCCCTTAAAAATTAATTTCTCTGCAATTAAGAAAAGCACCACAGATGATATGTTATTAAATCATGCAACATTACCAAACAAAAGCACAAATAACTTACATAGAAACAAAAAAAAATGCTACATGCCTTCACTATCAACATAGAAAATAAATAATTTGAATGCAATGATTCTATGTGACCAACAATGCATTCATAACAGCAACCACAATAAAAAGGAAAAAAATCAAACCTTGTGTTGTTCATCAGCTGGGGCATCTTCAGCTTGTACAGCCGGTAAAGGGACTGTGGATTCCACTGCAGGCACCTGCGCAACCACCGTAAACTGCTCAACAGCCGCCGCCATATCACCGGAACCTTTAATTCAGAAGTGGTGGTGAAGTAGTCCGATGCCATAATCTTATTGAGTCGCTCTCTCAAATCCGCATCTACATTCAATTTCAAAACATATATAAAAAAATTGATTACAATAACAATCTATTGTGGTTATGTCAGAGATGATATGAAAGAGAAGTCAATATACATGTGACATCCGAGTCAGGCTGAAAGGGTTCATTCGATCTGTCGAGCCAGCGCTTGGCGTGATGGATGCACGAGACGAGAGCGTTCCTATGCGAGATCCCAGCGAGCGGCGGCCGCGAGGTGAGGAGCCCCCCGAGGAGAGAGAGCGCATCGAGATCCCTCTCGCCGAGGAGGTCCGTGGCGTCCTCCGTCACGTAATCGTAGGTGAGACAGCAACCCCTCTCGTGCGTCCTCGTCAGCATCGTCGACGTGAACTCGCTCTGGGGCTTGACGTCGAAGAGCGAGCCGAAGTAGAGGAGCTTGAGGAGGTCCTCGGCGGTGGAGGCGGTGTGGAGGGAGAGCTCCTCTTGGAGGGCGGAGGAGAGAGGGGACCGGAGCCTCTCGTACTCGTCGATGAGGGCGGCGACGGCGGGCTTGGAACGGAGGACCTCCTCCTGCTCCTTGTTTAGGGGTTTCCCTTGGGAGGCGGTCTCCTCCATCTGGACGATCCGGTTGTACTTCTTGCGGAGGTTCCTCAGACGCTTGTTCATCAGGTTCATCACCGGCCCTTCCGTCGCCGAAATCGCCGCCGCCGCCGCTGAATCTGCCGAACTCGCCATATAGGGTTTTTTTTTTTGTTTTTTTAGGGTGCAAGTAATGGCTGTTGATGTCGTTTGGGGTTTTGTATCATATAAAGAGGGGATGAGATGGAGGCGACGCGGATGAGTTTTTCTTTTTTTTTTGTCGAGGGTTTTGGGAGAGTGAAGTTTCATAGTCGGGTATAGGATTCGTGAGGAGGAGTTTGGGCCGTTCGATTGGGACCTCTAGAATGGGATCATTGAATACAAAAGCCACTTCGCATGGGAATCGTGTGATGGGTGGTGGGCTGTGCGAGGGGAGGGGATCCTGTCAAGCTGGATTCCATGAAGTCATGAGTTTGGAGTAAAGAATAATAATAATAATAATTGCATAAATATGTTTTTTATGTTATGGGTGAAGTTATTCCCACCATCCTTTTTATTTGACCCACAATCTTATTTAAGCCCACACCTCAATTTAATTTTTAGTCAATCCCACCACACTATAAATACGTCTTTAAGTCTAGTTTGATAAATGAATAAATATTTAGAATAATTTAACTTAATTTATTAAGATAAAAAGATCATTATTTTTATCTATATTTACATTTAGTAATGCATTTTATTGTTTCCATTTTTTTGTGTTTTTATTCTTAATTTTGCATTTAGATAATATTATATAAAATGGGATAACTTTAAAAAAAAGGTGAATTGTCCAAATACCCCTCCAGCCAACCCCTAATATTTTATATACCCCAACCTTTTGAAGAAAAAAATTCCTTCACAGCAAACACTTAATTTGTTTTCTACTACCATCCTTTTAATTCCCCCAGCCTCAATAATCGCAGTTTCTCCATGTAATTGCATATATGTTTTCTGTAACTTGGAGAACACAAAATATAATTTCTGTAAATATTATCTGTAAATGCATTATTATGTTATGTAAAAATGATAATTTATAAAACACTAGAGAAATATACATTAATGCATAACATTAATATATATATAGTTCTTATATTGTCATGGAGTACACACTTGTTGCTATTTGATTTATTTGAGTGTTTGATTAACTGTGACATCTCTAATATAGTTTGAACTATGCTTTCTTCCTAATGATGTACGCTTGCTAACTCGAAGGTGTAACAATGGATTCAATTTAAACCAAAATGACATGAAGATGATTAGAGATCTCCCGCGCTGCCCTCGCGCAGATCTCCCGCTCCCCCGCTGCGCAGTCGTGCCGTTGTGCTGCCGCTGCTCTGCCTTGCCACGCCTCCCAGATCTGCCCTGCCACGCCCTGCCATGCGCCGTGCCAAGTGCCATGCCAGGCAACCAACAGGCTCCCTACCGCGCACTGCCACCCTCTGCTCCCGTCCACTGTCAGCCACCGCCACAGGCAACCCGTCAGGAACCAATGGCTGCTACCTCCGGTCGCCGCCTCCGGCCAGCTCGATTCACGATTTTTTGACAGTTTTCTCTCTCTGGCTACTACGGGCTCATTTGGACCCAAATATAGTCATATTGGTACTCATTTTGATCAGTTTTTTGTGATCTACGCATTTGTGACTGCTTTGGATCTATCAGATACTGTTTATTTTAACTTATTGCTGTGCAAGTACTATGGATTGCAGATTTGTCACTCCTTTGGTTATGTGACTCTCGATTGCCGCAAGCTGGCTAGAAAACGTGTTTGAGATGCCGCTTTCTCCTTATCAATCTAGTCATCTGCTTAATATTCTCTTTGTCAGATCAGATTTGTACATCAATTGCACCTTGCGTTGCTTCTGCTCAGTCACAGTTTACCACAGCTCAACTTATTGCAAGGGGCTACAAAATCAATATCAGCAGCTTTATGTTACGATCATTGATTGGTATAGATATTTCTGGTTCTGTTCAGTCTGCTTCTACTCCCGTACCAGGTATATCGATTACCTCATGGTTCTTGATTTGTGGCTTCCCATCATATGACATCAGATGCATCGATTCTTGTTAATTGTACACCACCACATTCTCCTTCATTTTTTGCACTGTTGATGGTTCTCCTATGTCTGTCTCGAGCTCTGGCATTCTTTCTGATCATTCTCATCGATTTAGTGTGTCAAATGTTTTGCATATTCCTAAACTTTCTATAAGTTTGTTTTCTTTCAGTCAACTTGTAGACCTTAGTTATACGATCACATCATCTTGTTCTGTTCAGGATCGACTTACTAGGAGACAGATTGGGATTGGACGACGATAGGGTAGACTCTGTTACATGGATTAGCTTCATGTTCCTCAGCCTTCCGCTGCCTCCATTCGGTTAGATACAACTTCCTCTTCCCTTTCCCCTTTCGATCTCTGGCATCATCGTCTTGGGCATTATCTTAGTCTAGACTCTGATATCTTGTTAGCACCGGTGCATTATGATCATTTTCTCGTACGGATCTTCAACCATGCGTGGGGTGTAAATTGGGTAAGCTCGTGGCTCTCCCTTCCCTTCAAGTTCGCATATTTCTGAGTCTCCATTTGATTTAGTACATTCTGATATTTAGGGTCCATCTCCTATTTTTTCAAAAGGGGAGAAATCGATATTATGTTATTTTTGTCGAGGACTATTCTCGTTTCACTTGACTTTATCTTCTGTCTAGTTGTTCGGATTTATTGCGTATTTATACTTCTTTTGCTACCATGATTGAGACTCAATTTTCTCGTCGTATTAAGGTGATACGCTATGATTGTGGTGGTGAATATTGTTCTAAGATTTTTCGTGTTTTTTGGCATCCCAATGCACTCTTCCTCAATTCTCCACTTCTTATGCTCATCAACAAAATGGAGTTGCTGAGCGAAAACACCGTCACATTCTTGAGATGACTCGATCATTATTTCTTTCTGCATCAGTCCCTGTTGAGTTCTGGGGTGAGGCTGTTCTCACAAGTGTGTATCTCATTAATTACACTCCATCATCCGTTACAGGTGGTATCTCGTCATCTGAGCGACTTCACAATCAGCCTCCTGATTATTCTCGTCTTCTTATTTTTGGTTGCACATATTTTGTTCTTCTTCCTCCCATTGAACGCACCAAGCTTTCTCCTCATTCTGCTATGTGTGTTTTCCTTGGATACAGTATTCAACATAAGGGTTACAAGTGATATGATCCTGTTGCCTGACGTATTCACATTTCTTGTCATGTCACCTTTTGGGAGCATCATCCTTATTATGCTCTTCATCACCTCCGGCTCCACTTCCTCCGTCTACCGTTGATGACCATATTTTCTGGATTTCTCGACTCCTGAGTCCTCTCCATCGTCTGTCCCACCTGCATCCAGTCCCTCACCTATCCCATCTACGACCTTGCCATCGTTTATCCCACTTGCATCCAATCCCTCACATATCCCATCTACGACCTTGCCACCATCTGTCCCACCCGCATCTAGTCCTCATTGTCCCATCTACGACCTTGTCATCTCCTTCTGCAGATGATTCATGTGAGCCGAATTCCCCTATTGTTGCTCCTGTGCCTAATGTTATTCGACTAGCAGTCGACAATGCACCCGCAGTTGACCCCGCACCAGCTCCTCACTGCAATCCACCTCGTGATCGTCGTCCTCCTCATAGGCTAAGTTTAGTTTCTTCTGACTCATTTTCTCTCCATTTTAGAGCTTTCTTGCAGCCGTTTCAACTCATTGGGCGCCCCAATCATATCGCGAGGCAGTTGGTATTCCTTAATGGGAGCATGCTATGGCAGAAGAACTTAGTGCATTACAACGCTCTCATACTTGGGATCTTGTCCCTCTTCCTGTGGGTAAGGTTCTCATTGGTTGTAAGTGGGTCTACATAATCAAGATTCACTCGGATGGTTCGATTGAGCGTCATAAAGCTCGTTTGGTCACTCGCGGTTTTACTCAACAACATGGGATTGATTATGATGAGACTTTTGCTCTGTGGCCAAGATGACTACTATTCGCACCTTAATTTCTGTCGCTTCTGTCCGTTAGTGGCCTATTACCAACTCGATGCAAGAATGCATTTCTTCATGGTATTTATAAGAGGATGTTTATATGTCTCCCCCTCCAGGTCTTTCTCATCTATCTGGACACGTATGTCATCTTCGACAGACTCTCTATGGTGGTCTCAAACAGGCTCCTCGAGCTTCGTTTCTTGATTCACTGAGGCCATTCACTCTGTTGGGATTGTTCTGAGTGTTTCAGATCCGGCTATATTTGTTCATACTTCTGGTCGCCATCGTACAATTCAGTTACTTTATGTTGATGACATGATTATCATTGGTGATTATTCCTCTCATATTCAGTAAATCAAGCAGCATCTTCAGCGTCAGTTTGAGATGAATGACCTCGGACTTCTTCAATATTTTCTAGGTTTGGAGGTCGCTTATGCTCCCATGATTATCTTCTCTCTTAGCGCAAATACACTTCGGACTTGATCGATCGCACTTGTCTGTCTGATAATTGCACTTCTGCTACTCCCATTGAGATTAATGCCAAACTCCGGCCCGATGATGGTGATCCTCTTACAGATGTCACTCGTTATAGACAACTCGTGAGTAGTCTTGTGTATCTCACCATCACTTGTCCTGATATTGCTTATGTTGTACATGTTGTCAGTCAGTTTGTCGCTACGCCCGCACCACACATTACTATGTGGTTCTTCGGATCATTCGTTATCTTCGTGGCACTATATCTCGTGCTTTGTTCCCCCCTTCTTCTTCCGCTCTTGAGCTATGAGCTTATGTTGATGCTGATTAGGCTGGTGATGTTACCGATCGTCGTTCCACGACATGTTTTTGTGTGTTTCTTGGTGACTCTCTTATTCTGGAAGGCCAAGAAACAAGATATTGTTTCTCGCTCTAGTGCTGAGGCAGAATACCGTGCCATGGCTTCCACTACTGTTGAGGTTGTTTGGCTTCAATGACTTTTGGGTAATATGGGTGTTGTCATATATGCGCCTATTCCGTTGTATTGTGACAACAAGAGCGCCATTCAGATTGTCAGTAATCCAGTTTTTCATGAGCGAACAAAACACATCGAGATCGATTGTCACTTTGTTCGGCATCACTTTCTTGCTGGCACATTATCCTTACCATATATTTTTTCCGCTCTTCAGTTGTCTGACTTCTTCAATCCCATACGCTCCAGTACCATGTCTTTTTTTTTATAGCAAACTCTCGGTGTATGATCCACCCTGAGTTTGAGGGGGGTGTTAAATGTGTTTATATGTTAGGGTTAATGGTAGATTAGTCTTTTTCCCCTTTTTGTACTATAAACATTGGATACAAACCCTAATAATATTTTTGATTCATTTCTTATTTCTGATTCTAATAATAACCAGTGTCTTGTATATGAAAGGAGTGCTATTTTAAATGAACTTTAAAATTTATCTAAACGAAGTATATATGCACTATTGTTGTATATCCACAAAAAATATGCATTATATTATAAATAATGCTTTATATTATTCCACCATATGTTGGAAAATTATGTTCTAAAATATCAAACATAACCATGTTTGGCCAATAATCTATTTTGGAGGAATACACATTTAAATAAGAAAACATTTAATTCCATTCATTATTAAATAAATCTTTATTATTATAAAATCCACGCTTGGGATCTTCTACTTCTTAGGCATTGAGCATTGCATTATAATTAAACATAAATACATAGCCGAGAAAAAATCAAAAGAAATGAAGAAAAGAGTGAGAGAGAAGAAAAAAAGCAAGTCACACATGTAAAGGCTAAAGAACCAATGTTTATTTATTAAAAAGAAGGTAAACATTGCTACGATGCTTTCATTTCTGAAATCATAGTACAATTCCGAAGTGGCCAGGTGAGAAAGAAAGAACAACAAGAAGGTAGATATTACTAGCACGCTGGAAAACCAATGTTGCACGCATGTTATTGGTAATGGTTCTTGAATCTAGAACCTCTGCCTCTCAATCTTCCTTTCAAGTTCGTCCTTTTTGGCTCCCACAACCTTATCAACCTCCATTCCTTTCTTCACCAGCACAAACGTCGGCATTGTTTGCACCTTCCACTCCTCTGACACAGACTAATGAAATGAAAAAAAATACATCAATATAAGCAACCCATCAAAATCTTAGACCAGAGCATCATCATGAATATGAATATATAGTATACCATGAGCTCATCGACATCGATCTTCACGAATATGACGTCTGTAAATTTGGCCGCCAATACTTTGATTGCAGGCTCAATGGTCCGGCAAGGACCACACCATGAAGCAGTGAAGTTAATCACCATCTAGTAAAAGAAATCAAATACTTATTATTCCATGTATTTTGAGAGTGTGTGTGAAAGAGATGTTGATTTACTCACAAGTTTTGAGGAGTTTTTATAGGTCTCCCAGTGTGCCTTCCAAGCAGTCTTAGAGTGGAACGTGAGAATTGTCGACGGCGCAGATGGAACAACTTCTGGGGAGGCAAAGAATGAGCTGCCTGGGTATTGGTAGGATGAGTATCCTGAGCCCATTTTTGCTGTATAGGAAGATATGTTTTAATGGATTTCTTTGGGTGAGGGAGGTTTGCTTATATAGCTAGTTCATTATGTAAAAGGGAAACATGCACCTTGGAACATTTGGCATTTGGGTTACTTTTTTGTACACCTTTATTTGGTGGGGGTTCAAGGAGATAGGTTCTCTTTCACTTATGTCTTCACCGTTGAGTTTGCAAAGACAATTTTCAAGAGAGATTTGGATTTGAAGTAACATGCAGCTGGATAAAAGTGTGGAACACATTGAATTCTCTCCACTGATGGGGTATCACTGACAGTTTATCAACGTTTTAAATGATAAATATACAAATTGGTATGGGAAAATGACAAAAGAATCTCTTAAAAGTTTGAAATACCTAGATCAGTTACTTTCAAAGTAATTTTTTTTGCATGTATACCATCCAAAAACACTCAATTTATTTTATACCATTCTATATAACATATTAAGTTTTATACCATTAGAATATATATAAATTATGCATATTTATCATCCTAGTTAACTTCCATCCAAATTTTTATTAAAACCGTTAGTCTTAGAGAAATGATCAAAGTACATTTATTTTTTTATTTGCTTATTTTACTTACCGAATACTATATTTTCAAAAATAAATTTTTAATTTTAATATAAAAATGATAAAAATAATCTAAAATCTACAAACATAAAAATTAAACATAAAAAACTATTTATTAGAAAAGACATAATAATTATTAATACTTACATGAATAGAAATAAAATAAAATTATTTTGAGAAAATTAATCACATATATTACAAAATAAAAGATTTAAAAAAAATCTAGTTCTTGATTGGAAGTTGAATGGCTCATGATTGATTTGGAAAGAAAAATAGATTAATTAGGTTATTATGTTTAATTATTTACACTATAACAAAAATTATACTATGGCTATTTTTGTCATTTATTTATTGGTTAAGAATTAACTATAGGTAAGTTTAATTTTGGTTAAAAAAAATAACAGAGGGGCACATTTTTTCATTAAATTTTTTTTTAATAGTATAAAAATAAATATGTTATTTGTGGTGATATAAAAATAAATAATATATTTTTAATGGTATACATGCAAAAAACCCTTTCAAAATTATACCTAAAAAGTCTTATTTCACCATTTTAGAAACACAAAAGACTAATTTACTCTTATAGAATTATATCTTTAACATCTCTTATTATGTTATTTCACACCAAAAAATATTTTTTTCTATAAAACAACAATATCTCTCTATCTAACCCAAATTAATCCCCTTTGAGTTTTGTTATTATATATCATATTGTATGTTTCTTATATATATCTTACATGATGTTATTTATCATTTTTCATTATGTACAATCATAATATATAATTTAAATCTGTGTTATGCCTCAATGCAGCTGATGATATTTTAGTAGCCTAAATCCTTATTCACATTTTTTTAATTGACCATTCACATATTTTTATGGCATCATTAATTTATCACAAAAAACTCAAATTAGTTTACATAACCATTTTTTTATATATACATCAACATTTCATGGAGTTTATCATAAAAAAACTCATATTATAGTAGCGCATATCTTATAAAATCCATCTAATCACAAAAAATTTAGTTCTTCATGAGAATGTGCGAAATACATTAACAAAATTAAGAGGGTGAAAATTTTAACAAAATTAAGAGGTATAAAATAGGTAAAATGACGAAAAAAATCTTCTAAGAGTTTGAAATACCCAAATCCGCCATTTTTTAAAATCATATCTAAAAAAGTCTCATTTCACAGTTTTGGAAACACAAAAGACTAATTGTCCTCATGTAACTAAATCTTTAAAATTCCTTTTTTATTCCACACTAAAAACTTATTTTTCTTATAAAACAATAATCTCTCTATACATGACAAAAATCAATCATCCAAGAGGTTTTGTTATTATATATCATATTGTGTGTTTCTTATATATAGCTTACATTATATTGTTTATCATTTTTCATTGTGTATAATCGTATTCTAAATCTTTATTCAGATATTTTAATATTCTAAATCTTTATTCACATTTTTAATTTTTGGTTATTTACATATTTTTATGACATCATTAGTACATATCCATTTACAAAAAAAAACATCAATATTTAATATAATTCATCATAAAAAACTCAAATTATATTAGTACATATTTCACAAAATCCACCTAATCACAAAGAATTTAGAATAAAAAAAGTTGATCTACATGAAAATGTCTGAAATGTATTAATAAAATTAAGAGGGTGAAATATTTTAACAAAGTTAAGAGGTATGAATGTATTAAGAATCTAATCGCGTAAGGGTAGATTAGTCTTTTGTGTTCCTAAAATTGTAAAATGAGACTTTTTTAGGTATGATTTTAAAAAGTGACAGATTTTGGTATTTCTAATCTTTTAGAGACTTTTTTGTTATTTTCCCTATAAAATATGTTAAAGATTTAATTACATAAGGATATGTTAGTCTTTTATATTTCCAAAATTGTGAAATGAGACTTTTATAGGTATAATTTTAAAAAGTGGTTGATTTGGGTATTTCTAATCTAGTATTAGAAATACCCAACTCAGCACGATTTTAAAAAATTCTACCTAAAAAGTTTTGTTTCACAATGTTGTGATATAAAATGACTTTATTACCATTATATATAAATATTCTTACTTATATTTAATTGTTTTACATCCAATTTTAAGAAGGGCAGCTCTATCCCCACCATGCAGCTTGCTGTCCCCCCCAACCAGAAAAATTTAAAACACATAATTTGTTTGGTTTTGTCATCCACTATCCCCACCTCTCTCTCCCCACCAACCGAAAAATTTAAAAAGGTCATCTCCACCACCTGAAATCACTAAGGTGAGGATAATCGATGAATGTGTTCTGGAAGTCGTTCGATGGATGTACTAACGGACGACAACAGTCAGTCGACCTGAGGGGTCATGGGCGATGGGAGGCCCGTCGAACGAACCATTAGGCAGTCTGTGTTATTAATGGAGTTCGACTATGAAGAGTCGACCATATATAATACTTGTCGACAACCATTAGTCGACCTGGGTGGTCCTTGGCGACAAAAGTATCATCGAATGAATCATATAAAGGGAGCATGTGTTCTGAAAGTCTTTCGACAGTCCTACTGTTGAATATATGTACTGGAGGACGACAACAGGCAAGTCGACTTGAGGGATTTATGGCGATGGAAGACCCGTCGAATGTTTATAGTGTAGTGATATATGATTTTAACAGTGAATATTCAAAATGTTTCAAACCATTCACACTAACTATTCTTACCAATTCATTCATTCATTCAAATATGAATATTCAAAATATTTTGAACCATTCACACTTTGTTAGTCTTGGGATTTAGTCTCCACTTCAATAAAAAATATAAGCATTGATTGATACATGAGTTGACAAGCACAAGGAAAACAAGCTTCAAACGTCGTTTTGTTATTTCTGAGGGCTTAACATCAGTTACTTTTGTGTTAATGGGCACATCCCACCTGTCACGAGTTTATAATTGAATATGAGCATTAATAAGATAGTCCAAAGATTTTGATGTTAAAATAAAGAGCAATAAATTCATGTTTATTTTTTTTAAAATAAAGAGCAATAAATTCATGTTTATTTTTTTTTAAATAAAGAGCACACCCACATCAGTTTTTTCACACATTGAAAAAAAAACTTCACTTTTTATTTTAACAAAGCAAATGAACTGATTTTACACACTCCCTCGAAAATTGAAAGTTGTTCAATAGCTGAAATGTATATAATGTTTATCCCGTTATAATTTTTAAATTGCAATTCAAACCCTGATTCCCTTCATGGTCGAACTCCATCCATAACACAAGCTGCCTAATGGTTTATTCGACGGGCCTTCCCGTCGCCCATGACCCCCCAGGTCGACTTGACCTGTTGTCGTCCGTCAGTACATCTATTCGACTTCAGGGTTGTCGAACGACTTCCAGAACACATGCATCGATTATCCTCACCTTAGTGATTTCAGGTGGTGGGGATGACTTTTCTAAATTTTTCGGTTGGTGGGGAGGGAGAGGTGGGGATAGTGGATTACAAAACCAAACAAATTAAGTGTTTTAAATTTTTCTGGTTTGGGGAAACAGCAGGCTGCATGGTGGGGATGGAGCTGCCCTTTTAAGAATGTTAAAAAAAATTTTTTTTTTTTATATGTGATGAAGTTTATTTTTGTTTTTTTGTATAACTGAACACACCATTAAGAGTTTTTTTTTTTTTGCTTGGTATTAAGAGTTGATTGTCAAAGATAGATATTTTTTTGTTTTAAAATATTTTTTTTGGATATTTCTAAATTTATAAGATTTGTTGGGTGAACTTATGTTTAAGGTTTATAAAAAAATCCTTAATCAAGACATTTATAAGATCAAATGATAAAAAAAATTTAAACGTCATAAAGTTAGGAATTTCCAAAAAACCCTTGTAAAATTTAAGTGACATTTACAATATTACTATTTTTTTTTATAGAATTCTCAGAAAATTTAAGAATAAGTAAAACCACTCTTAAATAAAAATAATTTTTTGCATTCATATAGTTTTTCAATTAGAAGAAGATGTGAAGCATTTTAAATAGGGTGAGGGAGATTTAAAAATTATATGAGATAGGGATATTTTCGCCATTTTGAGTTCTAACATAGTTAAAGGTAGGTCTGTCAACGGGTCGGGTCCAGGTCCAATCTAGAATCCCGGCGGGTCCGTGAAAATGTGGACCCAGACTTGTCGGACCTGGGTCAGACCTGACCCGGATGGTTGATAAAAAAAGTGGGAGAGCTCATAAATTTGTTTGTCTTATCATTTCTATTTGAAATTTTTTGTAATAAAACATTATTATTAATGCGACTATGTTATTATTAATGAGACTATGTTTGAACACAATTTTATACAATTAAAAAAAAGTTACTAAACAACATTCAAAACAATAATCACTAACATAAACATCATATTAACCTAAACAATAAACATAACTAATTATACAAACACTCAAAACAATATTAACCTTAAACAACAATCAAAACAATAAATATTAACATATTAACCTAAACAATAAACATAAATCATGCAACAAACTAATTAATTATACAAATTCAAAAGCTAATAAGTTAATTGTTCAAAACAAACCTATGACAATACATTACTAAGTTTATTACATATTAAACAACTAAATTCTTGCAAGTTGCAACATCAACGCAGTGAAAAAAATGTTATGATTATGATTATAATTTATGATTTATAAGCTTGTTATGATTATGATTTATGAACATGTGAATACAAAAATAAGTTAAGTAAGAAATAAAAATTATGGGTCAACTAATACTAATAGTCTTGTAATATATGAGTATATATTAATAAAACAATCGGGTCTCGGATTCAACGGGTTGGAGGCGGGGGTGGACCCCGACCGACCCATTTGTAGGTCGGGTCCAATTCGGGTTGGGTCCAAAATCGGTCGGGTATATTACACGTGTAATCGGGTCCGGATCGGATCGGTTCTAGACCCAACCCGTTGACATGCCTAGTTAAATGTGACTTTTTCCGGTAGAATTCTTAAAAGTAATTATTATAATTAGATATTTTTAATCTTTAGAAGACACTTTTTGGGTATTTTTTCCTATTTAGAATTCATATCTAAACAAGCTCGCATATATTAGAACTGATGGAAACTTGTTAATGTACCGTATGTGAACTCCGTAGTTTGTCGCATTTATACTTTGTTATTACATTTTTTTGGGGGTAAGTAAAAGATTTTCATTCGATCAAAAGTTCAAAATACATATTTGTACATTTCACATTTTGTCCCTTGTTTTGTCTAACATATATAATGGCCATCTGGCCACAAAAATACGAGGAGACAGGATTAGAAGAGTCCATTTTGGATTTTCTATACGTATGTTGAACCGTCCATTCTGTTTGCTGATTTAGAAAATACATTGTATGATAGAAGTATAGAAGAGTCTCTTTGATTTCATGAAATTACCCCCTTTACCATGGTTTCCCCTTTACCATTTAACCATTGGCCATTTGAGTGTGTTTATTTCTAATTTCATATGGTAAAAACCATATGCCAGTCTGAAGCATGGTACATTTGTTAGGGCATGCCAGTCTGAAGCATGGTACATTTGAGTTTGCAAAGGCAATTTTCAAGAGAGATTTGGATTTGAAGTAACATGCAGCTGGATAAAAGTGTGGAACACATTGAATTCTCTCCACTGATGGGGTATCACTGACAGTTTATCATACATTTTAAATGATAAATATACAAATTGGTTTTGTATCAATTAAGCTATTTAGAAGGAAAAATACGAAAAAAAATCTAAGTATTAGAACTACACCAAATCAGCAATTTTTAAAAATTCTACTTAAAAAAGTATTGTTTCACAATCTTGTGATATAAAATGACTTTATTACCATTATATTTAAATATTCTTACTTATATTCAATTGTTTCACATCCAATTTTAAGAATGTTAATTTTTTTTTATATGTGATGAAGTTTATTTTTGTTTTTTGTATAACTGAACACAATATTAAAAGTTGATTGTCAATTTTTTTTTTGTTTTAAAAAGATTTTTTTTTGGATATTTCTAAATTTGTAAGATTTGTTGGGGCAACTTATATTTAAGGTTTATAAAAAAATCCTTAATCAAGACATTTATAAGATCAAATGATAAAAAAATTTAAACGTCATAAAGTTAGGAATTTCCAAAAAAAAACCTTGTAAAATTTAAGTGTGACAAAATTTACAATATTAATTTTTTTTTATAAAGTTCTCAGAAAATTTAAGAACAAGTAAAATCACTCTTAAATAAAATTAGTTTTTTGCATTCATATAATTTTTCAATTAGAAGAAGATGTGAAGCATTTTAAATAGGGTGAGGGAGATTTAAAAATTATATGAGATAGGGATATTTGCGCCGTTTTGAGTTCTAACATAGTTAAAGGTGACTTTTTCCGGTAGAATTCTTAAAAGTAGTTATTATAATTAGATATTTTTAATCTTTAGAAGACATTTTTTGGGTATTTTTTCCTATTTAGAATTCATATCTAAACAAGCTCGCATATATTAGAACTGATGGAAACTTGTTAATGTACCGTATGTGAACTTCGTAGTTTGTCGCATTTATACTTTGTTTATTACATTTTTTTTGGGGTAAGTAAAAGACTTTCATTCAATCAAAAGTTCAAAATACATATTTGTACATTTCACATTTTGTCCCCTGTTTTGTCTAACATATATAATGGCCATCTGGCCACAAAAATACGAGGAGACAGGATTAGAAGAGTCCATTTTGGATTTTCTATACGTATGTTGAACCGTCCATTCTGTTAGCTGATTTAGAAAATACATTGTATGATAGAAGTATAGAAGAGTCTCTTTGATTTCATGAAATTACCCCCTTTACCATGGTTTCCCCTTTACCATTTAACCATTGGCCATGAGTGTGTTTATTTCTAATTTCATATGGTAAAAACCATATGCTAGTCTGAAGCAGGGTACAACTGTTAGGGCATGCCATGTTGATTGACATATGGTAGCTAGTGATGGTTGTTTTAACCCATCATGAGCTGAGGAATTTTTTTTATCAGATAGTCCCAATTGTATTCTTCTGTTCTGTCTCAATATTTCAGGTGGTTAGCGTTTTGACTTTTGGTATTATGAATAAGACACAAGTTCTAGGATGATTATAATAATTAATACACAGTCCATTATCAAGAGAGAAATACATATCATACTAGGAAGAGGGACGGAGGGAGAAAAGATGGGCTAGATTAGAGAGGGTGAGAAAAGTAGATCACTTTATTAGAGAAAGAGGGAGGGAGAGAGAGAGACAAATCAGAACAGAGTGTGCGAGAGAGAAAGAGTTGGGACAGTGAAGGAGAGAGATACATGAATAAAGGGAGAAGTGAGAGAGCGGTGTTACATAACTCACTAAGGATATATATATATATATATATATATATATATATATATATATATATATATATCTCGTTGAATGTCTATAGAGATATATGGATTATCCGCAAATACTACGTGTAATATCGCTCTTTTTTTCTTAATTATAAATGTATATGAGAGCTCCATTTTAAAATTTGTCCTAGGCCCAAGCTAAATTTTCAAATCTTAGGATCAATCAGTATGTATATCGTGGAATATATTTTGTCATTTTGTTTCAAGTGTCCACATGTTAATTGTTACTTGTGTAATATTTTATTTTCATGTATGTTTTTACGTGAAAAATTTAACGTGCATGATCACATTTCTATGACCAGTGTTCTTGTATACGAAAGGTGTGCTATTTGAACCAACTTGAAAAATTGTCTAAATGAAGTATATATGTACTATATATTGTTGTGTATCCACAAAAATTATGCAATATGCATTATATTATTCCTCTAGATGTTGGAAAAATTATGTTGTAGAGTTCCATAAATTTTTTACTACCCTGTTTGTCCAAAAATAGATTTTGAGGGGACATTGAAAAAATAGAAATTTATTTCTTCTTCATTATTAAATAAACCTTTATTATTATAACAAAATCCATGCTTGGGATCTTCAACTTCTTATGCAATTTTTGCGTTTGATTGCGCGATTGCAAAACGTTTGTGATTGCAGAAAGCTGCATTTACAATCGTACAACCAAATAGTTTTGCAATCGCAGTTTTAAATCCAACGATTGCAGGCAAATAGTATCCAAAAGCTGCGATTTCAAAAAGCTAAGAAATTGAGCTTCTTGCAGAATCAGTTTTACAATCGCAGATTCCTGCAGAATCAATTTTGCAATCGCGCAACCAAACGCACATTGAGCAACCATTGCGTTACAAATATAGCGTCGACATAGCCCATAAAAAAAAAGAAACGAGGAAAAAGAAGCTAGTCACATATGTAAAGGCTAAAGAACCAATATTCTTTATTTATTTATTAAAAAGAAAGTAAGCATTGTTATCGTGCTTTTATTTTTGAAAAATCACATTACAATTCTAAAGTAGGTGAGAAAGAAACAACAACAAGAAGGTAGATATTGCTAGCGCGCTGAAGAACCGAATGTTGTGTGCATGTTATTTGGTTATGGTTCTTGAATCTAGAACCTCTGCCTCTCAATCTTCCTTTGAAGTTCATCCTTTTTGGCTCCCACAACCTTATCAACCTCCATTCCTTTCTTCACCAGCACAAACGTCGGCATTGTTTGCACCTTCCACTCCTCCGACACAGACTAATGAAATGAAATGACAAAAAAAAACATCAATATAAACAACCAATCAAAACTTTAAACCAGAGCATCATCATGAATATGAATATATACCATTAGCTCATCCACATCGATCTTCACGAATATGACGTCTGTAAATTTGGCCGCCAATACTTTGATTGCAGGCTCAATGGTCCGGCAAGGACCACACCATGAAGCAGTGAAATTAATCACCATCTAGTAAAAGAAATCAATTACTTATTATTCCATGTATTTTGAGAGTGTGTGTGAAAGAGATGTTGATTAACTCACAAGTTTTGTGGAGTTTTTATAGGTCTCCCAGTGAGCCTTCCAAGCAGTCTTAGATTGGAACGTGAGAACTGTCGACGGCGAAGATGGAACAACTTCTGGGGAGGCAAAGAATGAGCTGCCTTGGTTTTGGTAGGATGAGTATCCTTGAACTCATTTTTGTTGTATAGGAAGAAGAAATGTTTTAATGGAGTTCTTGGGGTGAGGGGGGATTGCTTATATAGCTAGTTCACTATGCCTAAGGCAAACATGCACCATGTAACATTTGGGTTCCTTTTTTGGATACCTTTTGCCTTTATTTGGTGGAGGTCCCTTTCACTTATTACTCACCGTTGAGTTTGCAAAGATGGTTTTCAAGAGAGATTTGGACTTGAAGTACATGCAGCTGGAGAAAAATGTGGAACAACATTGAATTCTCTCCACTGATGGGGTATCAGCGACAGTTCATCATAACGTTTTAAATGATAAATAAATAAATTGGTTTTGTATCAATTAAGATTAAAGAAGTTATTGCATTTGATGGATAGGGTATTTAGAATTTCGTATCTAAACAAGCTTGCAAATATGATAACCGGAAACTTGTGAATATATGTGAACTTTGTTGTTTGTGGCATTTACTCTCTTCTTTTATTGGGTAAGTAAATGACTTTCATTCAATCAAAAGTCCAAAATACACATCTGTACAGAGTCAATCTTCAAAGAAAGTCACAAGATATAGCTAGTTGTTCTTAGAGAGAGGAAGCGTAGGCAGTCTAGCACAATAACCTAGATCATGTGAAACACATTCGTTTGATGCCATACAACAAAATGACACTGAATGCGTGAAACCACACTTGAGCATCTCCACAGAAGGGTAAGTATTTAAAAAACAGAGTTCAGCTCTTAGTCCTTTGCCCCGTTTTCAAATTTTGTCCCGTGTTGTGTCTAACATAATGGTCATCTGGCCACAAAATATGAGGAAGCTCTGTTACACTTATAGTCCTTTTACTGTTTGATCGCAATCTTATATACGTCATTAGCTCTTCCGTTCACTGTATAGAGATATATAATTTGTTGGATTTTTTTTCACATTTTCTATAAATGATAAAATCTACATTATTGGAGTATGTACTTCACATTTATCGAAGTATATATCTCATTCGATAAGATATATGATTTTGAAAAAAAATGAAAACATGTACAGTCTGCATTTTATACTATAAAATGGATTGAGCGTGACATTTTTTAATATGAGGAGAGAAGATTGAAGAGCCCCATTTTGGGTTTTCAGTACGTCGAAACTCTCTGTTCCGTTAGCTGATTTAGAAGTTACACTGTATGACAGAAGTCTAGAGGTGTCTCTCTTGATCTCATGAAAATTACCCCCTTTATCATTTAACCATTGGCCATGAGTGTGTTTGTTTCTCATTTTACATTGTAAAAACCATGTGCTAGTCTGAAAAGGGTACAACTGTTAGGGCATGTCATGTTTCATGTTAACTGACACATGATAGTTTAGTGAGGGTCGTTTGAACTCACCATGAACAAAACGATCTCTCATGGACCAGGGGTAAAAATGTTACAACATAGTCCCAATTGTATTCTTTTGTTCAGTCTTAACAGTTTCAGGTGGTCAACATTTTGACTTTTGATATTATGAATAAGACAAAATTTTTAGGGTGATTAAAATAATTAATACACAATCTAGATTTATCAAGAGAGAAATACATATTAGGCAAGAAAGAGGGATGGAGAGAGTGAGAAAAGTAGGCCAGGTTCGAGAAAGAGGAAGAGAGAGAGAGAAAGACAAACTAGGATAGAGAGTGAGAGAGAGAGATGGGGAGAGAATAAAGGAGATATATACAGAGAGAGAGAGAGAGAGAGATGCGGAGAGAATAAAGGAGAGAGAGAGACACAAAGAGAGCGAGAGAAGTGTGAGAGCGATGTTATATAACTAAGGAGATACACACACACGGTCCCTCTCTAAATAGGGCATCTGTAAATTCTAAAAAAGCGGGCGTCACTCCCCTCCGTCCATCTGATGCACTAATCACTGGAAAAAAAATCCCAAACAAACAAAACCCAATGCAAGCTTTTATTTCCCACACATGACCACTCCACGTCAGGTTTGAAAAAAAAAAAAACAAAACAACCCAACCCTAGTTACCCACCCAACCCAATAGAAAGTTTGCATTGGGTTTGATTTTATTTCCTTTATGTGATTGGTGCATCAGATGGACGGTGGGGAGTGATGCCGCTTTTTATGAATTTGCCGGATGCCCTCTTTATATATATATATATAACTGATTAGGTGTGGTGAACGGAGGGTGCGGTCGCGATCACGGGTCCTTCGCATCCGACGGTCGGATGCGATTCACATCGACCGTCGGATGTGATGGACCCGTGATCGGACGACCCATGTCGTGGCCGCACCTGCAGTTCGCCGCACCTAATCATTTCATTATATATATATTGAAGAGAGTGAGAAATGAGAGAGCGATGTTGTACAACTCATTAAAGATATTTATATATCTAATTGGATGGTCATGGAGATATATGGGCTATTCGCACAGACTGGGTGTAAAATCTTTTTTTTTATAAATATATATGAGAGCTCTATTTTAAAATTTGCATAGGCCAAGCTAAATTTTCAAATATTAGGGTCGGTTGTACATCGTGTAATGCATTTTGTCATTTTGTTTCAAGTGTCTTGCATGTTTTTTTATTTGTTTGAGGATATGTTAAATTGTTACTTGTGTAATATTTTGTGTTCATGTATGTTTTAATTGTATTTCACATGCCTTTAGATGATGAAATCCGATGTAGATGGGTCTCTCCTAATCTACAGTCTTTAAAGTTCTGTATAGAAGAGGTCAATCACGCCAATACTTTTGGAAATAGGCAGGTTGTAGACAATGATTATGATAGTATAAATATATAAGCCTGATCTGGGCCTTCACACCAAAAAAAAAAAAAAAAAATTGTATTTCACGTGCCCGAGCAGTGGGCACATTTCTATGACCAGGGTTCTTGTACATGAAAGGAGTGCTATTTGAACCAACTTGAAGTATAGCATGCACTATTGTTGTACATCCACAAAAATTATGCAATATGCAATATTCATTATATTATTCCTCTAGCGGATGCAGTATAATTAACCCCGGATAGATTTTAAAATAAGGTGAAATATGTTAAATAAGATGTTTGAATACTAGGAATGTTCAAGGATAATGTATGATTGGATAAATTGGTATAAAATAGTATATGGATTCCAGTCAATCATTGGAATTAAAGTTATTTCAGGTTATTTCACTCAAAAAATATATGGGTTCACTGTCAAATTAACTATCATCAATTTTTCACTTTTTATAAATCTTTATCAACACTTTATTCACATTTGATCAAAACAACAAAATTAAAATTTCATTATTACGTCTTTCAATGAGAATAATTCAAAACACAACCAAACACTAAATCACTTTATCCTTATTTATATTTACTTATGCTAGAATAATTATATATCTAAGAATAAGTCATATTCTGTATCCAAACGGTAGAGTCTAGATGTTGGAATTTGGAAAAATTATGTTTTAGAATTCCAAAATTTTTGCACTACCATGTTTGTCCAAAAATAGATTTTGAGGGGACATTTAAATTAAAAATAGAAATTTAATTCTTCTTCATTATTAAATAAACCTTAAGTTATTATTATAAAATTCACGCTTGGGATCTTCAACTTTTTATGCAATTTAGGTATTGTCAATTGAGCAGCCAATGCATTACAAACACAGCGACATGGCCCATAAAAAAAATCAAAACAAACAAGTAAAAAGAAGTTAGTCATGTTATATTGTGGAGTCTGATGATGTGAAGATTGTTGGCGTTACGTAGGATCAAACGGAGGTGTCTTTGTGTACTGACTTTTTTGTCCTTAATGAGATGTCAGTATAAAAGGGTATCTCATATTTTTCATTAGGCTCTAAGATTTTTATCTTCAGTGTGACCATTGTAAAACTTCTCATTGATAGTAGATTGATATCTGGTGTGTTCCATGGACGTAGGCAATGTTTGTCGAATCACGTAAATTTTTTATGTATTTGCTTTCGATTTGTTTGTTTATTTCTTTCATTGATTGCATCCCAAAATCCGAAATTGAAACAAGTCACAGGCTAATGAACCAATATTATTTATTTATTTATTTATTTAAAAGAAAGTAAACATTGTTATCGCGTTTTCATTTCTGAAAAATCGCAGTACAATTTTGAAGTGGGTGAGAAAGAAAAAACGAGAAGAAGGTAGATATTGCTAATGCGCTGGAGAACCAATGTTGCATGCATGTTATTGGTTATGGTTCTTAAAACTAGAACCTCTGCCTCTCAATCTTCCTTTCAAGTTCATCCTTTTTGGCTCCCACAACCTTATCAACCTCCATTCCTTTCTTCACCAGCACAAACGTCGGCATTGTTTGCACCTTCCACTCCTCCGACACAGACTAATGAAATGAAATGACAAAAAAAAAACATCAATATAAACAACCCATCAAAACCTTAAACCAGAGCATCATCATGAATATTAATATATACCATGAGCTCATCGACATCGATCTTCACGAATATGACGTCTGTAAATTTGGCCGCCAATGCTTTGATTGCAGGCTCAATGGTCCGGCAAGGACCACACCATGATGCAGTGAAGTTAATCACCATCTAGTAAAAAAATCAAACACTTTTTATTCCATGTATTTTGAGAGTGTGTGAAAGAGATGTTGATTTACTCACAAGTTTTGTGGAGTTTTTATAGGTCTCCCAGTGTGCCTTCCAGGCAGTCTTAGAGTGGAACGTGAGAATTGTCGACGGCGAAGATGGAACAATTTCTGGGGAGGCAAAGAATGAGCTGCCTTGGTTTTGGTAGGATGAGTATCCTGAACCCATTTTTGTGTTTGTTTGTGAAGTTGTATATATTGGAAGATATGTTTTGATGGAGTTCTTGGAGGTGTGGGAGGATTTCTTATATAGTTAGTTCACAATGTAAAAGGCAAGGAAAATGTCATACATAGCCTCAATTCTCGTCCTAAATACAATACATATCTTTTTTTTTATTTTTAAAAAAATAATATAACTCGTTTAATGAGATATGTGTTTTTAAAAAGATGAATATGTATTCTTATGAATTATATAGGTTGTACAAAGAAATTCCAACAAGGTATATAAAAGTCGTTATAGTGAGTGAAATGGTTAACAAGCTATACAGAAAGTGTAACAGCCGACAAAATGCCGTGGAACATTTGGGTTTCTTTTTTGGACCTCTTTTAAACAGTATTTTTTTTTTTTTGCCTTTATTTGCTGGAATTCAATGAGAATCAGTTCTCTTTCACTTACGCACCGTTAACGAGTTTGCAAGGGACGTTTTCAAGAGAGATTTTTGGATTTGAATTGAAGTACGTGCACCTGGATGTTGGGCTGCTGTCATCATTATAAGAGTGTGGAACACAATGAATTCTATCAACTGATGAGGTATCAGTGACAATTCTAAACGTTTTAAATGATAATAAATAAATTGGCTTGTCTCAATTCTAAAAAAAGAATATGGGTATTTATTGATGGGCAGGTATTTAGAATTGTTTTTCGCATGAACCTTTTCTTGGGTAAGTAAATGAATTTCACCCAATCAAAAGTCCAAATGTCCATCTTCAAAGAAAATCACAGGATATGGCAAGTTGTTTCTAGAGTGAGGGAAGCCTAAGTAGCCTAGCTGCTAGGTTGCATCCCCTCCAACCACATAAAGCTAGATATTGTATAATACATTAATTTCAGGCAATACAACAAAGTGACACTGAATACATGAACCGTACTTGAGCATCTCTACAGAAAAGTCAACATTTAAAGAAGAAAAAGGTGTCCCCTGTTTCGTCTAACATGATGACAATCTGGCCACTAGATTAAAAAAAGCAGGATACAAAAGCCCATTGGAGATAGAGGTCTCTTTGATCTCCACGGAATTACCCCTTTATCATTTGATTTTTTTTATACAAAGGCCTGGACAGAATAATATAGGCATAGACAACTTGTAGATCAAAGCCCATGGTAACCAACACATCAACATTTTTTGAGCGCTGTTACACCCAGATTCATTTACAGCCTCAATTCAGGTCATATATGCGTCGATAGAAAATTAACGACATATATGTTCATGTTAACAAGGCATATGCTTCAAAATATTTTTTTTTACATTTTCTATAAATGTAACTATGTAATTCATTAGAGTATATACTTCATTTTTCTATAAAAACATATACCTTATTAGATGAAGTATGCTATTTTAAAAAAATTTAAAACACATGTACACTGAAATTGAGATTGAAAATGGATCTGGACATAACATTATCCATATTTTTTTGGTTCACTTGTCATCAGCAAGGTTTGTACCTTGGCATTCCTCTAAAAAGAGGCCCTTTATCATGTAACCCAAGCTGTTGGAGACCTTTACCATTTAACCACTGGTCACTGTTTGGAGTTTCATAAATATTTTGTGGTAAAAACTGTGTTATAGTATGAAGGAGGGGATACAATTGTTAGGGCATGTTGACTGACACAATTTCTTTTTTAGGAGAAAGGTAGACATTCAGTCTCAATTTATTGATCGGTTGGATCACCTTGAACTACGAGATCATCCGAATAAAGCCCACGGATTGTTTGAACACTGAACGATCCCATATCTCAATCAATCGACCACCTCAAGGCTCAGTGTAATTGATACAAAACATATGACAATTCTAATACATTCACCACTAATTAATTCAGCCATAAACAAAGAAATAAATCCCACAATCTCGAAGCAAATGGACAAAAACAAAAGCTGAAAAAGCACAATAAATAACTCAAGGTGGTTAGGGAGTTAATTAGAATGTTTCAACATAATCTCAATTGTATTCCTCTGCTCAATCTCATTGCCTCAAGGTAGTTAGGGAGAGTCTTTTAGCACTACCGTTTTGATTTTTGATATTACGAGTATTAACACACAAGTTATAAAGTGATAAAATAAATAGATAAATTGTTATTGAGAGAGAAAAAGTTTCCAAAGCTGGCCGTCTGTTTGATTCAAGCATAAAACAAGTACAGAAAAATAAATAGAAGATCTCAACCCGTCTCTTAGACCCTGTTTGGTTCGTTGAGAGAGAATCATCTGAATTGACTTTTACAATCACACCCACAGCATTGGGCGTGGAATCGAACCGATCAAGACAGAGTCATTGACCCTTGCCTCCAAATTGCCAATGTTTTAAATCAAATTGATGACATCTGGATTGAATTCAACTTCTGCATTACGACCTCCAATATTCTTCTCCTCAGAAACACTCTTAGCACTTCTTTCCTTACAGAGTTAGTGGTGGTGGAGAATAAAGCTTGGCTATATAAATACAATTTATATGCTCATTCAATTGCACATTTGCACTCCATCTGATAATATTAATTAGAAGATAGAATATTAAAGTGCACAAAATATTTTGTGGTCCAGGAGAACCATTGGAGCATACCATAATATTAATTTCCCTGTGTTTTGATAACCCTTTCGATCATGCAATAACCCGTTTTGGAACTTTCAATATTCAGTACTTAGAGCATCTCTAAAAACCTCTTTTTTATTTTTTTACAATGTGGGGAGAGATTGTCTCTCTATGATATGTAGAGAGTCATTCTCTTTTTGTCATTCCAAAAGTCTCTTCATTCTTATCAATCTTCATTCAAAATGATCAAATAACCTAAATCATATATATAAATTACAAGATGATCAAATATCAAATGAATAAAAACATATTTTTAAAAATTTATCAAATATTGATATGAATTAAAGATCATTTAAATAAAAATCATTAATAATGAACAAAAATTAATTAAAAGTAAATTAAAATTTTCAAAAAAAATATGAAAAATAAATAAAATTTATTTATAATGAATAAAAAATTTCATGTAGGGAAATACCCATTATGCCCATAAAAAGAAACAAAAGGTGAAAGAAGGGGAAGGGATCAATATAGCTTTTTTTTAATGTATGGAATGAATGTAGCTAGCTTGACACCCATAAGTGTGTTAAAAAAATGTAGTGAGAGGGGTTTAGGGAGACTATTGGACTCGGGATTTAAGAGATTTAACTCCCTATATAAAGAAAAAAATGATGTAGGGTGGCTTTTGAAGATGCTCTTATATGTACTCGCGTGCGCACTCACTCTCTATCAATATTATAGAACAATTCACTTTTGCACCTTTTGCAATGAATAAAGGTTAATTCATAAAATTAGTTCGAATAATTTTTTTTTATTTAAGAAAGGTAGATATTTGCTATCTGATTTCATTTCTGAATTCGAATTACAAACTTCAAAAGGAAAGAGAAAAGATATGCACGACGTATAATAACATAAAACACGATCAATTGTCCTGACTATCCCTCTGATTTGAAGAGATTTCTAAACCGAAGAGGTTATCATCAATTTTCAATAAGTAATATCAATTTTCTGAAAAAATATCCGTATCCATTCCAAATCACATCTATCTGATATTCAATTACCTAGAGTGCGGATGAAAATAGAAAATATCAATGAATTCACTCTAAAAATGATTAGATATAGATATTAAAGTATCCAATACCTATGTGATCAATTGATATACTTAATTAAGTTCAATGTGAAACAATGTAAATGCAATGCGAATAGTTAATTAACTAGTTTTCACTCACACTCAATGTGCATGAAAATAAAATTAGGGGCAATACAAAATGGCCCCCATAAAGTGAATATTAGTACAAATAGCTCTTCCCACGAAAATTAAAAAGAAATAGCCCTATGACCCAGTCAGCGCTAACTATGTTTTTTATTTTATTTTTCGAAGGAGGCATGATATATAAATCATGCCTCAATCTCCTTTAGTTAAAAAAATCTCATGCAAAATTTATTTTTGTATACATTTGATGTGTTTTATAAATCACACTTCATATCAAATAAGATTGAAACAATATTTAAAATTTTAATTATATCTCATTATTATTTTGGATATAATTATTTTGAATTTTATCTCAATCTCAACAAATAAGATTGAAATTTTAATTATACGAGATTATAAAATCTTAGAAGATAAGATTGAGATAAAAAATTAAATTTTGAATTATATTTTAAATTTAAATTTTATCTCAATCTTATCTATGAAGATTTTATCTAAATTTTACAATCTCAAATAATTAAAAATAAAAATTTCAATCTTATCTGTATCGAGATTTAGATAAAATTCAAAATAATCTTATCTAGATTTAATTAAATATTTGAATTCTGATTTAATATTATCTGATTTTATATTAATTTAAAATCAAATATAAAAATATAGAAATGTAGATATTGGATAAAAAAAAAATAGAGAGAAAGACGGGTGATTTATAAATCACATCTTCAATTAAGACATATCACGCGGGAGGCATAATATACCCACACATACACATATCACGCCTTCTTAAAGAATAAAAACAAAAAAAACCCGCACAGCGCCGATTGGGTTCAGGGCTATTTTTGTCAATATTTGTGGTGGGTGATGCTAAATTGTTAATATTGATTTTAGGGGTCCATTTTTGCAAATTGTCCTAAAATTAATAAATAATATAATATTTTAATAAATTTCTAAGAAAAACTCACCAACAAAAAATAAATAAAGGGAAAAATTCAAATAACCCCCTGTAAATTATTTGAAATTCATATAACCCTTGACTTTTCTTTAAGTCACATGTAAATCTAAATAGCTCATTGAGTTAAACTTCTATTGATTAATGATGAATAAACTGTGAATATTAAGTTTGATTAACCCTGACTGACACTGTATACAAAAACCTCCTATAATGTATTTAAAATGTAAAAAATCATCTATAAATGACGTTTTATTCTTCTAAATCGATTGTAAAACTCTTTCTGGAGGAGTAAAATCGTCATTTATGAATGATTTTTTGCATTTTTAACATGTTGTAGTTATTTTTTTGGTATAATGTGTTTTCAGTCCTAATTAACCAAATTCAATTCATTGTTGTTTGCTTCCAATTCAAGGCCACCCTGCTTCCATTGAGCATCCGTTGGGGGGGGGGGGGGGGGGTAATCGAACAGTCACCGGATGAGTTGAACAAAGAGGTGTTTGTGTAGAGTGAGGGGGGGGGGGGGAGATAGGATGGAATAAGATTGAATAAGCCCAAAAACCTGTTTATTTGTAAGGAATAAGTAGTTATAAAAAAAAGTGGGTACAATTGCTTCAGAATAAAAGAATATTAGCTATTGGTATTTCAGGTCTCGACCTTGAAATTTTGTTATTCCACCGTATTTATCTTATTAGTATAATTGGTCATATGTCAAATCAATTGTTATAATTTGTTATAAATTAGAGATCATGTCAAATAATGATTTTTTTTTATTTTTTTATGAATTATTATCCACATTTTATTCAAATACAGAAAATTATTTTGAATAATCGCCAACAATATGTGGGTAAGTCAGTACTAAGACTCGAACTCAAAACTTACCCTTAACATAGGTAAACCTTAAACCGTTATGTTATGACCACTGAGACAGTGTGTATATATGTTATTCTTATTATTAGTATAATTGGTATATGTCAAATCAATTGTTATAACTTGTTATAAATTAGGGACCATGTCAAATAATGATTTTTTTTACTTTTTATGAATTATTATCCACATTTTATTCAAATACAGAAAATTATTTTGAATAATCGCCAACAATATGTGGGTAAGTCAGTGTACTAAGACTCGAACTCAAAACTTACCCTTAACATAGATAAACCCTGAACTGTTGTGTTATGATAACTGAGACAGTGTGTATATATGTTATTGTATATATATATATATGGTATTTCGGTCTTTTTCTTATCTTTCAGGTTTGTTTAGTCATTTGGGAGCTAATAGAAGATTATATGGCGGATTACATTACCAACATATTTTAGTTTCAAAAAGGAAACCTCCTCCCCAAGCAAGTTTTGTTACATGCAAAAGAAAACGAAATGTTCAGTATGAAATTCACATTATGAAAATGTAGAAGACCATTTCAAAGGCTTTCTGTTGTGAGTGCTCTCTCACATCCATCTCAACCACTGATATCAACCAGGTGGCAACGGTTTCAACATCCAGCATCTCAACAAAATCATAACCACCCCTACATTTTACTAAGTCCAATCCAAAATCCCAACAAAACCATCTAAACTTTTTTGATTTGAACAAACTGTTCAGATTTCTCACTATCCCATGAAGCCTCCTTCATATCTCTTTCTCACATACACTATATATTAATCTTCTTATTCTCACCGTAGAAAAAAAAACCAGATCAGATACAACTTTTATGACGGTGAAGGGAGGGACAAGCCAAGCATGTGCAGCTTGCAAGTATCAGAGGAGGAAGTGCTCGGCGACGTGCCCTCTCGCACCTTATTTTCCACCTGACAATCCAAAGCAATTCCAAAACGCACACAAGCTCTTCGGAGTTAGCAACATATTGAAGATTCTTAACAGGATTGATCCCTCTCAGAAGTCCGAGGCGATGCGCTCCATCATCTACGAGTCTAACATCAGGGACAAGTACCCGGTCTATGGTTGTCTAGGCATCATCATGACGCTCCAATTCCAGATTCAACAAGTTCAGTATGAGTGTAACTTAGTCAACAATCAGCTCGAGAATATGAGACAGCAGCAGCAGCTGCATTGTCACAATGCTGAAGCTGTGGCTGCTCTCCCGCTTTTCAATGATAATGTTCTGTTTAATTCGAATGTACAAGTTACAGGTGACGAGCACAACGACCAAACCATGTGGCTACAACATTTGTATAACGGAAACACCGTGACGCCAGAAATGCAAACGCCAGAAATGCAAACACAAACACAAACACAAACACAAACACATTGTGGCGTCTCCGCGCCTGCTCAGTCTTTCAGTTGCGAACAACAGAAGCTACATGAACAAATGATGCCCCCCACTCATGAGTACAACGAGATCTCACCATTTTTCGACACCATGGATTCGATGGATTCTTATCAATCAAGGTCTTCACATGAATTATAGTTTATGGTATTATTGGCATAATATTGTTATGATCATTATTAGTGAATTTTTTTTCTTCCTTCTGAATGGCAGTTCTGACGATTCATCATTGAAGAATCCGATAGAGGCCAGGGAGAAGGACAATGTTGCTGAAAATGAACTCAAGAGTGCTGCTGCATGTTTCACTCTTACTAGTACTCTTACCAGTGCTCTTACTAGTGTCAATTGATGATGGTTCGAAGAATAAGGGATGGAATAAAGTTCTACTTCTAAGGATGATGTTTTTTAGTTTGCATTTTTAGAGATAATAGCTTTGATGGATGAACACCACTTTATTCTTCTTTTGTGGTAGCATTTTTGTATTAAGCATGAATTTGTGGTAGCATTTTTGTATTGAGCATGAATGAATATAGGCTTACAACCTTGGAATGCGTTGGCAGTTTTTTGCATCACCCTCCAGTAAGGTAAGAGGCAGAGTCAAATTCTAAATTATTTTGAATATTTTACATCATTGTCAAGTTTTTATTGCTCTTAATAAGTTAATATTTCATTATACAGCTTGTCATATATAAGCCACTTGTGGGTCATCATCATCTTCAGGATCAAAGGGTTCATGACAAGAACTTTCATTTCATTAGGTGAAGAATTAAAGTGATTTTTGAAAATAATATTTTTGATGTCTACACATCTATAATCCCAAGTTTCATTCATTGCTCTATTATTTTCTTTCAGTTTTACTATCTGGACATAATTTTTTGTTTTGCCATTTTTTTTTTAAAATTTTAGTTGTCTTTCTTATTCTTAGAAAATATATGTTTACTGTAAGGTCTTTTGTTTCTTTAAGATTTTTCTAAATTTTTTGCCAGAAATACAAATTCTTCTTTACTATCACCATTAAATTCAGTGCCAGGTTCAATCATAAATTTGCTTCAGTTTTCAAAGAACTTTTCTTACATTTGTTTAGCAGTGGTGGGGCTCACAGCCTTGGAAGGGTCCTACAAGTTCATCCACCTTTTACCCCCGTTTGGATACAGAATAGGATTTATTCTTGAGTATTTATTTATCCGAGTATAAGTGAGTATAAATAAGAATAAAGTGATTTTGTGTTTGATTGTGTTTTGAATTATTTTCGTTGGAATCATAAGAATAAATGTTTTGTTGTTTGGTAAAATGTGAATAAAGTAGAGATAAGAAATTATAAAAGGTAAAAAAATAATGATAGTTGATTTGACAGGTGATTTATAAGAGGTGGTGACAGTTGATTTGACAGTGGGCCCACTTATTCTTTGGGTGGAATAACTTAGGATAACTTTTATTCTAGGAGTTGATTGGAATCCATATACCACTTTATACTAATTTATTCTAGCACACTTTATCCGGGGTTATCCGGGCTTTCCAAACGGGGCTCAAATTTTATCCGGGGTTATCCAGAGTTATCCGGGGTTTATCCGTCATCCAAACGGGGGCTTAAGGTCTTTGATCTTCATCCACTCTTCTATTACAATGATCAAAGGTCTAAATATTTAACAAAGGGATCTCATGATTTCTAACTTCCTTGGGATCAGAATTTTTCTTCTAGATTGAATGATGAATTTCACAATGTCTGCTATAATTTCCAAAACTGTTCTATATTCACAATGTCTGTGTTTTGATTTCCAAAACAGTATTTTCTACTTGGCTGGGATCTATATTTGTTTGTTTTTACTTCCTCTTCTCCTCTCACCTCCTATTCATACATTTTTTATTTTGTACAATTCTGTATAAAATAGAAATGCCTACATTATCCCCAAAAACAAAAAAAATAATAATCCAAAACTGTTAAATGTAACAATAACTTACCCTCTGCTTTCCATTTGGAATTCCTGACTTCCTTTCTTCTGGGTTGTTTCTGATCGACAGACTATTGTTCTTAATTTTTGTTTTGTCTATTGAATGATATTGACAGAGGATGTAATCTACAACATTTAGATAATATGAACTCAAATCATAGGCAATTCTCTATGTTAGCCTATATTTGGTCAGGGTTAAAGTAGTTAAGTTGAAACCTGACTTTATATTCTTCTTTAGTACTAAACTCTAGTGTCATGCTCATTTTCCTTTGTTGCTACATTGTTTGGTTTCTTTGTCCAGTCTTGCACATTCATAGTTATGAATGTGTTCTACGAAAAGGTTCTTCTTCTCGTTTGGGGATAAGACGTGAGGTTCAACCACAAGTTCTTATTCACATTGATTGGGATTGTAATGTTCATGTTATACACACAAAATAATATTGTATTGATGTTTTTCAGTGATGGTTTGTTAATGGAGTTTTAATTTTATTATTAATGGATGATGTTTGAATATAATAGAGGAATTGAAATGAATTTTGATTTAAATGGTATGAATTGTTTTCCATTATTGGCAATTTTCTTATAGTTTTATTTGAATGAAACAGTAGCCATAAATTTTCTTAAAATAATATTAGCAATACTTTGGAACCCTCGCAAATGAGATAGGTAAAAGACCTTTTGTGATAGAACAAGATACGTCATAACAAAGTATTTGCGACAGCAACTAAACTCATCACAAAAAGATTTTTACCGTGAGTTCTAAACTGCCGCTAATATTTTTATGATATTTCCTTGTAATTTAACACAAATTTTACATGAAATCATGTCTAATAATAAAAAATACTCATATGGTCATACATGAACTAATTTATTAATGCTAAAAGTAATGTTTCAATTAAACATAAACATATAATATGGAAAACGTTAATTAGGTACAATTTTTTTTTCTCAATTGTATATGCGTTTATAAAACATGGAATATATAATCCAAGAATTACATGGATCTAATGTGAATTTTTTTGAAAGCAGATATATACCTCGTTCATATGAGGGTGTAACAATGCTCTTCCAACTATATATGCAAAAGAAAAACCACTTGTTTTTAAACAATCGTGTGGAAAGCACCCAAACCTTTTGTGCTTTAGAAAGATATCTTTTTTACAACAGGAATTGCAGGCATGCAAACCCCATTTGTAGAAGTACTCAAACCATTTGTACTTTGATGATGCTCTCCTTTTCTTCCAAGGCAATCTCCGCCGCCTCAAGGGAGGGGGAGATGCCTTTGTACCTATACCACCTCGCGCAGCAGAGGAAATACAAGAAATTGAGCACACCCATACCCGCACCCAAGTAGTAATACCAATCCAATCTCCCCTCATTCAGATCCTCAGCCAGCCAATTACGCCTCCCCCCTCCCCCCGTCGTCTTATGAACGGTCGACACAAGCAAACTACTCAGGTAATAAGAAGCCCCCATCCCACAGAACATTAGAGACCCCGCGACGCTCCTCATGTTCTCCGGGAACTGCTTGTAGTAGAACTCAATCTGCCCAATGATGTTAAAAGCTTCAGCAAGCCCCGCCAGAAGGCACGGCACGACAAGCCACAGACTTGGCATGCCATGCCCATGACCTCTTCTCGAGTAGTAGTACTTCCTCCTCTGAGTCTCGATTAGCGCGGAAGAGATCGACACCGCGATCGAGAGGACGATGCCAATGCCCATCCTCTGGAGCAGAGTTAGGCCTCCTTCTTTGCCTGTGAGTTTTGTTAGGCACGGGACGACGATTCGATCGTAGATTGGGATCCACAGGGTGAGTGTGAGCATGCTGAAGACGATGAACGAGGCGGCGGGGATCTGGAAGCCAGTTCGACCGAGGTGCCTATCAGATTGGAGGGCTTGGAATACTGAATAGGTGGACTGTTGTGCGAGGGCCATGAAGAAGATTATGCTTGTGGACCAAACTGGGATCACTCGAATCAGACACTTCATCTCTTCCACACGTTGTTGGCTGCAGAGTCTCCAGGGGTCGGTCGGTGAGCCGTCCGGGTTGAGCTCGTCTTCGGCTGTCATGACCGCCGCCTTGTCGAGGAACCTTGATAAAGAAAGCATGATCACTTTAGCCTAGATGATCCATTATTTGTGTGAAGATGTCAAATGACCATAATCATTGATTAATTCGACCAATATCTAATGCATTACAAATGGAATTGCTACAAGTTGTCCTCTGAAAAAAATAGAGTGCACGTTGTGTTCTTGCCCGGTTGGGTTTTTTGCTTTGTCTAATTTTAATCAATCCTCCACCTTGCATTCAACCATGTCTGACACTATTTAATGATCTGGGTTCTTGCTATATATGCACTGATAGGATGATGTTTTGGGTGACAAATTCGATTATTCAGAGAAACACTGATAAGTAAATAGTAGGATAAAATCAAGCTTTGATCAAAAGGCAATCGCCTTCATGAAATATAATAATAAAAAAAATTTAGATAGTCCATTTGTTCATCCATGCTACCCGAATTTGAATGTTTGAATGTTCTGCTTCCTAACTTTATCAATGGACGAGACTTGTACCTTATTCTATGAACTGGTGGACATAAAAGTATGGGATCCTCCAACTATCAATTGTCTAGGTTTATCAAACTCATTTTTTAAAATTTTTTAAAGATGCACCAAAGGAAGGAAAATGTTCTCCATCAATTTAATATGAAACATATTTTATTTTAGTCTGGATGTGCTTTGGGATTACGACATGATAAATGGACCCCGCCAAACAAAATCTGATTTTAATTAAGGGGTAATAATAAGCCACTCACGCTAGTGGTACCCTTTTAAAAATAAAAATAAAAACACTAATAAATATATTTTTGCTTTCATTGAAAAGGCCAGAACCTACCTTTCTATTAAAAAAAACACTAATAAATATTTGGGAAATTTATAAAAAAGGCTCCCCTAAAATGAATATTAGCAAAAATAGTCCTATTCCTCCAATATTAGGAAAAAAAGCCCATGTTAGCGTTGAGTGAGTTTTTCTTGTTTTATTTTTGAAAGGAGATGTGATTTATATATCACATTTCAGTTAGTTAATTTTTTTTTAAATCTATGCAAAAGTTATTTTTTATAGGGAAGATGTGATTTATAAATCACGCCTCCTTTCTCTCTTATATTTTTTCTTACATATTTATCAAATTAAAATAAAATTAGATTGAATATGAGATTTTAAAATTTAGATAAATCTTAATAGATAAAATGAGATAAAATTTAAAATTTGAATTATATTTAATTTAATAGATTATATTGGAAAATTTTAAAATTTGAATTATATTTTATTTAAATTTTACATGAAAATTAATTCGAATTAAAATATACTTCTAAATCTTATCTATTAAACTAAATATAATTTAAAATTTATCTCAATTTTATCTATTAAGATTTTATCTAAATTTTAAAATCATATATAATTTAAAATTTAAAATTTCAATCTTATCTGTGTTGAGATTTAGATAGAATTCAAAATAATCTTATCCAGATATAATTAAATAATTAAATTCTATTTTAATTTTATATGATTTTAATTTAATTTAAAATCCAATCTAAAAATATAAGTGCATATAAGATAAAAATCAATCAGGAGAGAAATGAGGGATGATGTATAAATCACATATGGAGACGTGATATATATATCACAACTCTAGTTAAAAAAAAAGATTAGCGGCGTCGTGGTAGTGCTGACCGGATGGGGGGCTATTTTTTTTGCCGGGGAGTGGATTTAAACATGCTATTTTCATTTTTGGGGTATCAATTTTACAAATTGCCCGAAATATTTCTTATATACAACTCATTAAATTTTTTAACATTTTTTATAAATAAAATCATTCAATTTAATACAATATACAATTCATATTTAACAAAAATGTATATAAATGATTTAAAAATAATAATAACATATACACTCTGCGTTTGAGACACAGCGCCCACACTTAAAAAAAAAAGTAGTTCTATCCATGCAAATCGACTGAATTTCTAGCAAAATCAACAGTTAAAGGAAGAATTATACAATGCAAGTCCCAAACATTGTACCTGAATTGGTCAGTGTAGAGGAGCCTAGAGTTGATGGAACCAGCAGGCAGAGGTGGGTTGAAAAGCACATTTCTGGGATCCTCCGGCACCTTCACTCCCCGTTTCCTGACCGCGGCAACAACCACTCTTGCCATGCTTGTAAAAGGGCTTCCCTCAGGCCTAACCTTCACATAAATCCTCGATCCGACGAAGAAGAACGCGCACGAAAAGAACATAAGAACTGTTGGGATGGCTAGACCCAGAGTCCAGTTGACGTCGCTCTGGACGTAGATTATGACCGTGGACGATACCATCATCGCAAACGTGAAGGTGAAGTAGTACCAGTTGAAGAAGCTGGTGATTCCCCTCCTCCCCGAGTCGGTGTCCGGGTCGAATTGGTCCGCACCGAATGCGAGGTTGCATGGACGGATCCCTCCGGCCCCGACAACCATGAACCCCAATCCGCATAACAGGAAGCCTAGTTGCCACCCATTTGGGCCAATGCAGGCTCCCCCATTCGCGCATTGTGGGGGGTGAAGCTTTGGAATACCTGATGTTAGCATGATTGTGAACATACCCTGGAAAACCAATTGCAAATCATGTGTCAAGAAACATTAATTTGATTCATGAAGACACTTTTTTTCGTTGTGAAGGTTAGAGGTAGGAGGATAATTTGGTGCATGTTTAGACAAACCCAAGTCCCTGTTTGAATTGAGTTTGAATTGAGGAATCAAGTTATTCTGGATAGATAATTGTACCAGTATAGATAACAACTCTACCCCCCCGTTTGTGTAACGGAATAAGGGAGTATAAGGGTGGTATAAGGGTGGTATAAGAATAGATAGGAAAAATAGTTGTTTGTTTAAAGGGTATAACTTGGTATTACTAAGCCAGTTTAACGAGTATAAGAGAGTTAACAATTTAAGCAACCCCTTGATAAGCTATACTCACCTTTCTAATCAACTTTTTACACATCATCACATCAAATCACCTATCAACACCTCTTATACATCAATGGGTCCACATGTCAAATCAACTTTTTTACACTTTATTTATATTTTATTCTTTATTAAACAAACAATTCAACCTTAATTCTTACGTTTTCCAAGAATAAAAAAAATACAACCAAACAGAAAATTTTTATTCTTGAGATTTGTTTCTATACTGGCATTTATCAATCAAGATAACTCAATTCCGCTATCCAAACAGGGGGTAAGGAATAAGAGATTTTCTATTTGGTTGTGTTTTTTTATTCTCATTGAAAAACGTAAGAATAAATATTGATTTGTTTGATTGATAAATAATAAAATATAAATAAAGTGTAAAAATATTGATTTGTCATGTTGGTCCTTTGATATATAAGAAGTGTTGATAGGTGATTTAATGTGATAAAGTGTAAAAAGTTGATTTGACACGTGGACTCATGAGAATAGATAAACTGAGTATAACTTATCCTATAAGTTATTTAGAATTATTATACTCTCTTATACTCGTTTAAAATGGCTTAGTAATACCAAATTATACTCTGCAAACAAACAACCATTTTCTCTATCTATTCTTATACCACCCTTATCCGAGTTTAACCGGTTACCCAAACGGGCCCAAGTGTTCTATTGTTATGATCAAGCCTATATATTATGCAACAAAAATATATATGGAAAATCAGATTATATATATGCCCAGTATTTGACTATTTGGAAGTGTAGATATATATTTCAATATGCACCCTGAAAAATATCTGAATATGATATATATTGTAGATTGTTTATATTTATATTATATATTGTTTAAATTCAATTATCCTTCATGAATAACTATTGTACTCTATTTGTATCGGAAAAACTTTAAATGCTCAATTTTAATTTTTTTCCTATATTTGTATAAGAATAATTTAGGACAGAATACGAATACTAAGGTATAAGATTCGTATTTGATTCGTTCACACAGACTTATTCAGTTATGATGAACACTGAAATGATTTTTTACACTTCAATTATCTTTCTCGATTTATGAGATGTGATAATATGTGATTTGACATGTAAACATATTTTATATATATCATAGCATAAGTATACATATTTATTTTTATCAAACAAATATGTTTTTTTTCTGAGTTTATTTACTCTTATTTCATCTTATTCCACATCTATTATTCTACCAGTGAAAATAGAATTGACAATGTATAAAGTAAAATAGAAACTGACAACAATTTGATTACCACAAGTGAAGCAATGCTACCAATTCCAACTGTCTTGTAGCGGCCTAAAAAGGAGTCGGAGATAAAGGCACCCAATAAAGGTGCTATGTCGGTGGTGCCACGCCAGATGAAAATTAGATTGGCTGCAGAGATTCGGCTCATGTTGAACACGGAGGTCAGGTACACTAACAGGTTAGCCGAAGTTCCAATGGTCCCCAGTTTCTCAAAGGTTTCATTCCCTGCATGTGTCACATAGAGACAATTAAATCAATTCAAGACTGTTCAATCTCATTTATATTCGTCGTGTTATTCATTATTTGTTAGATTGTGAAATGATATGGGAATCTATTGTAAGACAAAATGAAGAGTTGAGTGTGACATTCATTCTTGTATTTATTTGGTGTAACACTCAAAATGGCATTCGAAAAAATTGAAGGAAAGGGACATAAAAAAAAAACACAAGCCATAGATACAGTCATTGGCATATATACAATGTTTATATATACTTATTTTTATGAAATACATGGTTCTGGAAATACATAATCAGCTTACACACGCCGCTCCAGATAACAAATATTATAAAATGAAAGCTCGCAATTGACTATATCTTTCAAGTACATCCAGAAAAGTTTATGTCCTGGAATTTATATATTTCGGCTGCTACACTTAGGTTAACTAGTAGAATTTTCATTTTTTATTCATGGGAAGGGCGGGTGACAACTGACAACTTTCTTCCTAGCTACTTACCACCGTTCAAACATTATCCACACGAAAATAAGGGGAAAAAATTGACAACAATTAATAAAGAATTTTGTGAAAGAATCCAAAAGTTTTCTTTTTTTTGAAGAAAGGTAGTTTTCTTGAATTTAGATTAGCTCGTTCTACTGTATGCGAATCTTATATTATGCATAATATACAATTTAAGGGATTTTTATTTTAAGTGTTTGTAAAATATGTTATTTAGTTGTTGTTCCCTCCTTTTTATATATTTATTTTTAAATCCCCAATTTCATATGCATATTTCATTGTTAGTCTCTCCGTCACCAACAAATAGTTGAAATTTGGAAACTACCATTTAAAATTTTTATTTTTAAGTTTTTGTAAACTATACAATTTCATGATCAATCTCTATAAATAAGCTATATTATTTTGTGTTTGGTCCATGTAATAAAATTTTAAATAGCATCTAAATTTTTTAATTTAAAATTCTTCTATTTATGTAATCAATCTTACTTAGACAATTAAGGATTTAAGAGGATGCAATCTCGGAATGGTGCACATATGCAATGTTGAATAATACTGAAATTGTTATTGAACACTGAAATTGTTATTGAACACTGAAATATTATTAAACACCTAACAATTCAAATGTAGTTTTATTTTAAATTTTTCACCAAACATTTTGCATAAAAGTTCTAAATATCAAAGTACTTACATAATCATACAGAAGTTGTTCAGAGATGAATAATAAAATAAGTTTGAAGTTGATGACTTAAAATGAAATATGAAAATAGAAGGGATCAATAACATAGTTTATGCTGACTTAAAAATAAAAAATCCAATTTAAAAAATTAATGGTGTATAGATGGACATTTGGTGCATGTACTAAAAACGAATTAGACCTTCGAAGTTGGAGACTTCAAAAGAAACATGAAGACGGGAGGGATTGATCACTAAATAATATAGTTTACAATAACTTATAAATAAAAAATTCTATAATTTAATTACCTACTCTCTATCTGGGAATGGGATAAGTAGAATCTTGGAAATTACTTAATGGTTGTTTATATACAAAAAATCAATTATGTGTTTGAATATTATGGCTGAGGATGTTTTTGGCAAACTACAAATCATAGAATCGAAATTTTATAGATCCATGTATAACCCATCCCCCCCACCCCCCAACATAGAAAGAAGAAAAAAAGATAGAATTATAGATCCACAAATGCATGAAACAAATTGATTCTCCCCATTTCATATATTACCTATCACATAAGGCATTGCTCTCCACCCCCTGTGCTTCCTCTTCATTTTCTCTGCACCAATAGCTTCCTTGTCCATCCTTTCCCGTGAGCATTCAAGCTTCTTCTTCACCTCAACCCCTTTATATATAAAAAGACACCCAGTACACTTCAATATTAGTCCAACAAGGAACCATGAAGGAAAATAAAAGAGAAGACCAAAATAATTGAGGTTGGTGTGCACAAGTCCATCCGGGTCACGGTCACCATTGTCGTCAGCGATTGGTCACATTATATGTATCACACAGTGTGAGGTGGGTCTGCATTATATAATTTTGTCTTTAGTCGATGGTGGTGTACACAACATTGGAAGTTTCTCTTTAATGGCTTGATGACTTTCCCTATTTTTTGGTGTTTGCACTCTGCATAGAGACAGCTGCGATGGTTTTCCACTCCACGTGGTTTCAAGTCTTTGATTAGGCTTTTACTCTCGGTTTAATTTTACAGTATCAATCTCGTAGCATGGTTTTAAAATATCTATGTTTTTTTTCAGCACTTTACTCTCGGTTTATTTTTACAGTATCAATCTCATATATCTCGTTAAAGTTTTTCATATTTTTTTTATAATTGGCATCATTTAATTTATTAGATTATATACTTTGACTTTTATATAAAGTACTTACCTTATTAAATAGGATATAATTTTTTTTTTAATAAAACATAAATGAATTGAATTTGAACGGTAAAATAGACTGAATATAACATTTTTTTCCTCTATATTTATTTTTTGGTAAAAGACCCACGAGGGGCTGTTACGAACCTGTCCTGAGGATAAGATGCCCTTCTATAGTCGAGTGGTTGGCAATTTTTCTAGGGTTTGATTGTATCTCTTTGGCTTGTTCAATTATGAGATAGCAACTTGCAGAAATTAGGGAAGGAAAAACTAGCTAGCAAGTCAGTATGATACTTTCGGATGAGATACGCAATTGTGATAGTTTGATGGAAGTTGAATTAAATACATTTTAGAAATTATAAACGCTTTCCAATGATTAATCGTGCCACCATAATTAATCATGCCAACGATTCATCGCACCACAATAATTGCATCCCTTTAATTATAAAAGCTGATGAAACCAATCATAATTAATCAAGTATACTATTTGATGATTGACATAGAAAACTTTTCCCCTTTCCAAGGCTCATATGAAAAACATGTGGTTTGTCCCATTTCCCATTCTCCTATACTACATATCGTAATGCAGCACTACATTAGAGTATTAGACAACTCTAAAATCCATGATCATATCTTAGATCTACCCCTCAAGAGTGCTAGGTGGGGGACATGCTGATCACATGAAGATATATATCAACCCATTTGTGTCTATTGCATGACAATCTCTGCAATTTCATGATCAGTAGCAAAACCTTTGTATCTGTACCACCTCGCACAACACAAGAAATACAAGAAATTGATGACACCAAAACAAGCACCCAAATAGTAGTAGTAATCCAATCTCCCCATGTCGAGATCCTCCGCCAACCAGTCGCCCCTCCCCGCTCCCCCCGTAGTCCTATGCACCACATTTATAAGCAAACTACTCAGGTAATCAGAGGTCGCCATGCCACAAAACAACAACGAACCCGCGACGCTCCTCATGTTCTCCGGGAACTGCTTGTAGTAGAACTCATTCTGCCCAATGATGCTAAAAGCCTCAGCAAGCCCAGCTAAGACACATTGAGCAATCAACCATAAGCTTGACATAGAGCCTCCCCCTCTGGATGTCGCTCTCCGCCGCTCCTCAATGAGGGCAGAGACGATCGACATAACGATCATTAGACCGATCCCAATGCCTATTCTTTGGAGTAATGTTATGCCGCCTTCTTTGCCCGTGGCCTTGCGTAGCCAGGGGACGATGATTTGATCGTAGATTGGGATCCACACGGTGAGGGTGAGCATGGAGAACACGACGAATGATCCTGCGGGGATTTGGAACCCGGTCTTGCCAAGTTTTCTGTCGGATTGGATGGCTTGGATTACTGAATAGGTTGATTGTTGGGAGAGTGCCATGAAGAAGAGGATGCTCGTGGACCAGACCGGAATTACGCGTAAGAGGCACTTCATCTCTTCGACTTGTTGTAGGCTGCAGAGTCTCCAGGGGTCGGCGGGGGAGCCGTCCGGGTTGATCTGGTCTTCTATGGTTACGACTGCTGCCTTGTCGAGGAACCTGGAGGAAACAATAATATGACCCACAATATTAGCTTCGTGTTGGTTACAGAACTTTTTAAAACAATCATGCATAGTTAAAATTAATACATTGAAAATTGGAAATGTCAGTGTTGACATGGATTTCAGAATTTTTTGTTTCAAAAATATATTAGTGGATCCCATCATCAGATTTTTTCTATTTGGAGGTTTGTGTTATTTTTTTCCTCACATGTTAACAATTTATGATGAAACCTCAATTAAACAACATGCATACACTCAATCTGTTTTTTTGTTTATTTTGCAGCTTCAACTATAATAACGTAGTGTATATAGAGTTATCTATCATTATGTATGAGATTTTATCATAGTATATGGATAAAAAAAATTCATTTTTTTAAAAAGAAAATAAATATCTTATTGTACCTTAGTATACTTCAATGAGAGAGTGCAGTATATAATTAAAATAAAGGTGAGAACTGTAAATGAGTTTTCTTTCTTGTCACATGTAAACAGTTTATGATGAAACCTGATGGATGGATCCCATCCCGTCTCACTTGATATGAAAAAACATTGTTTTTTTTCTTCTCAAAAACCCAGAATAATAAGAAAGAAAAATGTTAGATTCAGGTCTCACTTCTAGTATCAAACAAAATCCGTTCATGTTTTGAATTTTTTAAGAATCATATATCTCATCTAATGATCACTTTTATAAAATATGAAGTATATATGTTCCAATGAATTGAACGATGTCATTTATAAAAAAATATAATTTTTTTAACGAGGTATATATCTCGTTACAAGATATATGAGATTGCATGTAACATTATAAAAAGCCATACAGAGCTCAATAAGATATGAATAGCACAAGAGTATTGAGTCTATTGACAATGGGAATTGGGAAATCCATGCAGTACCTGAATTGATCAGTATAAGGAAGCTTGGAGTTGATAGAATTGGCAGTCAGGGGCGGGTTAAAAAGCTCAATCTTGGGGTCCACAGGCGGCTGTTCTCCCCTCTTCTTAAAACATGCGACCACCACCTTGGCCATGCTTGAGAAAGGACTCCCAGCGGGGCTAATCTTAACATAAATCCTCGAGCATGAGAAGAACATGAGGACGGTGGGAATAGCGAGGCCCAATGCCCAGTTGATGTTGCTCTGTACGTAGATTATGAGCGTGGCCGATATCATCATCGCAAACGTGAAGGTGAAGTAGTACCAGTTGAAGAAGCTGTTGATGCCCCTCCTCCCGGACTCGGTGTCCGGGTCGAATTGGTCCGCACCGAATGCGAGGTTGCATGGACGGATCCCTCCCGCACCCACCACCATGAACCCTAATCCGCATATCAGGAAGGCGAGTTGCCATCCGGTCGGGCCGACGCAGGCCTCCCCCTTCCCGCACTGGGGAGGGTGCAGCACTGGTACCCCGGATGTTAACGTGATGGTCAGCATCCCCTGGAATTGATAATCCAGTTACCAAACATTTACTTAGGAAGAGTTTGATAACTTTAATTTATTAATTTAATTCTAGTTAATTCCGTGGAAGGAGATATTTTTTTTCTAGAATATAATAATTTTTTTTGGGGTATTCCAACATAAGAAAAATGACAAATAACGCCAAGCTGGCCTTTGATGATATGGGAAACATATATAGTATAAATAGACATGTTAAATAAGTTATATACCTAACTAGGGAAAATTAATTAGGGTCGTATGGTCACCTGTGAATTATTTTTAGATCTCTGAATTTTTTAAAGTTGTGTTTTAGTCCTTGAGTCGGTGAAAAATTAACTTTAAGTCCCTAGAACCGGATGTTGTTACTGTTTCTGTCAAAAATATCGAAAATACCCTTGGTCAATTTTTTCAATACATTGTTAACATTCACCAATACATTGTTAAGTATCTCCAGCAAACTGTTAAACACTTTTCAGTACATTGTTAACTTTCACATAATGTTAACAAGCAACGAGGGCATATTCGATATTTCTGATGGATAGACTAACGGCATCTATTTTAAGAACCTAAAGATAATTTTTTCACCGTTTTACAAACCTAAAAAAAGCTTAAATTTTTTATAGTGATCACACAGACCTCTAATTAATTTTGCCTTGTAACTATGAAGTCTTTTGTAGCTAAAATTTCTTCATGGCTACGAAGGCTATCCAATGGTTGATGGAAGACTTTTTTATTTAAAAAAATCTAATAGATATATGTTAAAATAAATATAAAGTCTTTCACTTAGCAACACACACACACACCCCTGAATTTTTTTTATTGGTAAAATACCTCTTATGAATTTCTATTTTCAGTAATAATCTTCAAAGTAAGGTGTTTATATTGTGCATGAATTTCCTTGTAAATGGTATAATTGTAAAATTTAAATATTTATATTGTACATAAATATCCATCAAAAGAAAGTTCATGTACAATTTAATTCCATTTTAGGGGTATTGATGACAAGAGAGTTCGAAGGGAGATATTTTGACAATATTTTTTTTTTTTTGATATACAATAAGTGATAGCAAATAATTGATTACCATAAATGAAGCTATGCAAGCGATTCCTAGTGTCTTGTAGCGACCGAGAAAGGAGTCGGAGATGAAAGCACCCATTAGAGGTGCAATGTTTGAGGTGCCATTCCAAACGTAGAGGAGAGTGGCTGCAGAGACCCTTTTCATGTTGAAAACAGTGGTCAGATACACTAATAGGTTAGCCGATGTTCCAATGGTCCCCAGCTTCTCAAAGGTTTCATTTCCTGCATCACATAAAAACAAGTTAATTTTAAGTCTCCTCATCCCTCACATGAATAGTCATGTAGATCCCCCCATCCAGAATAGTCCTCATTCCCAAGTCTAAAATTTATATAATTATATGAAAAAAAATTGTGGGTAGTTTACAAAATTATTTTTATGTGTGAATATGCATGGAACAAGATTTTAGAAGTTTGATTTACTTAGGACTAGATCAAGTTTGACTGTTTTACTATATATTCTTGATAGACTATGTTAGTGATCCTTCATTGAATTCTCATATATATATATATATGAAGTCATACTTCATATTATGAATTTGCCTTTACCCTGTCTCAATTTTGGGTTGTATAACAACCATTTTTCCGTATTTGGATATGTTTTTCCTGGCAAACCATTCCCTTGCACCTCCATCCAGTCTATAAGGTTTTGTTTTTTGTTTTATTTTTTTATTTATATATTTTCAAATGGCAAAAAAGGATAAACCAGAAAATAAACAATAAAAAATATGAACCACTCATGAAAAGCTTACTGATAAGGTTGTGGTGAGGATCTAGAACCATGCTACAATTTACATTAACTAGTTAATGTAAATTGGAAATATACAGTGGTGCATAATATATATTTATATATATATATGCATCGGACGGTATTCACGTTTGCATACTTTCTGGCAGTCATTCAATGAGTATTAAACTTAAAATTTCTCGGTGGTTCCAAATTAAACAAGATCCAAGAGTATAAAAATTAGCATTAATTGAGTTACTACCTGGTCACTATCAGTTCCAATCTGATTATGAACCATATCAAAATTACCAGTGTGAGTTGTACATACCTATCACATAAGGCATGGCCCCCCATCCTCTGTGCTTCCTCTTCATTTTCTCTGTTTTCAGTTCCAACGAAGCTTTCTCTACTTCCATCGTTTCAAAGTATTAACTCTTGCATCTTCACTCATCGAGCTACCGCCCTATATATAGTAAGATAAGTTTACAAAAAAAACCCCCCAAAACTACTTTTTTCTCATTTTTGTCCTCCCACGAAGTATATGATGGTGATTAACTGGCCACGTGTGTTTGTCACGCTTGGGCCAAGGTGTGAAGCCCTACGATGTCCACCTTTGCATCCTTGTATGCGGCCCACACCGTTTTTTTTAAAAAACATATGTTCATCATTGAAATACACAATGTTAATTATATAAGACAAAATATATATTAAAATACACTAATATGTATTTTTTAATAAAAAATAAAAAAATTAATTTTCATATATTGTGATAGCGCAGTATAATTTTTATATATGGAAGATCGTTCTTGAATTACAAACAGAGTTATAAAATGGATTGAGTATATTAACGCTCAAACCATATAAAAATGAGTTAACAAACAAACAACCCCATTCATTTTTCTAAAACTAATTTATTTGGTCTATTTGTTAGAAGTCACTCGATACACTTATTATATTTTGCAAATCCATTGTAGAGTCTCATTTGCATTCATTCCGTCATTCATGCAGTATATATAATCGTCTAACACCATATATTATAATATTTTAATATATTTCAGTGCAAAATATGTAAAAATATTATGCATTCAATTTTCGTATGAGCATGCACATCATTTTTTTTTATAGAAGAATATATATTTTCTAGTTAAATATATATTTTTAAAAAATTAAAAAGCATGCAGAGTACAAATGAAACTGCAAAAGAGGTTGAGCGTATCAGTATCCTTGTCTGTTTATTATATATATGCTATTTTGTCTTGGTAAAAGACCATATATATATATAGATTAAGAGTTGGTTTTTTGTTGGTTCAATTGTTAATACTGAAAATCATACGAGTGACATAGCCCTATATGTTTCACAATAGTTATTCAGGTGTAAAATATTTTTCTTTGAAATAATTATAGACATTTTTATTTCAATAATGAAAATAGTAAAATGTCTCACAGATGAGAGAACAAAGAAAAAAAGAAAATGAAGATAAGCAAAGAGAGCACAAAGCATCCAAAATAGTGTGACCAAGTGCCACCCCAATTGAAACGCGATAGAAAAGGCTTCTATCCAACTCCGATCCCACTACCAACACCCTACTCAATAATCCTCCAAGCCGCTTCACTGATCTGGGATTCTGGATGCTCTCTCTTCACACCAATGCCCATCCCCCACTCAAGAATAATTATATAGGAATAGGAATACCACAGGTGTAAAATAATTGGATAGGAATAGGAATACTAAACAGAGAAACAGTGTAACTTGTAGTCATGATACATTCCATGTGAAAGCATCTCGTTGAGAGCATGATACGAATTTAAATTCCTCACAACCAATCATCGTATGCAAGTAGAGAGATAAAATATTTACAAATATTTGACCAGTCACATCTTCAAATGGGGTGGATATGGATAGGAATATAGGATCCTTGCAAAAAGCCTGCACTACCTTTATCCAAAGATAAAGAGGTACATTTTATTTTATTTTCGGTACATAAATCTTTTTTTTTTTTAAAAAAAAAAAGGAGAGAGAGAGAGAAAGAGAGAGGGGGGGGGGGGGGACGTACAAGATCTTCTTTATTTATCTTTTTGTTTAAAAAAAAGCTGCACCTCTAATTTTCTCGTATAAAAAAACATGTGGGTGAAGTTAAGGGTGTAACTCAGATGAGTTGAATTATGTTAAGAGTTCAAACCGAATCCAATTATAAATTGTCAAAAGTAAACTCAACTCAATCCAATCAGACCAACAAAAATGCGAGAAACTCAATTCATCATGTGTGGCTTAGGTTTGTTTCATGTTGAATTAAGTTCGGGTTTTAATTGGATTGGAGCAAGCTTGATTTTTATTTGAAATATAATTTTTAATTGAAATATAAATGATATATTTTAATATATCATTTATATTAAGGAGATTAAATTTCATGTGTCAAAAATAGAAGAATTATCTATGTTAGTCAATAAGAAGCTACCACGTAGACGATAAGCCTATTAAAAATAAGCATAATTTTCGATATACTCTTATGGTTAAGAGTTTATTAAAAATAATAATATTTTATATTGTCTATGTGACAATCTTTTAGGACTGGTTTGACAAGAAGATAAATAGTGAGATAAAAGGTAATTATAAAGATAAGTGAGGGAGAGATAACTTATTCTTGTTTGATATAAAACTAATCGGGATAAACTGTGACAATTGTAGTAATTTTGAAATGAAAATTGAAATATTTTGTTTCACATAAAGGTCGTAATAGCATTTATCATCATTTTTTTATCTCAATTTTGATAAATTTGAATATAAACAAAATTGAAAAAAAATTATCCCTTAAAACTAGAACAATTTATCCTCAAAATCTTAATCATTTATCAAACTATCATTTAATGACTACCACAGAAAATTCTTGTATTTTAAATCTGGATGCAAAATGATTGAGGGTCAAACTGAGCAGTTCGACACGCAAATTCCAGTGGTGGGTTCACTCATGTTCCCACCTCGGTCGCTATCACGATCACGACTGACCGTTGCCAACCCGGTTACGCCGTGTTCGTTTTAAATTTTCTCTTTTTGTCCACTGTGTGTGAAAAGGTGGAGCCGCGTGACTCTAGACAAGTGTCCCTTTCTTTATATGGATCCGAATCCCTTTTTCTAGTTGGTACGTGTGCCGAGACAGATTTGATATTTCTTCGATTCCACTTCGCTTTAAAACCACAAGTAATTAAAGTGTTGAATTAAATATCTATATGTTTGAGATTTGATCGATTCGTGCCTGAATTATGCATAACGGGATAACATTGTGCGTGTTGACCGTTTGGTAGAGATGATGACAGTCAAATTTGACACACTTGCCCCACTGGAGCTTGCTGTCTTTATAGAGGATATGTGTCTTATTTGGAACTGAGTTCTAATCAGCATAAAACTATAGAAAAATCCAATCAATCAATTTTAAGATCTTTAAAACAAAATTCTCAAATTTAAAATAGAAAAAAATTTCAAAATTTTATTAATGAAAAATAAAAAAAAACCTAAGTTAGAAGCACATGAGGCCTAGATAGGGGTGCAACTCGGGCATGTTGGGTTCGAGATAACCCCAACCTGAACCCAATCTGAAATTCAAAACACTTGACCCTAATTCAACTCAACCCAATTTTCAACCCGGTAATCCCAACCCGAACCCAACCCGAAGAACCCGAATTTGGTTAAAAAAACACATAAAATCATACTTGTAACAAAGAAATCATACATTTATTTACATATAGTGATCTCAAATCAAACAATCTGAAAAATATAATTAATTGAATACCCAAAAAAAAAAATCAAACAACAAAACCCATAATCTTTCCATCCAAACATGAGAGAGAGAGAGAGAGAGAGTCTCTCATATGTATTTCATGTTAACAAGAGACATGCATGTATTTCATTTTGTTGCGGATAGATGTGGCTGAAAGAGGAAGAAAGCATGTATTTTCATGTTAATCATGGTGTGGCTGGATTTGGTTGGAAGAAGAAGGAGAGAAGAGGCGGGTTGAACTTGAATGTTGCGGTTGGGTTTGTGAAAAAGATAGATTAGGTTTGTGTAAAGTAATGAATGGTGGAGATTTGCAAATGAAAATCAACGGTCCAAATTGTATTTCACATTGGGTATTAAGTTTGGGTTCGGGTTAGGGCGGGTTGCCTAGGACACTTACCTGAACCCAATCCGATTTTTCAATCAACCCAAACCCGATTTTGACAACCCAACCCATCGGGTTCAACTTCAAATCGGGTTCAATCCGTCGAGTCCGGGTTGGACCCGACCCAAGTTTCAGCTGTCACACTCAATTTTTTTCTTAGTAAAAAATAGTCATATTAGAAATTCAGTGAAGCATATATCTAGTTAGATGTTGTATACATCACATTAAATATTTTCTCACACTTACTAAAAATGAGTTCATTCAATTCGAAATGAAGCGATATACACTTTTTATCAAAGCATATACCTCATTAGATGATGTTTACTATTTTAAAAAAAATGAAAACATGTGAGGTCTGAGTTTTGGTTGGTGAATATGACTGAATATAACATTTTCCTTTTTTTTGTTGTCTTTAGGGCCATAAAGCCCATAACTAATAGAATAAGAAAATGTTAGACTCAGTCATATTCACCAACCAAAACTCGGACCTCACATGTTTTCATTTTAAAAAAAAATATTAAACATCATCTAATGAGGTATATGCTTTGATAAAAATTGTATATCGGGGTGGTCAAGACACACCCTCCCCCAAGGGGAGGTCAGGAGTTCGACTCCCAAGTTTATCAAGCAAAAAAAAAATTATATATCGCTCCATTTCGAATTGAATAAATCTATTTTTAGTAAGTGTAAGAAAATATTTAATGTGGTATATACAACATCTAACTAAGTATATGTGCTTCACTAGATTTCTAAAAAAGTATATAGGACTGTGTTTTAGACTGAAAAAAAAAAAAGTGTAACAACACTCATATAATAATAACAGCCATTCAACAAAGGGCAGCAGCCCACCCACCATGGAAAATCAGACAATAAAAAAATATCACGAGGCCATGATACACGTTGATTAATCCACGTATGCCATTAATCCCTCATCGGCCTTACCAATCACCATTACCAATCACCATTTCTTTTATAATTAATCATCCCCCTCCGGCCCTCCCTTCCACAAAAACCAAAAAAAAAAAAAAAAAAAACAGAGTTTGTGTAGCCCGATACACTTGTATAGATGTTTTTGTAACATTGTCGGCAGTCAACACAGTTCCAAATCCCACACCTCGTCATCTCGTCCAGATACTTTGAAAAACATAAATTTTTCTTTCTGTTTCTTTTCTTTTATATCTAATTGTTCATAATATCAATCTTCATCTCTATAAATCCTAATTTTTATTTTTTTGTTCCATTAATCGTCTCACGATCGGGAATCACCAATCTTTTCCCTCTATCAACACTTTAAAGGTATATAATTTTTTATTTTTACCTTATTGTCATTTTTACTAATTTATTTAAAGGTTACAATATTTGTGTAAATATCTAAAATAATAAAATATAATATTTGTTATTTCTAAGGATTCCTTACCTTAAGCTTTGGATTTGAAGAAAGAAGATGCAGTAAGATTAAGTTTGGGGACAATCGGTAAGCTATTTATCAATTTAAATTTGAATGAAAAATATTACTTAGTTTCTTATTCTTAATAATGCTAATATATGTATCATAATTTAAGAAATTATATTATGGATTATAAGAAAAAACTATTTGAAAAGGTAACAATATGTTTTTATATTTATTTACATAGTCATTAAATTCATTATTTTTCATTTTTCTACTAGTTATGGATAAATATCTTAAGAGAGTTTATTCTCCCATCTTCATCCACCCAAATGATGATCTCTTTCAATTGCAACCTAGTCTAAAACATCATGTGACGGAGATTAACTTGCAAGATCGTCCATCGGATCGTGGTTTGCGTGTCAAATATCAAGTTATCATCATAATGATCAAGATTCTATTTGAAGAGCATATATACAAATGGGTCATTTTCATCCACGTAACCATCTCTTTCCTAAAAATTTTTTTGGAGAAAAAGAACGTTGATTTAATCCTACCTGGTTTAATGAGTATGGTGGTTGGTTAGAATATAGATGCTACATTTTGTCTATATTACTATCTTTTTAGAGTTGATATTGGAGATCAAACAGGTGGTGATGCTTTTGTGATGCAAGGTGGTGATGCTATTAAACTTAAAAATATATATCTATAGTGATATAACTTTAGAATATATTTACATATATCACATTAGGTCTCCCCTTTATAAAAATCGTGGCTCCGCCACTGGTTACAAGTCTCCCCCTAAAAATCAAAATTGGTTATAACTGAATCTAAAGAATCTTAAATGATCATCGGAATTGATAGAGATCAAGATAAAATATCAAAAATATAAAAATTACGAAAAATAGTAAATTTGTTCACAGAAAACATAGAAAAATAAGGATTTACTCTTGCGCATTCTTGTGGTCTCATCATTCTTGCGAGTCACCTGTTCTGCATCATCACCGTTTTTAAAAAGTAACTTCGTTTTTAAGAAGCAGAATTTCTGGGGAGTTTGAAACACAGATAATTAACTAATAAAACACGATAAATGAGAAAAATAATCGTGTTTTTTTAAAAATGTTTGGATCTTCGGCATTTCCACCATTTTGATGTACAAAAGAAAAATGATATTTTCAATTATGTTTGTAGTGCTGTCTATATTTCTCAACAGTTTTGTTTTTTTTTTAAATATATATATTCTTCTAATGAAGTTACATGTCATTATGAAAGTGAAGTATATATAGATAAACTAGTACATATTTTTATTGTTTTGAAAAATAAGAAAATTTCATCGAGTATACATTGTATTTATGAAATATATACTACACTAAGGTAATATGCACTCTACTAATAAAGTGTATAGTCCATTGAAAACTATTTTCAAACTGCATACGAGGACTGAGTATATCAACACTCATGTAGAAAGCCCCGTCTAAGATAACCATATGGGTTTGTTCCCATAACCAGTTTATGGGCCAGTGACGCCCCATGTATCTTAATAAGTGTTAGAATGTGGTCTTGGATCCGCTGTGTTGACATATTAAAGTTTGTGTAGCCTGATACACTTGTATAGATGTTTTTGTAACATAAAATGATGAGCGTTGATACACGCAATTCTTTTTGCAGTCCATTTTATAATCACATACGATATGATAATGTAGTATATACTGCACTATCATAGCGTTTATGAGTTCTATCATATTATATGACCCTATAATTTTTTTTCATTATGAAAAAAAATATAGTAATGTATCTCAGTATATACTTCATTTCATATAACAGCATACACTTCGAAGGATAAGTGTATAATTTAAAAAAGAAACAGAAAAATATGATGGACTACGAATGAGGCTGTAATGGGGGCTGTATGTATCTTTTTCCTAAAACGATATGTTCAGCATCAAGTGCAGCCTCATTTATGATACACATTATCTTTTTTTAATTTTATGAAATCATACTCTTTTCATTGAACTATCAAAGTAATGTTATTTTATTTCAATATATATATATATATATATATATATATATATATATATATATATATATATATATATATATATATATATATATATACGGGGGCGATTAGGTGCGGCGTGCGGCAGGTGCGGCGGCGGTCGCGACGTGGGCCGTTCGATCGCGGGTCCATCGCATCCAACGGTCGACGTGAATCGCACCCGACCGTCCGATGCGATGGACCCGTGATCGACGGCCCACGATCGACGCCGCACCTGCCGTTCGCCGCACCTAATCGGCCCTCTATATATATACATCAAAACACACCTGCCGTTCGCCGCAGGCAAAACTAACGGTGGGTGCGGATTTACATGTAAAACCCGACCGTCAATGCGATGGACCCGCGAAAATTGCGGCCGCATGCCGTTCGTCGCAATTGTAGGCGGTCGTCCGGTCGGTGCGGACATGTTGGAAATTATTCACGGACAATACCCGCGAAAGAAGGTAGAACCAGTGCTATATATATATATAGAGTGCGGCGAACGGTTGAAAGATCAATGAAGTTTAATGGACCCGCGATCGAACGGCCCACGTCGCGGCCGCACCCGCCGTTCGCCGCACCTAGACAGATTTTTCATTTTGAAAAATTAAAAAGAAATTGAGTCGATATGGTAGAACTCCTGTAAGTATCACGAGTGCACGCTGTTTTGTAGGATTTGAATTATATATAGATAAAGTACAGCCTTAAAATACATTTTTGGGTGTCATATATATCAATGAATATTTTGCTTCCCATTTTCTGCACTGATATTGACATCAGAGTGTGTACTCTAAATTTACTGTAAAATTCATGTTGGACAGGATTCTGCGAGTAGAACTCTTTGGTTATAGGGTTGATGATACTAGCTTGTAACAGATGAGAGGATGAGCGGTTGTTGTTTTATGAATATCAGATCTAAGGGTCTCTTTTTATAGGCAAAACAGTGCCTTTGGTGCAAAAGACATACTCTTTCATGAATGAAAAGTTCAGCAACCATCCGATAGGTGGTCTATCATTTACATGCTATCGTGTGGGGTCCAGATCGCCCACCTTATGTTGCACCTGCTCCTAGCGACGACGCGCATGTGCAAAGTACCAAGTGCGCCTCTAAAACGCCCAATATGTCCATACGTGAGAGCGGCGCGAGTAGTGGTGCACCGTCTGGCATCAAATGTCTATTATAGAGTGTTCACTAAAATAACTTCACTAGAGTACAAAGAGTCCACCTTATAAATTTTCAAAGCTTTTTTTAAACAACTGACGTGGGACTAAAAAATAGGATCACTTTTTTATCCTCAAAAACCATCTTTTTAAATCATACTTTTACGATTGTTGAAAGTATCCAACATGACACAATGATAATAATTCAATATGAAAATGTAAAGAGTGAAGTGTTTCTCCCAAATTTTATCTAAAACATGCGTCCATTTTCTGGAACCAATAGCGGCATGCCACATGTCCAACACTACGGCGCACATGCATCCGACAGCCGCCCAGCTTAAGTTAGACTGGGACTACATTCCACGTAAATCAAATTTGTGAAGATCAACATAGATCCATAAATCTTTTATGTGTCGTTTGGGAAACAGAATAAGTGAGTATAAGAGTGATATAAGAATGGATAGGAAAAATGATTATTTGTTTGCAGGGTATAACTTGGTATTACTAAGCCAATTTAAACGAGTATAAGAGAGTATAACAATTTTAAGTAACCCCTAGGATAAGCTATACTCACTTTATCTATTCTCATGGGTCCACATGTCAAATCAATTTTTTACATCTTATCACATCAAATCACCTATCAACACCTCTTATATATTAAAGGGCTCACATGTCAAATCAAATTTTTTACACCTTATTTATATTTTATTTTTTATCAACCAAACAACTCAACCTTTATTCATACATTTTCCAATGAGAATAAGAAAAAACACAACCAAATATAAAATCTTTTATTCATATAGATTTGTTATCTATACTGACATAATTATCTATCCAGAATAACTCAATTCCGCTATCCAAACAGGGACTTAAAATCTCATAGATCATTGGATTTATATCCATCCAATGGGATTTGTGACAAATCCAACGGTCGATCCATGGGGCGGACGACCAATACTATAAATAGAGGAGCAATTCTACCATTTGAAATATATGAAATTTTATTTTACACAAAACCCTAGATTCAATATTTGTTGACTTGGCAATCGGAGGACCTTTTGCACGTAACCCCCATCCCATCCATCAACACTCGAGGTAAATACATCCGCGATAGGCCAGTCGAACGAGTAGTGTAGTGGACTGATCCGATAACCAGAGTCCGTTCAGTCAGATTTTTGTCCCTCTAATGCATGATATAAATACTAAAGAAAGATACATGTATTGAAGGAGTTTTACTATCAATTTGAGAAAAATATCTAATTGAAGGAAAATTGAATAATGATAATTCTGCCATAACTCCACGATCGCCTGGTTTGGTGGACACATGAGAAGAAAGTATTCTTTCTATCTAAAACATATTATGGATCTGTAAAGTGCCTCTTATCTTGTGAAGTATTTTTCATCTATAAAGTACTGTCCAAGGGAAATGTCAATAGAATAACCATATTATATAGAAAATCATTGACACTGTGAGAAACCTAGAGGATTGTGTACCACAACTGAAGGATTTAGCATGGGGTGGGATGAGGAGTTGATAGGGTGGTAATAACTAATAAGTATGGGGAAGGTTATATCCACACCATGTAATGAGAAACTCACCCCATTATCTCATCCACCCCATTCTTTTTGGCCAATCACTAAACTCACCCCTCAATATACATGTGAAACAACCCACCTCAACCTACCCCACCCCCATTCAAATTGATCCCATCCCTTTTAACCCCCCTTTTTTTGTCAATAACAACCCTAGCTCTCTTCACTGCTATCGTCAAAGAAAACCCCATCCCCCAAGACCGGAAGCTCCTCCTCCTCCGTCCGGGCTCATTGATTCCCCTGCCTCCCTACCATCGACATCTGAATCCTCACCAATCAATCCGATCCTCACTGATCAATCCTCACCATTTTCCTCTCGCAAATGTGCTTTTCAAGGTCTGGCTATAGAGGCACCTAAAGAAGTCAGCTTTACCGTTGGAGATGGGGCGGAGGAGGTGGAGCAAATGGGTGAAACTATTTCTAAAGTGGGCATCGCTAGGTTAGAAGGGGGCAGAGGAAGAGGGGGTCCATCTGCCCATGGGAAAGTGGGCCAGGCTTAAGGGGGTGGTGTAGGCCTGTCAATCGGACGGATACGGATCAGATAGGCCCATATCCGTATCCGAATTGAATATCCGAAAAAATATCTGTCTCCGATATCCGACGGATATTCCAAAACACATATCTGTATCCGATCTGAAAATTCAGATACAGATTCAGATAATATCTGAAATATCTGAACCAGATTAAAATATAAAGAATTTAGAAAATCTTAAGTCCTAACATGATTAAATAGGTATCTATCAAAGACATAAAAACACAAATCCTAATATAGTTAAATAAATATCCAACATCATTAAATAGATTTGTGTTTTGCCCTAGATCATGAACCATTGGATTTTCATCTAAGGGTTGAAACTAATTCTAATATATATAAATAAAATAACAGTTCGGATACGAATATTGGTAGGATCGGATGATATTGGTCAGATCGGATATAGGCTATATCCGATCCGATCCAAAAAAATTTCAGATACGGATAATTTGATTCAGATATAGATACGAATTTTTGAATATCAGATATTTTCTCTATTTTCAGATATGGATTCAGATCGGATATGAATATTTTTTCAGATAATTGACAGGCTTAGGATGGTCGTGGTGGGTTTGGGTGTGGGTTTCCTCTGTTTCAAAAGAACAAAAGTAGTTATTTTTTATAATTTCCTTGGGGATGGGTTTCTAACTATTTGGTGTGGGTATATCTACCCCCATTAAGTATTAAAGGGCCTTTATTTCCACCCCATCAGGTATTCAACCCAACAAAAAAAATTAAAAATTCCATTTTTTTAAGAGCCTCAGAAGATCACTCATTTCTCTCACTCTCTCCATCCGACTGGCCCTCTCTGACCATTCTCTCCTCATCAAACACCACCCCATCCTCATCGACTCCCCCTCCCCCCAACCTTCTCTCCTCCTCTACGTCCTCCTCTGCATACATACGATCTACAATCTATTGAGTCACCAATCACCGACAATACCTTATGTTTCTGATGTTCTTTTGTGTTGCTTTTATAGGGATTTCAAAAGACCATATCGGATAGATGAGAATTCTCCAATGATTGCTTTAAGAGGGACGAAAAGAAGTTCCTCTGCGACATAAACTATTGTAAAATCAACCCACCCTTCAGGGGGCACCAAACCAACTGGTGGTGGTGACGGTTGCGGTCAGAGGACAGGGATCGCCTTCCAATTTTAGGGACGGGAGGAGAATGGCGGAGGCGAAAATGGAGGGCTACTCGACCTGATGCCTTAGACAAAGAAAGTGATGGCTACAGTGATGCTACACGGTTTTCAAGTGAGTCAGAGCTGGCTTATGCGACGAGGGGCGGCGGTGGGTTGGAGAGTGTTGAAAAAACTTTTTCAAAATCAATTAAACAAACAAATCGTGGATCAAACATCAAATCAAAACAGAAAGGGATTCCGAGATGGCCTGGATGGAGGCACGTAGAACGCTGTCTTAAGAACAGAATCGCCTCCTCAATCGCACCTCGACGATCTGCTCCCGGATACAACCACTCAGCCTCGCTGATCTTCTCCTCTGGTGCAGTAGGAAGAAGACAATGTGAACCGGTCACTGACTTGAATAATCGTAAAAAATAACAAAAGAAAACTTTTTGGAACAAGAGAGATTGTTGAGATTGCTTATCTCTGTAGTCCTCCTATAGCCTGTTTATATAGACGATGGTAGAAGAGAGCCGTTTCGACAAAACGGATGGAACATTTCACAAACGTCCGCCCCCAATCACACGTCGCCTTAGTTACAGCGGTTACAGATCGCGTCGCCTTAATCACGGCGGTTACAGATCACGTCGCCTTAATCACGGCGGTTACAGTCCATGACTGTTACATATTAGTGAAGATCTTCGTCTCTTCTTGACCAGGTGACCAGCGACTAGAGACCAGCGACCATAAACCAAAACGCAAAATGCAAATGCACATGCAAATGCAATCCACAAGCCCTTGCCCCTTGGGACTCTACCCAAGTAGCAACTTTTTTTCTTATAAGGAAGTTGTAGTTAAACATTTTAATCAATGTGGACTATGTTCTCAAACAACAAAAATCAATTGAGGAAATATTTTTCCTGCAAGACATTTTAAAACATTTGATTCTTTATTTGAAAACATTTGAAATAATATGGGGGAAAACCAAAACATTTAAAATGTTTCTAACAGGGAGGAGTGAGAATGACGTGATGATGGAAATGTAGACGAAGGTGGAGGAGAGGAGGTTGGGGCGGGGGGACTTCGGTGAGGATGGAGTGGTGTTTAATGGGGTGGGAATGATCGGAGAGGGCCAGGTGGACGGAGAGAGTCAGAGAAGATGACTGAGCTTCGGAGAAGACTCGGGGTGGGTTTGGCTCTATTTAAAAAAGGGAGCTGCTACCTAGGCCCCATAAATTAAGCCTATTTGTGAGCCCCAATATGTGGCACTCTCTATTGGTTCTCTATTTGACTTTTTCTAACTACCAAAATGACAATGACAAGACTACCCTTCTTATAATTTTAAAAATTAGTTCTAACTAACTAATATTTTTTTTGTGGGTCTAACTAATATTATCATTAAACTTTGTAACAAAATTCCACAAAAGGTGGCACCAGACGTAACATATTTTCAAAAGAATCTGAAACAATCTGGTGAAAAAAAAAACATCAATTACATATTATTAATTAAGATACAATAATGTATCCAAAAATCCAAATAAACAAATATGGTTTATATGGAACTGCACAGAAAAATCATAAAAATTTTCAAAATGCCAACAATAAGCAATTAAATATTAATCAACTATACATTAATCAAATCCAAAAAAATGAAAATAACAACTTTCAAAAAATGGGTTGTAATTCAAATTCAGATACAGGTGTATCTATTATTTGAATTGACAAATACCTTAAAAAAATGGGTTGGAATTGAAATTCAGATGCAAGTGTATATGAAATTTGAAATAACAAATCCACATTCTATACAAGTGAATGTGCATTGTATTTGAAAATCTTGAATCTGAATGAGTCGAATAATGCTGATACAAACTAAAAAAATATGATAAATGACACATTATTATGCATAATTATACACAAACACACAATCATAAACAATTGTACATATCGAACTTGGTACACAACAGTGCATGTAAATCAAGATACACGTCATGTATCTGAAATTCAGATTCAAAACATGTATATGATGATTCAAATGAATGACGAAAAATCAAAATCAAAATAATATATTTAGATTGTAAAAGAACTAGCCTGATGGATCGCCATTGTTTGCACTAAAAACTGGTTACAAAAAAAATAAATGAATCAAAATTCTTCTCTTCTTCATTGATCGAACTGAAAAAAAAATAAAAACAAATGGAATCCCCCAAAACAGAGAATCAATTTTTTTCTCTATTCCTCTAATTAATCTAAACCAATTAATGTATTCAATATACACAATTGCTTCCAATTGAATTAACTGTTCGCATAAAAAGAAAGATTAACGAAATTATGGTTTCACCTCCACTAATTAAGGGGACAATTACTATATGAGAATCGGTTATGATATATGAGATAAAAAAGTGAATATAACATAAAAGGGTACTTTGGAGAATTCAGTCTTGCCACCTCATGGGGTTTGGGATGGGGTCTACTATTTGGGCCCAAAAATCATTATTGTTTAAAAAATGGATTTTTTAATTTTGGGGTGGGTTGAATACCTGATAGGTGGAAATAAAGCCCCCAAGTATTAACTGCTCCCTTTTTATTCTATATATCATGGAACAGACGGCGATGATTCAACTCGCCATAAGACCATGGGGCATCACTGAATACACGGTCAGGATTTAACATCAAGAAGAATTCAAAAGGCGACTATCATTAGCAGACGCTGCAGATCCTTAAACCCTACTTTCTCTCTCTCTGCTCGCCTCTCTCACTCACTCAGAGAGATGTGGAGATCCAGAGCTCGAGCTCTCCTTTTGAGGTCCCCTTCAAAACCAAGTCTCCATCCAATCAAACCCCAGCCGACCCAGAAAACCCTAACCCAAAATTCAACACCACCAGTACCTCATCCCTACAAATGGGTCCTCTTCCAAAACCCTAGATTCATCTCTAATGATTCGAGCTCCGCCTGGATCGGATCGGCTTCAGAACCCGGTGTAACTGAAAACGGTAAGAACTCTAACTCTTCTGCTCCTGAATCTGTTGTAGAAGCTGCTGAATCTTCTCCATGGGTCTTTGATGAGTGTATCAATAAAGATTCCGCCTTTGCCGAAGAGGACACAAGTTCCTCTCCGGGATTTGATGATATTGTTGATAAAGAGATGGCTTTTGATGGAGAGGGAAATCCTAGTTTTGATTTGGAAGGCAATGGAGAAAACCCAGATGAAGAAACCCTGAAATCAATGAGGAACAAGTGGAGAATGTGTTATCTATTCTCCGGAGTGATTCGGGTGAGCCGATAGAATCAAAGCTTGATGGCTTGGATTTGACATTGAATGAAGAATTCGTTGGGAGGGTGATTCGTACCCCATTGGGGTCGGGGGAGAAGCTGATCTGGTTTTTCAGATGGGCTTCTGAAAGTCCTGATTTTGTCGTGACCCCGCAATGCGTGCATCTTCTGGTTGAAGCTGTGGGCAACTCAGATATTGTTGTTGAGAATGACGCGTTCATGTTGTGGGATTTGATTAGGGGGATTGGTGAGAGGGAGAGTGGAGTATTGAACACGGAGATTCTCAATGGATTGCTCGCTCTTCTTTGGCGATTCCAGGCGAGCAAGAAGTCCTTTGAGGAATTGCCCAGTGAATCTGAAGAATGGGAATTTGTGCCCGAGAGAGATTCTTTATTGGAAGTGTTTGACAAATTTGATGATTTTAAATGTGTGCCTGATGGAGATAGTTATTACTTGACTATTGGATCCCTTTGTAGTCGTTCAATGTTTGATTCTGCGTGGTCGATCTGTGAGAAGATGCTCAGCTCAGGCGTGTTGCCGGATGGCAAGAAGGTTGCGAAGATCATCTCCTGGTTTTGCAAGGGAAAGAGGGCGAAGGACGCTCATTTGGTTTACTTGATGGCGAAGGATCACGACAAGTGTCCGCCAAGGCGGGAATTGGTTTCTCTTGTTATCAGCTTATGTAAGGACAACGATACAGTCCATACAGGTTTAGAGCTATTGGATGACTTCATGGGTGATTCTCGAAAGTATGCCATCAAACCCTTTTCTCATGTTCTTAATGGCTTGTGTAGGATTAATGATTTTGAAGAGGCAAAGATGCTTCTCTTTAAAATGATAGAGTCTGGCCCTCCTCCAGGAGGTAGGGCGTTCAATTACATCATTACCGCCTTAGCAAAGGCAGGAAACATGGAGGATGCAATGGGTTTGATGAAGGTGATGGAGGATCAGGGCCTGAGGCCAGATATTTACACATACACAGTTGTAGTGAGTGGTTTCACCAAGGGTGGTCAGATGAGTGATGCACGCAATGTCTTCCTTGAGGCCAAAAAGAGGCATCCCAAGCTAAGCCGGGTCATCTATCATTCCCTTATCCGTGGGTATTGCAGGCTTGAGCAGTTTGACAGTGCTTTGGAGTGCTTGAACGAGATGAAAGAAGATGGTGTCTGCCCGAATTCGGACGAGTATGATAAGATGATTGTGACACTGTGTTTCAAAGCTATCGACTGGCGCACGGCAGAGAAGCTCCTCGAGGAGATGAAAGAAGGCGGTTTGTATCTCAGGGGTATCACAAGAAGCCTTATCAATGCTGTCAAGCAGCTGGAAGGGGAGGAAATAGAGTCTTCCAAAGTTGCTATTGAGGCGTAATGGCAGGAGGGAACTCAAAGTTCTTCTGGTAATCTTTTTTATGAACTATGCCAAATGATCTATACTGTCAGTCATTTTATTTTCTCTATGGCGATTGGAGGAAAGGTGGAGGTTCTTGTAGTAATCTTTTTTTATTAAATTTGCCAAATGAGTTAGAACTGGAGCTGTTACTTGAAATTGTTCTTTGAATAAATGCGCATGTTTTCTGTTCAACATTTTTTGAAACTTCATCTATACTCACAGCAGCAGATGTGAGGGTAGTATTGACAATCACAACATGAGGAATCTGTCTGATGGATTTTTCAGAAATTCTTGAACTAGATTTCTTTAAGTGATCAGCAGTAGCAACTGCAGATTGAAGTTATCACAGATTTAAATCACAGACTCATTCCTCCTATGAAACTGAAACATCAGTCACAGTTCCCTGGTATAGTGTTTTTTTTTTTTTTTTTGGCACTGCTAGCAATTCTTCCATATCAGTTGCATCCATCCCTTCCATTTACATTTACCATCTACTGCTCCAATTTCATTATGATAAAATGCATGTTTTTGTGTTGGTCGTGAGAAGCAATTTCCATTATTGTAGGTTTTATACCCTATATTTCCAGGAACACAAAACTAAACATAGATACACTCACAGGGCACATTGATTGCATTTCTAGACAATAACTGTGATATACTTGTTCCAAGATTGATATGGTGCAAGATGAGGGGTGAATGGTCAGCTATTTCCATTGGCCCAGAATCTAGATGGATTCACAAGGCCATTGCTCTTTTTCCCATCACTGCTTGAATATTTCTTCATGACTTTTGCTTCCTTTCTTTTAATTCTTTGATTTTGGCTGGGATCTCCTGCCCTCATCATCACTTATGAAAGATTCAGAGGATGATGAACTTTAAGAACACTATTTTTTGTTGGCTGTTAAAAGCCATTTTCATGTCTTCCATTATATGGGTCCATTTTATTTGTCATGAAATTATATGCATTTTTCATAAAAGTATATAACTCATTATATCAGATTTATTATTTTAAAAAAATCAAAATGTGCAGGATTGAGGACAACTGACGGCAGAGGGGGCTGTAAATAAGGTTGTACCTAACATTTTCCTTTAATATATACGCATCACATCACATTTTATTGGTATATATAATTGTATTTTTATGTGTCATTTTTTATTTTTGTTCGTGTGCAAGAAGTTTCCATGGCAATTCTCGACCTTCACAACAAGGGAGGCAAACCAGTAAAACTGGCTGCATCCCCTTCGTATGAGTTGGAGAATGGTGTATTTACATATAGGGCCAGTAAAGGAAATACTATACCTCAGCCAGTCTCTGTTTCTCAAAAGTGAGAGGGTGCCTCTATTTGCACCCCTGTTTTTTCTTGTGCACATCCAATATCTAAGCACATCCAACACAAATAAAAGATTTTCTTTAAACACCTCAAATAAATGGATCTTAAATGGATCTTGTGGGTGTGCAAGAGGAGGAAGAAAAGGAGAGGAGAGGAGGGGTGGGGGTGGAGGTTCGAGGTCGGGGTTGGAGGCACGGGAGATGGAGAGGAGGCACAAGGAGATGGAGAACAGGAGGGAGAGGCACCCAAAAAAAAAAACACCCACCTTAAAAAAAAACACCCACGTGTGGAAAGAACAGGCGATGGAGAGGCACAAGGAGATGGAGGAGGTGGCAGAGGGTGACTATGGGGGCCAGCGGAGGAGCACAAGCAGCAGAGAGATGTGGCTGTGGCCGTCAAGTGCCTCCAGTCTCACGTATCGTTCCCCCTCGACCTCCTCTGCCCCGTGACCCCTCCACTTCTTTCTCTCTTTCGTTCTCCCCTTCTCTGCCTCTTCCCCCGCCCCGTCCCATCCTGACCCCTCCTCTTCTTCCTCCTCTCCTTCTTTAATCCTCTATTTGGACGTCTTTTGTTTCCTTGCACACCCAACATGAATATATGAAAAATGTGCAAATATAGGTACCCAAAGTGAGGTGATTCCGAACCAGCATATTTAACAAGGTGATTCCACTGTAGCCATGAATTTTGGATGTGAACATCTTGTAATATGTTTGCTTTATCTCTTGACTGAAGATCCTTGAACCCTGTTTAAATAGTGATATAAATTATTTCTGAATAGATAATTATTTTAGTATAAATAAAGAATAAAATATTTTTTATTTGATTATGTTTTTAGTTATTATAATTTGAAAATGTAATAATGATATTTTTATTGATTATTAATGTGAGTATATATTTAAATGATTTTTAAATGATGAATATGAGACCGGTGGAGTTGAAGCTGAAAAAAAATGTGGGTAAAGGCACTTTTGAAAAATAGAAGACACCTATCACCTATTTTCTATCATCCTATTTTCTGAACTCTCTCTTGAAAGTGCTCCACCGGCCACACCACTTGGACCCCATCTTCGCCTCTGACAACTCTTTTTCTTCATCGAATCCAAAGCCGAAAGAGAAGCTCTTTGTTGCTCACCACAATGTCCAAATCCATCTCCTTCTCCAAATCCATCAAATCCCGTGAACCCAAACCTAAATCTAAACCCTCCTACACCAATGGCAACCTCCCCCACTCCAACAATGATGGCGATGGTGGTTGCCGCAGATCTTCGTCCACAATCTCATTTTGAGACAGAGATATTTGGAAGAGATAAGGTTTAGGGTGGGCTGGCGATATATATATATATATATATATATATATATACTCGTGATATGGTACGGTCGTGCGGATCCGACGTGTGTCGTCCGATCGCGATTTTATCGCATCAGACGGTCGGGGGTAATTTACATCGACCGTTGGATGCGATGGACCCGCGATCGGACGACGCACGTCGGATCAGCACGACCGCACCGACCGCACGCTATCACTCGACTATATATATATATATATATATATATATATATATATATATATATATATATATATATATATATAGGGAAATGATACGGTGCGGGACGTGCGGTCGTGCGCGAACGACCACGGGCCGTCGATCACGGGTCCATCGCGGGTCTATCGCATCGGACGGTCGGGGGCGATTCATCTCGACCGTTGGATGCGATGGACCCGCGATCGGACGAACGACGTCGTTCCCGCACGACCGCACGTCCCGCATATTATCATCGACCTATATATATATATATATATATATATATATATATATATATATATATAGTCGAGTGATTCAGTGCGGGAATGCGGGCGTGCGGGAAACGACGTCGATCGTTCGATCGCGGGTCCATCGCATCCAACGGTCGAGATGAATCGCCCCCGACCGTCCGATGCGATGAACCCGTGATCGACGGCCCGTGATCGCTTCCCGCACGACCGCATTCCCGTACCGAATCACTTCCCTATATATATATATATATATATATATATATATATATATATATACACGGGGGCGATGGGGTGCGGTCGTGTGACCGTGCACCCCGTCGTGCGCCCAAGTCGTGAACCATGCGATCGATGTTCTCGCGATCGCATGGTCCGTGTTTTAAACACGGACCATGCGATCGCGAGAACATCGATCGCACGGTTCACGACTTGGGCGCACGACGGGGTGCACGGTCGCACGACCGCACCCAATCGGTTACCATATATATATATATATATATATATATATATATATATATATATATATATATATATATATAGTTCCGATTAGGCGCGGTGTGCGGTCGGGGCGGTGTGCGACGTGTGCCGTCCGATCGCGGGTCCATCGCATCCAACGGTCGACGTGAATCGCATTCGACCGTCCGATGCGATGGACCCATGATCGACGGCCCGTGATCGCGCACCGCACCGACCGCACACCGCACGTAATCGCAACTATATATATATATATATATATATATATATATATATATATATATATATATATATATATATATATATATATACCGATTAGGTGCGGTGAATGGTGGGTGCGGCAGCGATCACGGGCCGTCGATCACGGGTCCATCGCATTAGATGGTCGGGTGCGATTCACGTCGACTGTCGGATGCGATGGACCCGCGATCGAACGGCCCACGTCGCTGCCGCACCCGCTGTTCGCCGCACCTAATCGCTCGCGTATATATATATATATATATAAATAATAGTGACCGCACCAAATCACGTCCCTATATATATATATATATATATATATATATATATATATATATATATATATATATATATATATATATATAGTGAAATGATTAGGTGCGGCGTGCGGACGGGTGCGGCGTCGACCACGGGCCGTCCAATCGCGGGTCTATCGCATCTGACGATCGACGTGAATCGCACCCGACCGTCCGATGCGATGGACCCGTGGTCGACGCCGCACCCGTCCGCACGCCGCACCATATCGGTTATATATATATATATATATATATATATATATATATATATATATATATATATATATATATACACACACACGCTCGCGATTAGGTGCGGCGTACGGCAGGTGCGGCCGCGACGTTGGCCGTCCGATCGCGGGTTTATCGCATCTAACGGTCGACGTGAATCGTACCCAACCGTTCGATGCGATGGACCCGTGATCACTGCCGCACCCGCCATTCGCCGCACCTAATCGGTTCCCCATATATATATATATATGAAAATGATTGCGTGCGGCGAACGGCACGGATGCGATGAACCCGCGATCGAACGGCCCACGTCGCGGCCGCACCCGCCATTCGCCGCACGTAATAATTTTCATATATATATATAGGGACGTGATTGCGTGCGGCGAACGGCGGGTGCGGCAGCGATCACGGGCCGTCGATCACGGGTCCATCGCATCGGACGGTCGGGTGCGATTCACGTCGACCGTTGGATGCGATGGACCCGCGATCGAACGGTCCACGTCGCGGCCGCACCTGCCGTTCGCCGCACGCAATCATTTTCATATATATATATATATATATATATATATATATATATATATATATATATATATATATACGCGAGTGATAATATGCGGTCGTGCGGCCGTGCGGTCGCGATCGTGGGCCGTCCGATCGCGGGTCCATCGCATCCAACGGTCGACGTGATTCGCACCCGACCGTCCGATGCGATGGACCCGTGATCGACGGCCCGTGATCGCGGACGCACCGACCGCACGACCGCACGTAATCACTTCCCATATATATATATATATATATATTGACAGTCAACTTACATTTTCTTTTGGGTTTGTTAACATCCAGGGAGGCACCACCCTTCAGTGGTGAGATCAAATAACTCCATCAAATTAAAAAAAATATTACATTTTTTAAAATAAACCAGACCTTCAAAATTTTTAAAAATAAACCATCCAAGACTCGAGAACATTACCCATTAAAAACCCTTTACTCATTGTATCATTCGAAAAAATAGAAAAGTGGGACCCTAAGTACTCATAAACCATATGATTTAGTGATCAATCTCTCACTTATTCATATTTTGGTTTTAGTCCTTATATTTAAATGATATGTTTTTTTTTAGTCTATGAAAGAACTAAATAATTTAGGAATAGGTCCGTCCGATGGACTAAAAAGGAAGATATCATTTAAATATGAGAACTAAAACTAAAATATGAAGAAGTAAGGGATTGATCACTAAATCGTATTGTTTATGGGGACTTAAAAATAAAAACCAAAAAAAAAAAAACCAAATTTGGGACCTTATCAGCAGACTCGCTGATCGTTTACACAAACAAACGCGTTAGTCACTGATGGACGGACGCACATATTATCGCTAGTCATGTTCTCGATCTCCTATTCCTACTCTGCTTCAGATATCTAATAATGGATTTAGTTTTGTTTTTTTGTTTTTTATTTTTTTTATTTTCTTCACCTTTTTTATGTTAATTTGAATTTCTTCTATCATTACATAATTGTGTATGAATATTGAACAAAATCACTCAACATTACATTCTTCCTTCCTTCATCTCTTTGTGCATCAAAAGTCCATTCACTTGTCTATGTATTCAAATATAATTTAATTTATTATCAAAACAATAATGTTGATAATGAAGTTATCATGCAATACTTTCAATATATAAAATCGCGCTAAGAACAACTGTAAAAGTTTATGTATTGAAAATCTTTTATCTCTTATTTTTTACTAATATAAGTTGTTCTGTTTTTAAAAGAATTGATAATATATAATAAGAGTAGATATTTTAAAAATTTTATGAATTTTTTTTAATGACTCAATCTATGAAAATTCTTAACAACCACTTTGGTCTAAGCATCACCGTTGAAACAAGACCCAGGCCTGGACCTCGGGTCCTACCCACGAGTCCAGGCCTGAATGGGTTTGACGGGCTAGGCCCGGGCTTCGGTCCCACGGGCCCATATTTTTGACATCTTATATTTTTAGTTTTTTAATTTTAAATTGTTAATTTGTATATAAATGTTAAAATTATACAAAATTGAAGTATATTTACATATTCAATTTTCAAAAATAAAAATATTAGATGAATTAATTACTTAAAAACTAAATAACTACATGTATCTAACTAGGTTAACACGTACATAAATATAAATAGTTTGTATAATTCAACCATAATTCAAATAAAAATTACATAAAATTATATGTGATGCATTTATTGTATTGTCTCCTATGGGCCTATGGGCTAGTCCGAACGGGCCCCGTTCGGGCAGGCTTGAGGGCCGGATAAGGACCCCAGAATCAGGCCCACGCCCGGCCTTGCCCGCGAATGGGCCCTGGCCAGGTGAGCTGGGCTGTCGGGCCTCGGCGTTTTTCGGGAACCTTAAATTCGGTCCCACTTTTTTTTTTCAACTTTTTCCAACTCTTCCACATCCATGTATTTTCCTTTCAAAATATATTTTTTTTTAAAAAAGCTTTCAAACTTTTTTGTTACTTTTGGCTCTTCATTGCCTACTTTTTTTTTTTATTATTTCTTTCATAGTTTCACATATCCTCTTTTTTTTTTCTTACACAAGTTTTTAGTCTCAATTTTAATCAACACATGTTTTGTACTTTTGAATTTTTTCTTATTCCATTATATGGTACTTACAAAGCATATGAGATTAAGGCCCCGTTTAGATCTACTTTGAGTAAATTCTGATGAAAAGCTAAAAATTTCCAAACGCGGATCCAAATAGATTTTCAGTGTTTAGCTTTTCAAACCACCATCTTCTTTTTTTAAGTTAAAAAATTTTACAATTAAAAAACTAATAAAACACTATTTTTCAAAAATCAAGTTTGAAACACAAGGTTATAAGAATCTTAATATTTTAATCTCACATTCAAATGAAGCCTAAAATTAGGAGTGGAAAGGGGCTTACATGTGCACATGAATTTTTAGTACTTCTTACAATGAAATATATAAAAAAGATGAAATTGGATATTAATTTTTTTAATATTTATTGAATTATTTAGGAAAATTAACTAAACAGAGAAAAGTGAAATATATCTCATTTGGAGTACTCTAATAAAATCAAATTGCGTCAACAACATATTTCATATTGAAAAAATTACCATAATCACAATCGCTAAAATATAAAAAGATAACACTTGAATAGAAATATGGATAATGAAGTTTTTAAACATTCAATAAGATAGAAAAGACTCCTTACAAAGTATGTTATTTGAATATCACACATGCTCTTTAGGATTTTTTGTCCAAGTATCTTCACCAATAATGTTGTTCAAGACTTGGGAGTCGATATGCAAAGTTGATTTGTTGAAAATGAGATAGATTGGCTCGAACGATAGAAAAATTTAAAAAAATACATTTGAAAATTGTGCAAGTTTGAAGAAAACAAAAAAGTGGCGGCTAGAGAGGCAGAAAAAGTTTTCAAAAAAATGGCTGGTCAAAAAAGAAAAAAAAATCACACCTCTCCTCGTTCGCTGAGGTGGTGAGTGTACCCGCCTTTGGGCGGTGTATTCGGGGTTCGATCCCCATCCGACACCTTGAATAGGGTGTCCTCGGCCCACTGGGCTATTACCAAAAAAAAAAAAAAAAAAAAAAAAAACCAAACCGTGGGACCCAACACAGTAGTTATTTTCAACCGTCCAATGTAAAGAAAGATAAGTGGCAGACTTTGTATAGTGAGTCAAGCGTATCCAAATAAAAAATTAGTGATCAGGTCCAATAAAGCCACTCTGTGCAAAAGATATCAGTAATTAATTCATTTTAATCAACATTTAATCCTGAATTGAATAAACTGCCTCTTAAAGACTTGACACAGCTTTGCTAAATCAGCTTTTAGCTTTTGCAGTTTTATGCACACCTTTTCAGGATGTAATGATAATGATTTGATGATGTAATAATGATAGCTGCTTTATAAAATACAGATTTTGAGGTGCAGTTTAGAGATAAAATCTAGTAATGATGATGTTTAAGTTGACATGCTTAATAACACCTTTTAACTTTTAGCTTTTAAATGATAATGAGATTTGATTTGATGTGACCCCAAGAGCTAAAAGCTGTTTTTGAGATTGTTGTCAAACAAGTACTAAAGAAAAAATGAATTCCAGATAGTTCCATGGCAGTCTATATATAGAGCACCTCCCTCATTTGTTGTAACACAGGACAACCTTTTTTATATCACAAAGTTCCATTTAAATTTCATATATATATATATATATATATATATATATATATCAGGAGGTTTTTTAGAGATGGCCGTACAGCTGATATGGTCATGGGCAAGTCGGTTCGCGTTGAGGGCTAGGATCGCATTGAATCTGAAATCGGTGAATTATGAATACCTGGAAGAGAACTTGTGGGCAAAGAGCGAGCTGCTCCTGAAATCGAACCCGGTTTACAAGAAGGTCCCTGTGCTTATTCATGACGACAAACCAATGTGTGAGTCGAGTATCATCGTGTCATACATCGATGAGATCTGGACCGATGGCCCCTCGCTTTTTCCTTCGGATCCCCATGACCGCGCCATGGCACGCTTTTGGGTCCATTACATTGACGATAAGGTATGAATCATCTTAGATCTTATCTTATGATTATCTATAAACCTTGGTTTTATGGGAATTTTGATTCGCCGCTTGATACCTACACATGCTAATGGATAATGTTACGCGCTGTTTTTTTTCAACCCCAATTTCAATATTATAATTTTTTTGAAAATAATTTATCTTATTTAATGAAGTATATAATTTTATAAAAAATAAAATGTATAATCTAATAAATTACAGTGATACATTTATAAAAAAAGTAAAAAATTTCTATCGAAGCATATATACTTTGTTAATGTGAGTATATGCTCCGGTGGCTCTCTGTGTTAGTGTTGCGAAAACCTCCCCAAATAGATTTAGGTTCGAGAGTTTTAACGAGAAGATGAACAAATCAAACAAACAATCACACAAAAGACAGAATTTACGTAGTTTGACAAATTGCTTATATACATGGGCGGCGGTGATGATTTTATTGAGAAGAATTGTCTATATGCCTCTCACAATTTGTTTTCCCCAAGAACATATATATAGAGAGGTCTACATGCCTTTTACAATTTGTTTTTTTGAGAACATATATATAGAGAACATAAACAGCTTAAAGAGGAAATAAACAAATTTTGAAATAAACAGATTTAACAATCTTAAGAATCTTAAAGACAAATTTTGCAATCTCCAAAATTTTAAAAATATATTTTGCAAATATTTCCACTATGAGTGCCTAAATTAAATTTTAATTACTAAGGAAGAATTTAGATGCACCATGTATATATGTCTTATAGGGGGTAGTTACTTAGGATTTTCATGGACAAATTGTCCATGTTCATGGATTTGTAAATCTTGTGTTTTTCAATCAGGACATTGGTTCGTGGACAAAAAGTCCAGTGTTATTCAATTGAAACATTATTTCATGGACAAAAAGTTCAGCGTTATTCGATTGAGACATTATTTCGTGGACAAAAAGTCTAACGTTATTCGATTGAGACATTATTTCATGGACAAAAAGTCCAGTGTTATTCGATTGAGACATTATTTCGTGGACAAAAAGTCCAGTGTTATTTGATTGAGACATTATTTCATGGACATAAAATCCAGTGTTATTCGATAGAGACATTATTTCATGGACAAAAAGTCCAGTGTTATTCGATTCCGTGGACAAAAAGTCCAATGTTATTCAATTGAGACTCTTCATAATAGACATTTTGTCCTGTGTTATTCAATTTGAACAGGATTTGTGAAGACTTTCATAAGTGAAGGATTTTTGTGAACTTTAGAAAGAGAAATACAAAGGAAAAAATCATTTCAAAATCCCATCCAAATGAGTGGGATTCTCATGGACTTTTATTCCAGTATTGTGAATATTTCTTTTTTTCTTTTAACAACATTCCTTTATGATTTTTATCTCATGTCTTTCATATTTTTATACATTTTTTTCTTTATTTATCATTTTTTTTCCTGAATGTCCATTTGTATGAAATATTGCTATCACCTCATATGTTTGATGAATATATAAGAATGATAGATTGGCTTGTGTTGCAATTAATCATTACATTATTATAGTAAACGTATGTGGGATGACCGTGACATCAATATTCATGGTGAACTAATGTAATATTATCTAGTTAAAAATGGTATTTTTATCATGGCATTCTAGCAATATGCATTTTAGATAAGTGAAGATTGATATTTACTATATTAAATTATATTTTATGTTGGATATGATGAGTTCTTTATTTGTTATTTAAAAATCCAAAAACATTATTGTATTTATTAATAGAAATCCATATGTAAAAAGAGTCAATATGTTAAAGTCTGTTAAAGTCTATGAAAGTCTATAAATGTCCATGAGAGTGATTTGTAAAAGTTTGTAAATGTCTATGAAAGTCAAGGAGAGTGATTTGAGAAAGTCTACAAATGTCTATGAAAGTGTGAAAGTCCATGAGAGTCAATAAGTGAAAGTCTGCCAATGTCTGTGAAAGTCTGTGAAAGTTCGCCAATGTCTGTGAAAGTCTGTGAAAGTCCATGAGAGTCAATCTATGAAAGTCTACAAAAGTCTGTGAAAGTTTGTGAAAGTCCATGAGAGTCAATCTATGAAAGTTTACAAAAGTCTACGAAAGTCTGTGAAAGTCTATGAAAGTCTGCAAAGTCTACAAAAATCCATCACTTAAACAATGTCTACAGAAATCCATCAAAGTCCGTATCGACTACCCCCCTTAATTAACTTTAAAAAACAATGGCTAAACAATTGTTCTTACATTTTGTCCCATAATTCAACAATGTTCATGCATTCCATGTTTTCCAGTTGTCCACACCTCTGTTTGGGATCAGCAAAGCCTAGACCAACGAAGTCAAGACAGAGGCGATTGGGGAGTTTCTAGCATGCACAAAGCTGTTGGAGGAGGCCTTTGAGAAATGCAGCAAGGGAAAGCCATTCTTCAATGGGGAGAGCATCGGATACCTGGACCTGGCTCTGGGCAGCAGCTTGGGGTGGATCAAGGCCGTCGAGTTGGTCGGAGGTGTAAAGCTCCTCGACGGAGAAACTCCAGTACTGGCTGCATGGGCTGAACGGTTTCTCGCTAATGAAGCCGTCAAGGACGTGATGCCCGATGCCCAGAAGCTCGCCCAATTGGGTAGGGAGAAGTTGGGTTGGCAGGCTACAAAGTAGAGAAACTAGCTACATAAGCTATATGGTATATGTAATTATTTTAGTATGGATAAAGAATAAGTCATTTTTTGTTTGATTGTGTTTTCAGTTATTTTAACTGATAGGTGTAATAATAAAGTTTTTATTGTTTGATTAATAATGAATAATTATTGATAAAAAGTAAATAAAATGGAAATAATGATTTATAAAATGTGAAAAATTGATTTCACATGTGTGAGTTCCTTGATTTAATAGAGGTGATGACATGTGATTGGAATAGATTGAATGATATAACACAATTTTAGGAGGGATTTAGAATACCAATACTAGCTTAGTTTCATCTATTCTGACATTACTATATACTTCTTTTTTCTTTGCAAACAAACAACTTTTAGGTCTTATTATCTTCTATTTCTCTCTATTTCTCACCCACGCTGTCATCCAAACAAGGGCTTATGGTTTCTGTTTAGATACTGTCTTGTGTTTTGGTTGTGTATGGTAGAATGAGTGATGTTGCATAAGGGTTACGCCCGAAGAGATGGGAGATATGTAGACTTTAACGATGATTTTGAATCTTTGGCAAAGAATACCAGAACGATGGGATTTAATGTATCTGTTAATTCCTAACTAAGAATATTTAAACGATGGACCTAGGATAACAAAACTATAATAGAAAAATAAAGAAAATAAAATTCTATTATCAAAGTCTAAACTCATTTTATGATTACAGAGTTTATTTATAGAGCAGATAATTCTGATAAATTAGGATCTCAACAAATCTAATATATCAAATCACTTAAATCTTAACTAAATTCTAAATAAAAATATAAGACATATCTAAATCATCAATAATCATCCATAATCATCCATAATAAAAATAAAGAGAATAAATTATAAATCATACATAATCATTCATTTTGTGGTCGAATGATGCATGATTATATCGCATAGTCAATTAGTTAGTTGCAGTGAATAATGTGCTGCATGAATAATATCTCATCTTGTTGGTCATCCTTCTTTTGTTATTAAATGTTGATACACTCAATCTATTTTGCAGCTTTGTCAGCAGTCTATAGGGCTACAATTTTTTTTTAATTTTTCAAAGAAAAAATATACCAGGTAACTCGGTGTATACTTCAATTTGTATTTTAATATATGCTTCAATAAACAAGTGTATTTCAAACTTAACTCTCATGATTTTGTGGTTTCCCATTTCCTAATTATTAATTTATTCAGTTATAGCACACTTTTGCATCATAGGCTTCAACTAATCAATATTTTCTCAAAATAAATAATGCTAAAAATTGCATATTGTTTGTGAATTAAAAAAAATAAACCTCTATAATAGCATATTCCAATATGTATTTAAAAACATCCCCTCGTACCGGTCTATATTATTTGAGCGCTAATACATTCAGTCCATTTTATAATCTAATTTACAACTCTATATATTATTCTATACATTATTTTAGTGTATGAAAAATTATTTTTTATTATTCATTAAAAACAAACAAACACATTTAATTTATCAGCGTATATTTCACTTCGTATATCAGTGCGATGAGAGAGGTTGTGCACGTCATTTTTCATATTTTATTTACTAATGTGACAGATGGAATGGTTTATGATAACCACCGTCCGCTCTGTATGAGGTTTATTGGAGGTCTGGCATTTTTTTTTTTACAAAATTACTCGTCAACGAACCCTGGAGCTCAAGAAACAAAACAAAATTATAAAAAACTTTCCACACTGAGGAAATCAATGGCGGCATTGAATCAGTAGATCAAACGTATATGGCTCTGACCTAGCCAAAACCACTCTAATGTATTACGTTGAAAAAATATTACTACTGTTTAATTAACCAGATAACAAAAATTTAAAAATGCGCTCCCTCAAACACACAGGATTCTGAATAGAAACGATTTAAAAAGAAATAATCTTTATTTGAAAACTATTTAAAGCATTTCATTATGTAAATGTTTTAATTTTCAGACACATTAGGCATCAATACATAGTTAACCCATTTTAGATGGAAAATGAAGAAATCAATAACCTATTTCTTTAGACAGGTTTACTTAAAAAACAATGAAAATGAATCTAGAAAGTTCCATCTAGTGCATATATATAAACCACCTCCCTCACTGGTTTAACGCAACCCATCATCCTTCGTTACCTTCTATTCAACAAATTTCTTTACAGGAGAGGCGAGTGATGGCGGTGAAGGTCCTAGGGGCATGGCCAAGTCCTTATGCGATGAGGGCTAGGATGGCGTTGAACCTCAAATCGGTGGATTACGAGTACGTGGAAGAGGACTTGACGAACAAGGGCGAGTTGCTCCTCACATCGAACCCGGTTTACAAAAAGGTCCCTGTGCTCATCCATGACGACAAATCAATCTGTGAGTCCATGATCATCGTCTCCTACATCGATGAGGTTTGGACCGACGGACCCTCGCTTTTGCCGTCGGATCCCCATGAACGTGCGACGGCGCGCTTTTGGGCCCACTACGTCGACGACAAGGTGTTAATCTTATTTATCTTCCTTTCTGTTTTTTTTTGTGTGTTTTAAAACTTGACACGCTTGGTCGAACAGGTGAATGTTTAATTGTTTTATATTCTGGTTCGGTTTATTGTTAAAATCCAACCAAATTAACTATTTGTTGAACCGAGCGTTTTTGTGAACCGGTTACGGGAGTGATTAAATTGAACGGTTCTTTATTAATAAAAATTGTTATTAATTACTTATTAAAATATAAAATCTATAAAGTTTTAAATTTTATATACTATTCCAGGTTGGCCCAACAGTTATCATTGACTCGTTTTTTCAGTTTGAAAAATGATTCATTTTTCAAACACTAATAATGAGTATTGATATAGTCAATCTCTTTTATAGTTATGTTTGTAATTCAGATACAGTCTTTAGTCTACTATAAAACAAACCTATTTGTAGTAGAATATATATTGTCGTTAGTGCTTGATTAAATTTTTCTTATTTTTTAAAAAGATAAAAACATATACTGATTTATCTAAATATGTATTTTATTTTTTATAATAATATGTATTTTATTAGGCAAGTGTATAATAAAATACATTCAAAATAATTGGAGACCGACTGCATATTGAATTGCAAATGGAGCTGGACATGTCATGAGCGGATTGTCAAAGTTGAGATTTCGGATTAAAGATTATCCTTAAAAGTATCTTTGCTTCTCAATCCAAATATCCCTCACCTTGCTCATCCATTAAATTCCGCTCCGGATCGTCCACTCATGTTTCTGTGTACTAAATGGATGTTGGTTGAAAAAAAATTAAATCGAACAGGACTCTGAGGCCTTGTCGGATTCATATTCAATAATGACATGCATTCCATTCCTTGTCCAAATTATATTCAATAAATGGTCATCTTCCGTATAAATATTAATTTGATATAACAGAATTGGTTTTATTCATGCATTCTATGTTTTTCCAGTGGTTACCAGCTCTAATTGAGATGGTTAAATCCCAGACCGACGAGGCCAAGGCAGAGGAGATGAAGAAGGTCGTAGAGGGCCTGCAGCTTTTCGAGGAGGCCTTCAAGAAATGCAGCAAGGGGAAGCCATTCTTCAATGGTGAGAACATCGGATACCTCGATGTGGCGATCGGGAGCTACTTGGGGTCAATCAGGATGGTTGAGTTGATGATGGGAGGCTTCAAGCTCCTCCATGATGACAAGACTCCATTGTTGGCTGCTTGGGCCGAACGGTTCTGTGCTGGCGAAGCCGTGAAGGGTGTGATTCCAGAGGCTGAGAGGCTCCTCGAGTTCGTCAAGGAGAGGTTTGCTCCCCAGGCAGCGCAGTAGAGGATCACTATGGTTTCTGCGGGGAATCTCTGTCTTCTGTTTTGGTTAATTGGGTTTTGTAGGATTAGTTGTAGTGAATAATGGGATGCATTTAGCATGCATGCCTTCTTGTTTGTCATGACTCATGACATGGTATTGAATGTGTGTTTGTTTTGAAAGGTCTTGAATACTATACCTACCTTAAAAATGCAAAATGGCTGAACTTTGTCAACAAGTATATATATATATATTCAGAAGTTTCAAATATGTACTTTAACTTCCCTTCTAAACAAACTCATAATAGAGTACGTTATCATCCATTGCGAACTGCCTACCTAATTGATATTCTAATGTAATATATATTGTATTTTTAACTTAAAACCGATCGAGCCCTAGCTTGCTTAACAACACACTGACATATTCTATCCGAGAGCATATCCAACCTGCATTTGTGTAGGTGGCTGTGCAAGGATGATATATGCAAATTTTGGAGACAATCTGGTCAAGAGAGCTTCCAGTAGACCGATGAACGCAACTTGCACTGCGAATCTTTAAATGGTGTCCTCTTCAATGATACCAATATTAATAACACCCCATGATCTAACTCTTTAAGGTTCATCAAGTGCTCTTTCTTTAAACAATGACAAATTATCATTCTATATCAAATTAGTAAACTTTCCATGTTTATATAATTTTAATTTAAAGTTACATTTTTGTTTTTTATATTTTCTTAAACTCGTGTGATCAATTTCAGTTATGCCATCATGATTACAATTAATCAAGATTTCATAGAAATAATTAAACAATGCTCAATTTGTAAGTAGTTTGGGAATTAAAAATACTCTACAATAGCATGTTCTAATTTGTATATTTACTCTCATACCAGTGTAGATTATTCACCTATGTGAGAGATCAAAGACTTTATGCATGTCCTGTTTGAATAAAGGAATAGTAGGGAATAGATGGAATACGAGATCAAAAACATGTTTATATGCAATGAGTATAATTATACAAGAATAAATGAGAATAAATTGATATTGGATTCCAGATTCTCAATGGAATTGTGTTATTCTATCAAATCTATTCTACTGGCATTATAGAGATTCACATGTCAAATCATCTGTCATTATAAATTAATACACTGGGTCCACAGTGTAGAATATTCACCAATATGACAAATCGAAGACTTAAGATACCCCCATCCAGCTGTCCGAGGGCGAGCATTTTCGATTACAAAATACTCATCAACCAAACTTTGGAGCCCAGGAAACAAAAACTCTCCACAAGTGCGTGTGAACGGGCAGCAGATTCAACGCCAGCGACGAAGTCAATGGCGCCATCATTTAATCCCAATAGATCAAACTTATACATATTTCTCACCTAGGCAAAACCACTATTAATGCATTAGATTTCAATACTTAAAAGACATTTTTAACAAAAAACAATGGAGTCTAGAAAGTTCCATGTAAGTCCCACGCATCACATAACATATCCACTACATGTATATAGAACACCTCCCTCACAACACAATGTTCATTACTTTTATTTCTTCTGATTTTCAAAATAAGAGAGCCGAGAGAGATGGCTGTAAAGCTAATGGGGGCATGGCCAAGTCCGTTCGCGATGAGGGCTAGGATCGCATTGAACCTCAAATCGGTGGATTACGAGTATCAGGAAGAGGACTTCTGCAACAAGAGCGAGTTGCTCCTGACATCGAACCCGGTTTACAAGAAGGTCCCTGTGCTTCTCCACGACGACAAACCGATCTGTGAGTCGATGATCATCGTCTCCTACATCGATGAGGTGTGGACTGACGGCCCCTCGCTTTTGCTGTCGGATCCCTGTGACCGCGCCATCGCACGCTTTTGGTCCTACTACGTCGACGACAAGGTGTGAACCTTGTTTAAAACTTTTTTTTTTTTACCAGAGTTGTGCAGTCCCTTTTGCAATAAGATAGGAGTGCAATTTGTACAAGTTAAACTTATATCCAACCAGAAATTTGGATTGGGATTTTAGCATTCAGTTTGACCTGAATTAGAATTCGAGGAACTCGAACCAATTTAAATCTGAAGTTTTTATATCTATATAAAATTATAATTTTTTTAAATTTGTATGATAAAATTTGAATTGTACAAGTTATTTTTATCTAGAATTTTTTACTTTTATAGTATCCGTATATTTATTCTATAAATAAAAATGGTCTTTATTTTCATCTTTTTTTTGTGCAGTGAATTATTAATTATTTAAAATAATAAATTTTTAAAGTCAAACTCAAACTCAACCTCAACAAATCCTGATTGGTTGGGATCAGGTTGAACTTCTCAAACCCGAGGATCGGGTTGGGTTTGAGTTGGCTTTCTCTAACCTTAGATTAGGCTCGGGTTGAACTCCAACCTGATCCAATCCGCTCAAGTTGCATCCCTACAATCGAGAGCTGAACCTCGATCAACTATTATTCTAGTAGTGAAATATATACTATATATTTAAATTCAATATATATTTCACTAATTTATGAAAATTAATTTTTTTTAATTCAAAAAATATAATGATTTATATAATAATAATATATTTTACTTAATTTTTATAATAGTATTATATAATGATTTATAATACTAGTATATATTTTAAGAAAAATTAAAATACTGGGGAAACAATTCAATATATAATAACATCCGGCATTCCTATTTTTCCAGTGGCTCCCAGCTCTGGTTGAGATGGCGAAAGCCAAGACCGACGAGGCGAAGAAAGAGGCGACGGAGAAGGTCCTGGAGGGCCTGAAGCTTTTCGAGGAGGCCTTTGAGAAATGCAGCAAGGGGAAGCCATTCTTCAACGGGGAGAACATCGGATACCTCGATGTGGCGATCGGCTGCTACTTGGGGTTGATCAAGGTGGCTGACTTGATGATGGGACTGAAGCTCCTCAATGACAAGACTCCATTGTTGGCTGCATGGGCCGCACGGTTCTGCGCTAGCGAAGCAGTGAAGGATGTGATGCCAGAGCCTGAGAGACTCCTCGAGTACGTCAAGGCGAGGGTTGTTCCGCAGGCTGCGCAGTAGAGGATCGCTATGGTTTCTGCTGGGACTCTGTGTTTTGCTTTCGTTGGGTTTGATAGGATTGAATAATGGGATGCATGTGCATGCCTTCTTGTTGGGTCAACCGTTTGTTATTGCATTTTGCATTCCTAGTTTCATGACGCATGCATGACATTGTATTGAATGTGTACTAGTTTTGCAACTTGGAAGGTCTTGAATACTATGTTTATCTTTAAAATAATGCCAAATGACCGGACAAAAATGTCAATTAATCATATCTTGAATAACAACATTATTTAAAAAATAATATATATATACATATGACTGAAGTTTGTCAACAAGTATTCATAAGTTGCAAATATGTTTTTACTTCCCCTCTAAACAAACTTATAATAGAGTTCTCATCAGTTGTGAACCGCCTAATTATTATTCTAATGTCCTTTGTATGTTTTTAATGGAAGTTGTTACAACTACTTTTATAGAATAAGCTTTAGAAACACAATTTATATATTAGCAACGTAGAGTCAAATGTAATATTAAACACTCATCCACTCCAGGAATTTTTATAGAGTTTAAAAAAAAATTCACAAAATTTTTAAAAAATTTACTCTTATCATATAGTTATTAAAAACATAAATTTTTCTTTTGAAAATAAAATAGCAAATTACATTAATAAAAAATGAATTTTTCTTCTGAAAGGGTAACAGTAGTAGTTTGAGTTTTTTTTTTAAATGTGATGGGATCAATTGACCACACCACATTATATGTGGCGCTGCCCATGCTCACCCATGAACAACCTCAATTGATCTTCAAAATATACATAAGAAGTGGACAACTTGCGGGGACAACTTTTTCCTTATGACGTGATATCGGAATTGGATGTGTTTCATTCTAACACAAATTAATAGTTTGTAAGTAGATAAGTGTTTTTATAATAAAAAAATTATTTTTATTTTAGGAGATCAAAAATCCATAAATATTGTCATTGTTGACATTTGTCGGTATTAAAATAAAAGGATGGGATAAATGTTCTTGTACTTTTTTAGTTGAAATAAAAAATCTTTATTTATATTTCAAAGTCGTGATAATTGTCTGTATTTTATCTTGATTATTTTTATAACAAACGAGTATAAGTTGTTGTTCTTCATCTTATCCCTATATTTATATGATTATCTCCTCACTTATCTTCTTGTTAAACTAGCTCTATGAGATTTGTAGTAAGTCAAGTGCCTTGAACTCCAACATCCGAAGAAATCAGGATCTTGGATCCCAAAACAATAATACTACTCTCGCCTCATTCCTTGGGAGATCTTTCGGCACATGCATGTCCACTAAGATGAGAGGAAATCAGAACTCTGAGAACATTTAGACAAAAATATATATATGAGATCGTCTTCCCATCTATTGAATTAATGCCAAAAGGGAAGCACATCAATATTTGTTACAAACGGAAATACAATCCCATACCATTACAGCAGAAAATCTCGCTTGTGTATTCACAGCATTGGCTCCCACTCTAAAAGCTGCTGCGTGTAATCATGATTGTACCGCTGCCGCTTCTTTAACTTCTATACAGCAGATAGTTCAGTACGTATGGCAATTTCTGGCCTTGACCACTGGCGCCATTGAATCAGTAGATCAAATGTACATAGCTCTCACCTAGACAAAACCACTCTAATGCCTTGAAAAAATATATGTTACAACTGTTTAAATAACTAGAGAACTATACGCTCCCTCAATCACAGTCACAAAGGATTTTGGACCATCTGTTTTCAAAATAAAATCACCCAAACATATTGCAGATTTAATTGCGACTGTAGAGAAAAAAATATTGCGCTCTTCCTAAGGGCTTCACGTCTTCTGGTTAATCGGATAAATGGAGGCATGACTTGGCCCAGGTTAAAGCCAAATATCCTTCAACTAGATAAAACAACATGGCCCCTCACCGAAGGGATTCTGCTTGTGAAGTCATGCTCGAGGATCCTCTAACACGTGCAAGACACCTTGGATAGCGGTTTCCTAGCCAAAGGCATTATGTCGACGAGACAACAGACGTGACCAGATAAGCACTGTCTCGAGGATGACCAAGGCTAACCTAACTAGCCATTAACACATAATACAACCGTTGATGCATCCCTGAGTCTAACCATCTTAATTTGGATTCAGACATGATTCTAACCGCAGGAAGAGGGGGACAACTGACACTTTATGGCAGGGCCAGAGCTGCTCTACTCCACTGAATTGATAGAGACACGCCCTGCCCTGACAAGCCGTCTGCCATTGCTCGTCACTGTCACAATTAGGGTCAATAACGCCACGCCACGTGACCACGACATCATAAGAAACCCCCAGTCATGTATCCCGCGAAACCTTCCTTGTCAAAAGATTTCAACTGAGGCAAAGGGATGTTTGAGCGGGAAATGACATAGCCACTCACTCAGCTATAAGGACAAGAGAATGATGAGAGAGACACATGTTGGGAAGGCAATCACAAAAGCCAACAATAAACTCAAGATCGAACATAAGAAAAAAACACATCACACGAAGAACACAAGATATGTGTGGTTCAGCCTAGGTTTACATCCACAGGACAAAAAACAAATAATTCACTTTGATTGTTAAGATACATTAAGAGACTCACAAACTCTCTCAAGGAGTTACACTCTCTTAGAACCCTCTTAACCTTCTCTTAGAATCTCTACATTGTAACATGCTTTGTCAAGTCTTGACATGAAACCATAGATGATATTTATAGAGATAAATAAACTTCCTCCCCTAGTAATCTTCCAATTAATAAACAAAAATTGTTCCCAGATTTTAAGAGATATTCATTCTCCTAATTATCAAACAAATATTGTTTTCTATTTTAAGATATTCACTTTAAATACAAATTACGATCAAATCTTAATTAATATTCTATCAACACTCTAATTTGGTTTCATCATGGCCATCTTATGTGATACATCGGATCTAGACATAATCCTAACAACACACACACAAGTAAGCAATTCCGCTCTTCTGATTTTCTAATTCATCTTCTTCATTCACTCCACTGACTTGAGCGTCGAAATCCTTTTGGCCACCACCACATCGGTGTCCCCAGCTCTCTTAGTGCAGGTTCTCATGCATGGACACCCAGTTTTCACTTAGAAGTGGACCTCCGACCCGACTATAATTATTGAAGGAAAACACTATCTTCAACTACATATTTAAAGATTGCGATTTTGTATTCTTTAATTGAAGTGGGTCTAAAAAGCATTCTGAAAGGAACTAAAAAATTTTAAAAAAAATTTATTTTTTATTTGAAAACTGTTTAAAATATTTCATTATGAAAATATTTTAATTTTCTAACACACACACACGAGGCATCAATAGTTAATCCATTTTAGATTGAAAATGAATATATCAATGGGGACGGTTATTTAAACCCTTGTTTAATGAAAAACCACCCCTATAGGAAAGCCACCCAACCAATTTTTTGAAACCTATAAAACCACCCCCTAATAAATACTATAATGTAAAACCACCCCAATCCATTTAACAAAACTATTTCTTTCTCTTTAACCCATCTCCATCTGTGCGTCATTTCGATCATCGGCCATGACACTCACCCGTCACCGTCCCCTACTCCACTCGTCTTTCATCTCTTTCCTTCGCCGCTCCGATGTTGTTCCACCCGTTGGTCACCGTCCACCCGACTAACTCCATCTTTTTCATCATCTTCTTGTTGTTGCTGACCTCGTTTGTGTTATATTTTGTCATATAAACCCCAGTTGATCAATGATTTTTATTCATTTTCTGATTATAAGTTTGATATATATTTTTTTGTCTATATTCAAACTAGGCTGGCAATATAAACCAACAATGACTCATTTTATTCAAATATGTGATTGATGTTAGTTTGAAAAGCATAACTTTTTTGTTTTGTGTGTATATGATCCTATTGGGTGTATAACTTTTAATTTCTTAAATATGATTGAATATTTATTTAATTTTTTACAATACAATGTGACTCTCAAGGAACATATTCGACCTACAGCTTTCAATCGAAAATATTGTTCCAATGACATGACATTGAGTTTTTGAGATGATGAAGTTCAAGCAGATCCATAAGAAGTTGGTTGTGATTATCTGCTGGTATCGGCAGTGTCATTGTCGACCATTGACATTTTTCTCGACATCTCATGTGGCGACCGATACTTATCTTTTTATTTTTCAATAATCTGCTCGTATCGACCATTCGTTTGACGACATATTTAACACATATCGACAGTACATGTGTCGATATTATAACAAGGAAAAAAATTTGTGTAACCCTTCAATTCGACACTAGAAGTGTCGACATATATATCATCAGTCGACACTACATTTGTCGAACAATATTGAGGGTGGGTTTGGTACAAAATGGGGTGTGATGGTAGGGGTGGTTTTCCTTTCGTTTCGGGTGCACAAAAACTATTAATCACGGGGTGGTTTTCTCATTGTATAGGGTGGGTATATAACCCCCCTATATCAATAAGCTACTTCTTTAGACAGGTTTGCTTAAAAAACAATGAATCTAAAAGCTCCATCCACTGCATATATATAAACCACCTCCCTCTTCGTTACCTTCAATTCAACAAATTTCTTTGTGATTTTCAAATTATAAGAGAGGCGAGAGATGGCGGTAAAGCTGATAGGGGCATGGCCAAGTCATTACGCGATGAGGGCTAGGATGGCATTAAATATGAAATTGGGTTCAGGTTAGTTCGGGTTCAGATCGGATTGAACTCGACAGAGAAAAATTCCAACCTAAACCCGCCCATGAACCGGGTTGGGTCAGGTTCAACCCGCCCAAGTTGCACCCCTAAAAAAAAGGGTCAAATTTTGTTTTTAAAATTCTCTATATGTAAATGATCAAACATTTGAGTTTATTAAAGTTGAATGTGCATTTTGGTCATTCCATTGCAATGTGACATCTGCATTACTAAAACATCTAGTGGGTCCCACATTTTGGAGAAATTTTGAAGCTCCTCTGGTAGAGGGAAATTGGGTTTCCTCTATTTAAAGAAACATTTGAAAAGGGGTTGGAATATAAACTTTTGTGGTTTCTCTATAATATGAGGAAAGAACATGTTTTTGAGGAGAGGTTGGAGATGCTCTTATTCCATCAAATCTATTCTACCACTATCATGGAAACTCATATATCAAATCATCTATTATCATAAATATATCAAAACCACAGTGTAGAATATTCACCCGTATGACAAATCTAAGACTTATAGCCCCTGTTTGGATGCCGGATAAACCCCGGATAAAATTTAGATGTCGTTTGGAAAGCCCGGATAAACGCAGATAAAGTGTGTCAGAATAAACTGGTATAAAATGGTATATAGATTCCAATCAACCCCTAGAATAAAATTTATCCTAGGTTATTCCACCCAAAGAATAAGTGAGTCTACTGTCAAATCAACAGTCATCACCTTCTATAAATCATCTATCAAATCAACTATCATTACTTTTTTACATTTTATAAATCTTTATCCATACTTTATTCATATTTTACTCAAACAACAAATATTTATTCTTACGATTCCTAACGAGAATAATTTAAAACACAACCAAATACAAAATTACATTATCCTTATTTATACTCACTTATGCTCGAATAAATAAATATCCACGAATAAATCATATTCTGTATCCAAATGGGGGCATAAGGGTAAACCTATCCATTACGTACGAGGGTTGTCCAGGGCTATCATTTTCGATTAAAAAATACTCATCAACGAAACCTTGGAGCCCAAGAAACAAAGTGCGTGTGAACGGGCAGCAGATTCAACGCCAGTGACGAAGTCAATGGCGCCATCATTTAATCCCAATAGATCAAAATTATACGTCTCTCACCTAGGCAAAACCACAATTAATGCATTAGATTTCAATACTTGAGACTTTTTTAACAAAAACAATGAATTTTCGAAGTCTAGAAAGTTCCATGTAAGTCCCACGCATCGCATAACATATCCACTACATATATATAGAACACCTCCCTCACAACACAATCTTCATTACTTTTATTTCTTCTGATTTTCAAATTAAGAGAGCCGAGAGAGATGGCGGTAAAGCTAATCGGGGCATGGCCAAGTCCATTCGCGATGAGGGCTCGGATCGCGTTGAACCTCAAATCGGTGGATTACGAGTACCAGGAAGAGGACTTCGGGAACAAGAGCGAGTTGCTCCTGAAATCGAACCCGGTTTACAAGAAGGTCCCTGTTCTTCTCCATGACAACAAACCGATCTGTGAGTCGATGATCATCGTCTCCTACATCGATGAGGTATGGACTGACGGCCCCTCGCTTTTGCCGTCGGATCCCTATGACCGCACCATCGCACGCTTTTGGGCCTACTACGTCGACGACAAGGTGTGAACCTTGTTTTTCTTCTTTTTTTTCTTTTTTTGGTTGGTTTTGGCTTTGATTTTATAGTAATTAGCGTTGATACATTTAGTCCAATTGCAGTCCCTTTTCAATAGGATCCGAGTGCAACATGTACGTTGAATCCAGTCCAACCTAAAATTTGGGTTGGGATTTTAGTATTTAGTTCAATCTGAACCAGAACTCGAACAACCTGAACCTAATTTGAGTTTAGTTTGGGTTGAGGTTCGAGTAACTCAAACCAATCTGAATCCAAAGTTTTCATATCTAAATAAAATTATAATTTTTTTAATTTGCATGATAAAATTTGAATTGTACAATTTATTTTTATATAGAATCTTATACTTTTATAGTTTCCATATCTTTATTTTCTAAATAAAAATGATCTTTATTTTCATCTTTTCTATTATTTTTTTTGTGTAGAGAATTGACCCATGCGAAATTTTAAATATTTAAAATAATAATTTTTTCAAGTCAAATTCAAACCCAACCTGACAAAACCTGATGGTTTGAGTTCGAGTTAAACTCCGAGGGTCGGGTTGGACTTAAGTTGGCTTTCTTCAACATCAGATTAGGTTCTAATTGAGCTCCAATCCGATTCAATCTGTCCGAGTTGCACTTCTACAATCAGGGGTGACGTTTACTAGTGAAATATATACTATATATATTTAAATTCAACATATATTTTACTAATTCAGTGTAGGAAAATTAAATTTTTTTTATAATTAATTATAATACATTTCAGTTAATTTTTATAATGGTATACACTTTATTAGACAAGTATATATTTAAAAAAAAAATTAAAATATTGGAGAAACAGTTCAATATACATATAATAACATGCGGCATTCCATATTTTTCAGTGGTTTCCATATCTGATTGAGATGGCGAAAGCCAAGACCGACGAGGCGAAGAAAGTGGCGACGGAGAAGGTCCTGGAGGGCCTGAAGCTTTTGGAGGAGGCATTTGAGAAATGCAGCAAAGGGAAGCCATTCTTCAACGGGGAGAACATCGGATACCTCGATGTGGCGATCGGGAGCTACTTGGGGTCAATCAGGATGGTTGAGTTGATGATGGGAAGCTTCAAGCTCCTCAATGACAAGACTCCATTGTTGTCTGCATGGGCCGAACGGTTCTGCTCTAGCGAAGCAGTGAAGGATGTGATGCCAGAGCCTGAGAGACTCCTCGAGTTCGTCAAGGCGATGTTTGCTCCTCAGGCTGCGCAGTAATGGATCACTATGGTTTCTACTGGGACACTGTGTTTTGCTTTCGTTGTGTTTGATAGGGTTAGTTGCATTGAATAATGGGATGCATGTGCATGCCTTCTTGTTGCGTTGGGTCAACTGTTTGTTATTGCATTCCTAGTTTCATGAGGCATGCATGACATGGTATTGAATGTGTACTAGTTTTGCAACTTTGGAAGGTGTTGAATAATATGTTTATCTTAAAAATAATGCCAAATGACGTGATAAAAGAGATCAATGAATCAAATCTTGAAAAACATCATTATATATTTAAATTAAAAAAATACAAATGATTGATGTTTGTCGACAAGTATTCATAAGTTGCAAATATGTTTTTACTTCACCTCTATAAACAAACTTATAATAGAGTTCTTATCAGTTGGGAACCGCCTAATTATTATTCTAATGTCCTATGTATGTTTTTAATGGAAGTTGTTACAACTACTTTTATAGAATAGGCGGTAGAAACACAATTTATTTATATATTAATGTAGAGTCCACAATCAAATGTAATATAGCACTCTCACCCACAATGGCGGCTCTTGAATATCTATAAAAATGGGATCATTTATAAAAATAAATTTCATAAAATTTTCTAAAAATTTACTCTCACAAAATAGTTATCAAAAACATTTTTTTCTTTTGAAAATAGAACTAACAAATTACATTAATAAAAAAATAAATTACCAAAGAAAAGAGATAAAAGATTTCTAATATATAAACTTAATTACAATTTAGGGGTTTTAAATATAGAATATGGGTCGACAGGGTCAAATGATGGGCTGATAGAGTCATTAGTAGGCTTGGTTGTCATAGTTTAAAAGGGTGACTGTAGTAGTTTGAATTTTTTTTTTTAAATGTGATGGGGTTCATTGAGCCCACCACATTATATGTGGCGCACCTGCTCACCCATGAACATCCTCAATTGATTTTCAATTATACACAGCCACATAGGAAGTGGACAACTTGTGGGGACATCTTGAACCTTACGATGTGATACCGGAATTTGAATGTTTCATTCCGGCACAAATTAATAGTTTGTAACTAGGTAAATGTTTTTATAATAAATAAAAATTACATAACCCCCTAATTGATCTTCAAAATATACATAGGCTAGGCTTACATCCACGGGACAAAAAAATAGATAATCCACTTTAATTGTTGAGATACATTAAGAGACTCACTAACTCTCTCAAGGATTTACTCTCTTTTATAACATTCTCAACCTTCTCTTAGAATCTCTACATTGTAGCATGCATTGTCAAGTCTTACCATGAAATCCTAGAGGATATATATTTATAAAGATAAATAAACTTTCTCCCTAAATAATATCTCAATTAACAAATAAATATTGTTCCTAGATTTTAAGAGATATTCTTCTAATTATCAAACAAATATTGTTTTCTATTTTAACAGATTCACTTTAAATATTAATTAAAATCAAATATTAATTAATATTTTATAAATTTGGTGTCCACCATAATATGGTTTCTTCATGTCTATCGAATGTGATACACCGGATCGAAACATGATCTTAACAACACACACACAAGTAAGCAATTATGCTCTTCTGGTTTTCTAAGTTATCTTCTTCATTCACTCCACTTGCTTGATTGTCGGAGTCCTTTGGCCACCACCACATCGGTGTCCTCAACTCTCTTGGTGCAGGTTCTCATGCATGAGCACTCGGTTTTCACTTAGAGGCGGACCTCCGACCCGACTATACATATTGAAGGAAATTAAAACACTACCTTCAACTTCATATTTAAAGGCTGTGATTTTGTATTATTTAACTGAAGTGGGTCTAAAAGCATTTTGAAAGGAACAAAATTTTTAAAAAAAAATTTAATCTTTATTTGAAAACTGTTTAAAACATTTCATTATGGAAATGTTTTAATTTTCTAACACACTAGGCATCAATAGTTAATCCATTTTAGATTGAAAATGAATATATCAATAAGCTACTTCTTTAGACAGGTTTGCTTAAAAAACAATGAATCTAGAAAGTTCCATCCACTGCATATATATAAACCACCTCCCTCTTCGTTACCTTCAACAAATTTCTTTGTGATTTTCAAATTATAAGAGGCGAGAGATGGCGGTAAAGCTGATAGGGGCATGGCCAAGTCATTACGCGATGAGGGCTAGGATGGCATTAAACCTCAAATCGGTGGATTACGAATACCAGGAAGAGGACTTCATGAACAAGAGCGAGCTGCTCCTGAAATCGAACCCGGTTTACAAAAAGGTCCCTGTGCTCATCCATGACGACAAATCAATCTGTGAGTCGATGATCATCGTCTCCTACATCGATGAGGTTTGGACCGACGGCCCCTCACTTTTGCCGTCGGATCCCCATGAACGCGCCGTCGCGCGCTTTTGGGCCCACTATGTGGACGACAAGGTATGTACCTTATTTATGTTTTGAACGTTGATATACTTAGTCAGTTTTATGACCTCATACACTATGATAGCTATTATAATATATGGTGTAATTTTTTTCTAAAATTAAAAAAACACTAATGATTCTAAGTATATAATTCATCTTTCACATAACAGTATGTACTTCAATATTTTCCTCATCTTTTAATTTTTATTGTGTTTTTAGCGAGGGGTTCTGATATACTCAATTCGTTTTGCAGCCCTCAATTCAAATAAGATACATTAGTCTCTTATATACCCCAACTAGTGGAGTGTACAATACATACTCCATTAGTGCTCGATTAATTTTATTTTAATTTTTCATATTGTGTAATGATTTATATATCATTGTATATATTTCATTTTTCATGATCAATTGTTTTCCAATAGATAAACATATATGTTTAAAAAATTCAAAACAAAAGATATAACAGAATCTTTAATTTGTTTTTGAATTTAAGTCTTCTTTATAAATCTACCTTCTTTGAAATAATATTTCAAAAAAAAAATCAGCACATGAATTTCATGCATAACTGGGAAATGCATGGTATATAAATCATGCTTCCCATAGAAAAAAAATAAAAATAAAAACCCCGTCAATGCTGATGTGGCAACTGATCGGGTAATTTGCAATTAAAATAAAGGTGGGGCTAAACATGCAACAAAAAAATATTTGCAAGGGTATTTTCACGAGATGTCCTTCAATAAATGGTTGTCTACTTGTCTTACGTATAAATCTTACTTATTATACTAGGAAAAAGTATCTGAGTTCATAACATAGTTGGTCTTGCTATCTTTCATGCAATATAATTCAATAATGGCATGCATTCCATGTATTTTTTTCCAGTGGTTACCAGCTCTGGTTGAGATGGCCAAAGCACAGACCGACGAGGCCAAGGCAGAGGCGACGGAGAAGGTCCTAGAGGGCCTGAAGCATTTCGAGGAGGCCTTCGAGAAATGCAGCAAGGGCAAGCCATTCTTCAATGGTGAGAACATCGGTTACCTCGATGTGGCGATCGGGTGTTACATGGGGGCGATCAAGATGCTTGAGTTGATGATGGGAGGCTTCAAGCTCCTCAATGAAGACAAGACTCCATTGTTGGCTGCGTGGGCCGAACGGTTCTGCTCTAGCGAAGCAGTGAAGGGTGTGATACCAGAGGCTGAGAGACTCCTTGAGTTGGCCAAGGCGAGGTCTGCTCCGCAGCCTGCGCATTAGGGGATCAATAGTGTGGCTTTTGCTTGGAATTTATCTCTTGTCCTTAGCTTTGGTTGGATTTTGTAGGGTTAGTTGTAGTGAATAATGTTGGAAAATTAATACATTTCAATAAAAAATGTATTAATTAGTTTTCAAATTAAGATTAAAAATTTAATGGGATATACGTTTTGATTTTCGTAACGGTCGGTAACGTTTGAATTTTAAACGTTGGAATTAAATATGGTAATAAATCACTTACCATAATTAGCGTGTGTACTTATTACGAACGTTGCACTTCCAACGGTCGAATATCGGTGCCTATAAAATGGTCACTTTCGCAGAGATTCATATAAGCACAAAAAAAAAAAACTAAGGGTTCCAGTAAAAATCATCCACAAACAAACTTCTTATTTTTTCTTGTTCTTTTGGGCGATCAAGTCTACGACCGGTTCGACTTCTCTTTTTGCTTGCACCAAGAAGAGAACAGTAAGGGCTGGATGGTTTTATCTTGGGAACAGATCGTCGAGAACCCTGTACGATTGAGGGGGCGTATTCTGTTCTGAAGACAGCGTTACCACGTGACTCCATACCAGGCTCTTCTAATCCCTGTCTTCACATTCTCATTATTTTTTGTCTGATAATAGCTAACTTTTCCAACAATTTCAGAACAGAATACATCTATTATCAGTCTTTATTTTCTGCTATGATGCATGAATATGGATTCTCATATGCCTTTAAATAATGATAAAATTTATAAAATTTTGGAGTAAATATGATTTCAATTTTTGCATGTTATGAGCATCCGGACAGTGAAGAGTTTAATTTAGACAATTGGATTTTTTGATGATTAGAACTTACTGTTATGTTGCTTTGGAGGCAATATTTCATAAACATGGTTCATACTTTTGTCTCATCTAATACACTGTTGATTTGAAAATTTGATCTTCACTACTCTCTCCTAATCTGTGATGGATTTTTTATCTTTCATTGTGTTTCTTTTAAATCGGTGCAAATATTAAAGGCTTATGATATTTTATTACTGCATTTAGAATCCGTGTTCTGTTTAGGAAATGTTATGGTGGATTTGATTGATGAATAATCTTTTATATTTGCAGTTTTAAAAAAGAAAAATCAGATATCTTGTTTTTTGCATCAATTGCATTTAATTTGTGCATTATTATGATTCATTGATGCATAAAAAAGTTTCAGTTGAGCTGGTCTCCCATGTAAATTAAAGCAGCTATTATGCTTTTTAAATAATGGTAAATTAATGCATGTTATACAAAGTTTTTAAATATCTTTAATGTATTTTATCATTACATTTTATATGTCTAGATAACTTTACATGAGTCGTAATATAATATTTTTATCACAAAATTATGTTATAGTTAAGGTGATAATTTATGACGAGATCATGTTGAATATTTTAATTCATATTGCATGTAAAATATCATGTGAGGTTTATGTTAATTCTTTTAATAGAATTATCATATTCTCTGTTGTGACAAATATGTGGTGTATGATATTAGGGTAGTCATTTGTCTTATGAATTTTGATATTGATATGCTTGATGGTGGAGAACTTATAGAACTTATAGTCCTATATGTTTTATCTAGTGCATATATATAAACCACCTCCCTCACTGGTTTAACGCAACCCATCATCCTTCGTTACCTTCTATTCAACAAATTTCTTTACAGGAGAGGCGAGTGATGGCGGTGAAGGTCCTAGGGGCATGGCCAAGTCCTTATGCGATGAGGGCTAGGATGGCATTGAACCTCAAATCGGTGGATTACGAGTACGTGGAAGAGGACTTGACGAACAAGGGCGAGTTGCTCCTCACATCGAACCCGGTTTACAAAAAGGTCCCTGTGCTCATCCATGACGACAAATCAATCTGTGAGTCCATGATCATCGTCTCCTACATCGATGAGGTTTGGACCGACGGCCCCTCACTTTTGCCGTCGGATCCCCATGAACGCGCCGTCGCGCGCTTTTGGGCCCACTATGTGGACGACAAGGTATGTACCTTATTTATGTTTTAAACGTTGATATACTTAGTCAGTTTTATGACCTCATACACTATAATAGCTATTATAATATATGGTGTAATTTTTTTCTAAAATTAAAAAAACACTAATGATTCTAAGTATATAATTCATCTTTCACATAACAGTATATACTTCAATATTTTTCTCATCTTTTAATTTTCATTGTGTTTTTAGTGATGGGTTCTGATATACTCAATTCGTTTTGCAGCCCTCAGTTCAAATAAGATACATTAGTCTCCTATATACCCCAACTAGTGGAGTGTACAATACATACTCCATTAGTGCTAGATTAATTTTATTTTAATTTTTCATATTATGTAATGATTTATATATCATTGTATATACTTCATTTTTCATGATCAATTGTTTTCCAATAGATAAGCATATATGTTTAAAAAAGTCAAAACAAAAGATATAACAGAATCTTTAATTTGTTTTTGAATTTAAATCTTCTTTATAAATCTACCTTCTTTAAAATAATATTTCAAAAAAAAATCAGCACATGAATTTCATGCATAACTGGGAAATGCGTGGTATATAAATCATGCTTCCTATAGAAAAAAAAATAAAAATAAAAACCCCGTCAATGCTGATGTGGCAACTGATCGGGTAATTTGCTATTAAAATAAAGGTGGGGCTAAACATGCAACAAAAAAAATATTTGCAAGGTTATTTTCACAAGTTCTCCTTCAATAAATGGTTATCTTACGTATAAATATAATATTACTTTTCTATACTAGGAAAAAGTATCTGAGTTCATAACAGAGTTGGCCTTGCTATCTTTCATGCAATATAATTCAATAATGGCATGCATTCCATGTATTTTTTTCCAGTGGTTACCAGCTCTGGTTGAGATGGCCAAAGCACAGACCGACGAGGCCAAGGCAGAGGCGACGGAGAAGGTCCTAGAGGGCCTGAAGCATTTCGAGGAGGCCTTCGAGAAATGCAGCAAGGGTAAGCCATTCTTCAATGGTGAGAACATCGGTTACCTCGATGTGGCGATCGGGTGTTACTTGGGGGCGATCAAGATGCTTGAGTTGATGATGGGAGGCTTCAAGCTCCTCAATGAAGACAAGACTCCATTGTTGGCTGCGTGGGCCGAACGGTTCTGCTCTAGCGAAGCAGTGAAGGGTGTGATACCAGAGGCTGAGAGACTCCTTGAGTTGGCCAAGGCGAGGTCTGCTCCGCAGCCTGCGCATTAGAGGATCAATAGTATGGCTTTTGCTTTATCTCTTGTCCTTCGCTTTGGTTGGATTTTGTAGGGTTAGTTGTAGTGAATAATGGGATGCATTTGCATGCCTTCTTGTTGGGTCAATTCTTGTTTATTGTATTACTAGTATGTGTGTTTGTTTCGCAAGGTCTTGAATACTATACCAGTTGAAAGAAGGAAAAAAAAGGATTATTTTATATATTTTCTAAGGGTGCTCATATCCGCACTCCGAATTACAAGAAACCCATCTTTTTTTTTAATCTTTTTTTATGTACCGTAGCAGTAAACGGAAACCCACCCGAGATCGGCAATCCCTCTGACGACGGTGGTGAATGATAGTCGTCAGAGGTTCTGACAAGTGTACCAACCCAGGTCGACATTCCCTTTGATGACGGTGTTGAAGGGTAGTCACCCGAAAGCCCGACAAGTTAAAATAAGAGAAAATAAATTTACATTTTTACAAGTTTCAAACTAAATAGACAAATTTCACATTTAAACACATATAACATAGCACCATTTAAAACACATCAAAACATGACGTTCACATTCCATAATCAATCATTCACGTGACTACACAACAAAATACATGTTCAAATTCCACAACCATTCATGTGACTATATTGATTTTTTCATATATAAAAATAAATAACATATCCAATAAAAACAATTATTCTTTTAAAAAAAATAAACATAAAAATAATTTGAACATGTATTTTGTAGTGTAGTCATATGAATGATTCGTTATAGAATGTTAACATCGTATTTTGATGTGTTATAAATGTAACCCTGATTGTCTATTCTATATATTTAAATGTAAAATTTGTCTATTTGGTTTGAAACTTGTAAAAATGTGAATTTATTCTCTCTTATTTTAGCTCGTCGAGCCTTCGGGCGACTACACTTCAACACCGTCACCAAAGGGAATGCCGACCTAGATTGATACACTCGCCGGAACCTCTGACGACCATCATTCATCACCGTCGTCAGAGGGATTGCCGACATCGGGGTGGGTTTCCGTTTACTGCTACAGTACATAAATTTTTTTATTTTTAAAAAAGGTGGGTTTCTTATAACTCGGGGTGTAGATATCGACGCCCATGTTCTAATTCTCTTACTTTTGTGGATTTTAGTTTATTGGATTTTTTTTTAAACCATGTGAATTGGAAAATGTCTCGTGATATCCAAAAGATATGGAATGATGTGTTAGTCATTTTTATCTCATAAAAAATGGGATTATGGATTTGCTTAACTCACTGTAACCCCTTTAACCCTTCTATCTACATATGGATTTTTCTATCTACATTATGGATATATATTGGTAGATGTAATATTTTTCTTCTGAAAATTGACACTTGTGTACAACCCCATCCACAGTTCACAACATTTTTAATTAATTAAAAAAATTACATACTCCCTCATTAAAATACATATTATTATATGAAATTAAATATATATTTAGACATGATAGTATATATATATATTTTTTTGAGAAATGAAATTTTTTTACTTTCATATACTACAGTAGAACTCGTACAATGTGATAATGCAATATATATCACACTATCATAGTGTATACAAGACTAAAAAATGGACTTAGCGTACACCATTATTTCTTTTTTTTTCAATCTAGGGGGGGACTTAAAATGAGCTTAAATTTTTCTTTTCTTATTTTATTATTAATGTTTAATGGCTCCCCCACCCCACCCCCCCCCCCTCCCCGTCCTGGGTGAAACAAAAAAAAATTCTTCATTTTTATTTCAAAATCATGACAATTGTTTACACTTTATCCAGATTTATTAATAACAAACAGGATAAGTTATTCTTCTACATCTTATCCATTTTTATAACAAACCGGATAAATTGTTCTTATCTATCCTAACCCTATATTTATCTCGTCATCTCATCACTTATCCTCTTGTCAAACTACTCATATGGGACTTATAGCACGCGTCTTGAATTCCAAGATCCGAAGAAATTAGGATCAATGAACTCCAAGATCTGAAGAAATTAGGACCTTGGATCCCAAAATAATACTACTCTCGCCTCCCTTCTTTGGGAGATCTGTTTGCATATGTCCATTAAGATGAGAGGTAGTTCTAGTGGGATCTTTTGGCACATGTCCATTAAGATGAGAGATTGTTCTAGTTCTAGTGGGAGGGGTGTATGTGTATACAAACTTCACAGTCTCCGTATATACTGCATTATAAAAAACATAAGAAAATATGTATTAAATTCATAGTATATATATTAGGTAATTATATACTTTAAAAAAAAATTCACAACGTCATGAGGCTGCACGTGAAAATTTCCAGACATCTTAATTTATGAAGAGGAATTCAGAACTCTTGGGAACATTAGACAAGATATATGTATGAGATCGTCTTCCCATCTATTGAATTGATGCCAAAAGGCAAGCACATCAATGTTTTTTACAAACGTAATTACAATCCCATACTATTACAGCAGAAAATCTCGCTTGTGTATTCACAGCATTGGCTCCCACTCTAAAAGCTGCTGCGTGTGATCATGAGTGTACTGTTGCCGCTTCTTTAACTTCTATACAGCACATAGGTCAGTAGGGCCAGAGTATAGCCATTACTGGCCCTGACAGCATCAAAAAGGCCTTCCTGGAATGGGATGAATGTGGATTGCATTACTTGCACTGTCTCGGTCGGAAGTTCTCCTTCGATAAGAGCGACTCCATCAATCGTTGGAACCGCACAGCTCCAGGACCTGGCCTGAGAAAGGTAGTATTACCTACAACGCTACAGGGATCGCTCTCATTGATGCTCTGACCAGCACACCATCCACCAGGCACCAGCATTCCAGGCTTGCGGAAAAGGAGTTCGGCATCAACCTTATCAAGCACAGGGTCATTTGGGTGGAACTTCCTTGCAAAGGGGGCATTGCTGTCAACCATAGTCGCCATGTCGCTGAGGGTGAGGTAATGTGGGTGTTGCTTTGGAGGATTGTCCCACGAGATGAAGTGGATGTCGCTGTTTACAGTGGTGTTGCGGAACTCCTGTGCATTGCATATGACAGTGTGGAAATAGCCCTCTGGAGAGGAGATGAAATTGGCGTAGTACATTAAGATAGTTCGTGGGAGGTTATCCCACCCCCATATGCAATAGTCAATGAAGGGCCGAGAGAGCACCATCCAGGCAGAACCTGTGATTGGAAAGTAAATATGTGAAACACTCTTGTATATGTATTTTACATGCGCTAATCATTCAATTTGATCATAGTTATGGATGGCCAAAAGTGAAAATATAACCATGCAGTTCCAAGAAAAACTGGCATTGATCCAAATATCAGACCACTCAAAAAAAAAAAAAAAGGCCACTGTTGTGCATGCCTTTCATGATGCACATACCTTTCATGCTTTTCTGCTAACAAGGGAAATAAAAACACATTCTAAAATATTCATGATATATGACACTCAGAAGTAGAAAAACCTTTTACTCAATTGTGTTGGGAAAGCAAAATTGACTGACCCACAAAAAAGGAAACATCGACGGTTGGAAGCGAACTGCCAGCACAGATAACAGCAATTATTTCAATTTACACATTGCTTTCTGTCAAGTTTATGAAATGAGCAGGGAAACTGTGAGAAAGGCAGAATAGTCAGAGGCAGCAACAGTGGTGGGGGCCTCAGATTTGGGGTGAGCAAGCAATTCTATTCAGAAATTATATTGTTTCAGTTACTAGAATTCATGATTTAGAGTGAAAAGTGAAATATTTATTTAAATACACATTTTCAGTATCAGAATAAATTGATATGAGCTAGAATTTATCAATGTACATAAAAACACTTTGGGGCACAGAAAAAAAAAGCTTACAGATTTCCATGCTCGAAGAAAATACATGAAGATGCGTCATCTCAAAGCCACATTTTTTTAAGGTTATTGATGCAACTTGACTACACAGGACAACCCTTAGGAACCGAAGTGGAAAGAAACTTTAAGGAAAGGTGAATTAAAGGAAGACATCCATTGTGAACATGAACTCAAACTATAAGATTGTGGAATATAAAGTATTCATCCAAACAATCCTCAAAAGATTATAACTGCGTTAAAACCATAACAAAACTGTGGAGTACAACATGCTCTACAATTTGTTACAGCTGACGACTGTAAAAACTTGGACATTGCCCAATGGTTCAAGAAAGTCAACCATCTCTTTAAGGGTTTTCAAATTCATGGCTATATTATCTAAGAAGATAAGCTTGCCAGCCTGAAATTATTACACCAAATGGCCTTAAAACCCCAAACTTTGTCCAATGACCTGAACAGATATGTTCTACTTAATAAACTATTAAAAATGCCATTACCAAGAATGGTCCCATGTATAGCAGTGTGTTGGGACTGGGAGGGAAAAAATACAGTCCTACCCTTTTGATTTTCTTTCTACACAAAGGGGATATCTTTCAGGATTCAAACCCAAATTTTTACACATTAGCCTGAGCATTTTACCATTACTCCAAGGAATGGGTCCATCTAATAATTTTCAATAATCAAATCTAACCCCAACAACTCATGCTAATTATCAATCTAAACTATCTAATCAAATCTATAGTTCAAAACTCATTGAATTCAATAAAATATAAATGTAAAAAAAAAATCTACATTTAATATTTTGGCATTTATGCGAGTGGTATTGTTTCTAATCAGCGTCCACCTATTCAAGGCCGTCACGAGATAGTTCCAACGATGCTATTACTTAGAGGTGACCATTTCAACGATGCTATTACTAGGTGACCATTGTTCATGGATTCGACCTTCTGAATCATGTTGGGGCAACTTGGATCTGGATCAAGGACTAATCACACATTTTTCTAGGAGGATTGGACATTTTTCATTACTCGATGAAAAAACATCCCAGAAAGGGAAACAAAGGGTCTCCCCCATGCACAACCAAAATAACTGAAAGAAAGAAAAGGAAAAAAAAATATTTATAACAAACGTGTTACTGGACCATAACTCTATTGTGTTATGCACTCGATTACAGCAGCAACCACCCTTTTTTAACTTCCACCAATATTGCATCGACTCCCAAAATATGCCTCCCCAATCCCTCAACAAATAGTGATACTCATCCACATGTCTCTCAATATGCCCTCCTCCTTTAAAAGGTGAGTTCATTGCATGTGATCCAAAGGCACCAATAGACCACATGTGAAATCATAACAAATACACTTAATAGATTTGAACCTTCTATGCCTTCCCTTCTTCATTGTTTGATACATTGAACCATTTCTACATATGAGATGACACTTAGAAAGAGCAAAGATTTCCGAAGGCATTCCTCACCTTAGACCAAACTTTTGTACTGAATGTGCACCGATGGAAGAGATGATTCATCGTTTCTTCATGTGTATCACAAAATTCACACACAACATTTCCATAATCTCTCAACCTCTCCATGCCCATTAAGAAGCTTTTCTGAGGTAAGCAGCTACATAATTATTCACATCTTCAATGGCACTCTAGCATCCCACATTTACTTGTAGACGTGAACGCTTGCTAGGTCCTGACTTCAAGCACCTTTAACTGATGATAGAAGCCTTTTATCCATGTAACGCTCCTCGGCCTTGGTAATCACTTGATACTATCCTCCTCTGAATAAAGCTCTACATCCAGAAGCAATGCAAGGACCACCTCCACCTCTGTCGCCTCAGATTCAAATACGTTTCATCGCAATTTAGGGAAGAGACAAGCTCAAACTCCCCATAGAGCAATGCATCATTGATGAGGTATGTCTTATTGGAGGCCACCCTCAACAGGAACAGAAACAAAGTTGACAGAGAACTAGAGAAGAATTTATGAACCACCCGAACGCCAAGAATAGAGTAGCTACTCCGTTGCCCAGTTTTTATCATACCACTACTTTGAATTCTCCAGCTTGCTGCTTGCATCAATACTCCTTTTTAGATTGGAGAAAATTTTACTACATTGTTGTGGTTCAGACACCAAATTTCTCATATTCTTTGTAGAATCTTTCATGAATCACCCTACTCCATAGAGATTGTGGCTTCAACATACTCCAGTCATTCACATTCATCCCTATGGCAACAAATCTCCCCACCTAGTAAAATATAACTTTCTCTTCATTACACTCCATCCACAGAAAAAAGCATTCTGAATCTTTTCCACTTCCATCAAGACAAGTGGATAGATGAAAAAAATTGGAAAAACAAACTTGGAAGGCTAGAAACTACTACCTTTAAAAGGATCACCTCTCCCAGGCTCAAATAACACCTTTGTTTCCACAATCAAAACCCAACCTGAACTAGGTTCAGGTTGCTTGGGTTGGGTTCAGGCTGAACCCAAACACTGAAACCCTAACTCAAGCCAGCCCAAAAGTCAGGTTGGGCTGGGTTCAACCCACCCAAGTAGCAGACACTTTGGACAATTTTTTCACCAGCACTCAGCCAAATCCTCCATCAGATAAATTTAAGACAAGGCATGTGGATGACTGCACTAACATATAACCTCTGAATTAAATTGCATCCACAACATACTTTGTAAGATCTGAATTCTTAAACAACTGAACCAGTAAATTTTAAGTGAAGAAACCCACGGATGATAATAAGATCTCAGAAAAACAATAACTTATCGTAGCACATACCAGAAAGGCATAACATTTAAAGAATAAATTGAGGATGAAAATGTTTTATGATGATACACAAAGCCAGTTTACACTGATCATATCACTAGGCATATAAACATTCAAATTCACCAATCAAAAATCAACATCATAAAAATCACAGAAAGCACGGACGCACGCACCTGTGAATAGCTTGAACGCAGTAGGCACGCTTCTTCTCTGCGTGATCCAAAACACGTCAGACTTCTTGGTCATATAAAGCCCCGGATCAATAATAATCGGCTTCGCCCGCTGAAACCTAAACATAACCCCAAAAAGACCATAAACACCATAAAGATTTCAAGAAAACCCAAAACATTGAAAGAAAAAGGAAAGCACGATTGGATTAATTCAACACGCACTCTTTCCATCCAATGTTGCTCGTGTGGTCTATGAAATTGAGATCCCGGGGCAGGTAAGAAAACACATGAAGCAGATCTAAACAACAAACAACAACAATAAGAAACCCATAAATCCATCAACCCATAAAGCAAAAATTTCTCACCGTCCTGTCGAACAAGCGGGTAATCCGATGCGCTAAGATTGATGAACCAGTCCCAATCCCCGCCCTGTCTGAGCAAAATCGCCGCGGCGTGAAATATGGTAATAAATTTAATGGGATATACGTTTTGATTTTCGTAACGGCCGGTAACGTTTGAATTTTAAATGTTGGAATTAAATATGGTAATAAATCACTTACCATAATTAGCGTGTGTACTTATTACAAACGTTGCACTTCCAACGGTTGAATATCTGTGCCTATAAAATGGTCACTTTCGCAGAGATTCATATAAGGAAAAAAAAAACTAAAGGTTCCAGTAAAAATCCTCCACAAACAGACTTCTTATTTTTTCTTGTTCTTTTGGGCGATCAAGTCTGCAACTGGTTCGACTTCTCTTTTTGCTTGCACCAAGAAGAGAACAGTAAGGGCTGGGTGGTTTTATCTTGGGAACGGATCGTCGAGAACCCTGTACGATTGAGGGAGCGTATTCTATTCTGAAGACAGCGTTACCACGTGATTCCATACCAGGCTCTTCTAATCCTTGTTTTCACATTCTCATTATTTTTTGTCTGATAATAGCTAACTTTTCCAACAATTTTAGAACAGAATACATCTATTATCAGTCTTTATTTTCTGCCATGATGCATGAATATGGATTCTCATATGCCTTTAAATAATGATAAAATTTATAAAATTTTGGAGTAAATATGATTTCAATTTTTGCATGTTATGAGCATCCGGACAGTGAAGAGTTTAATTTAGACAATTGGATTTTTTGATGATTAGAACTTACTGTTATGTTGCTTTGGAGGCAATATTTCATAAACAGGGTTCATACTTTTGTCTCATCTAATACACTGTTGATTTGAAAATTTGATCTTCACTACTCTCTCCTAATCCATGATGGATTTTTTATCTTTCATTGTGTTTCTTTTAAATCGGTGCAAATATTAAAGGCTTATGATATTTTATTACTGCATTTAGAATCCGAGTTCTGTTTAGGAAATGTTATGGTGGATTTGATTGATGAATAATCTTTTATATTTGCAGTTTTAAAAAAGAAAAATCAAATATCTTGTTTTTTGCATTAATTGCATTTAATTTGTGCATTATTATGATTCATTGATGCATAAAAACGTTTCAGTTGAGCTGGCCTCCCATGTAAATTAAAGCAGCTATTATGATTTTTAAATAATGGTAAATTAATGCATGTTGTACAGAGTTTCTAAATATCTTTAATGTATTTTATCATTACATTTTATATATCCAGATGACTTTACATGAGTCGTAATATAATATTTTTATCACAAAATTATGTCATAGTTAAGGTGATAATTTATGACGAGATCATGTTGAATATTTTTAATTCATATTGCATGTAGAATATCATGTGCGGTTTATGTTAATTCTTTTAATAGAATTATCATATTCTCTGTTGTGACAAATATGTGGTGTATAATATTACGGTAGCCATTTGTCTTATGAATTTTGATATTGATATGCTTGATGGTGGAGAACTTATAGTCCTATATGTTTTATTGAGCTAAATTATTATTTTTTGTAGCTCCAATAATAGTAATAAAATTCAATAAATATCTTTATGTGTTTAAATTTGAAAAGTGTTTTGGCACATAAACTTTTAATTTTATGAAACATATGGATGTTTTAATGAGTTATACAAAATATCTTCATTAATAAATTATTTTAATAAATTGCAATCTTTATGAGGTCTTTAAAATAGTAAAATACAATGTTTGCGCATTAGGGGATCAATAGTATGGCTTTTGCTTGGAATTTATCTCTTGTCCTTCGCTTTGGTTGGATTTTGTAGGGTTAGTTGTAGTGAACAGTGGGATGCATTTGCATGCCTTCTTGTTGGGTCAATTCTTGTTTATTGTATTACTAGTGTGTGTGTTTCGCAGGGTCTTGAATACTATACCAGTTGAAAGAAGGAAAAAAAAATATTTTATATATGTTTTAAGGGTGCTATGTCCGCACCCCGAGTTATAAGAAACCCATACCTTTTTTTTAATTTTTTTTAATGTACTGTAGCATAAACGGAAACTCACTCCGAGATCAACAATCCCTCTGACAACGGTGGTGAATGATGGTCATCAGAGGTTCCGACAAGTGTATCAACCCAGGTCAGCATTCCATTTGACGATGGTATTGAAGGGTGGTCATCCAAAGGTCCGACGAGCTAAAATAAGAGAAAATAAATTCACATTTTTACAAGTTTCAAACCACATAAACAAATTTCACATTTAAACACATACAGTCATAGCACCATTTAAAACACATCAAAACATGACGTTCGTATTCCATAATCAATCATTCACGTGATTACACAACAAAATACATGTTCAAATTCCACAACCATTCATGTGACTATATTGATTTTTTCATATATAAAAATAAATAACATATCCAATAAAAACAATTACTCTTTTTTAAAAAAAATAAAAATAAGCATAAAAATAATTTGAACATGTATTTTGTAGTATAGTCATATAAATGATTCATTATGGAATGCTAACATCGTATTTTGATGTGTTATAAATGTTACCATGATTGTCTATTCTATGTATTTAAATGTGAAATTTGTCTATTTGGTTTGAAACTTGTAAAAATGTGAATTTATTATCTCTTATTTTAGCTCGTCGGGCTTTCGGGCGATCACACTTCAACACCGTCGCCAGAGAAAACGCCGATTTGGGTTGGTACACTCGCCGGAACCTCTGACGACCATCATTCACCATCATCGTCAGAGGGATTGCAGACATCATGGTAGGTTTTCGTTTACTGCTACAGTACATAAAAAAAAATTATTTTTAAAAGGGGTGGGTTTCTTGTAACTCGGGGTGTGGATATTGGCGCCCATGTTCTAATTCTCTTACTTTGGTGGACTTTAGTTTATTTGAATTTTTTTAAAACCACGTGAATTGAAAAATGTCTCGTGATATCCAAAAGATATGGAATGATGTGTTAGTCATTTTTATCTCATAAAAAATGGGATTATGGATTTGCTTAACTCACTGTAACCCCTTTAACCCTTCTATCTACATATGGATTTTTCTATCTACATTATGGATATATATAGGTAGATGTAATATTTTTCTTCTGAAAAATGACACTTGTGTACAACCCCATCTGCAGTTCACAACATTTTTAATTAATTAAAAAAATTACATACTCCCTCATTAAAATACATATTATTATATGAAATTAAGTATATATTTAGATATGATAGTATATTTTTTTTTTGAGAAATGAAATTTTTTTACTTTCATATACAACGGTAGAACTCGTACAATATGATAATGCAATATATATCACACTATTATAGTGTATACAAGACTAAAAAATGGACTTAGCTTAACACCATTATTTCTTTTTTTTCCAATCTAGGGGGGACTTAAAATGAGCTTAAACTTTTCTTTTCTTATTTTATTATTAATGTTTAATGGCTCCCACCCCCCCCCCCCCCCTCCGGGGTGAAACAAAAAAAAAATCTTTATTTTTATTTCAAAATCATGACAATTGTCTACACTTTATCCAGATTTATTAATAACAAACAGTATAAGTTATTCTTCTGCATCTTATCCATTTTTATAACAAACCGGATAAATTGTTCTTATCTATCTTAACCCTATATTTATCTCGTTATCCCATCACTTATCCTCTTGTCAAACTACTCATATGAGACTTATAGCACGCAAGTGTCTTGAATTCCAAGATCCGAAGAAATTAGGATCAATGAACTCCAGGATCAAACTACTCATATGAGACTTATAGCACGCAAGTGTCTTGAATTCCAAGATCCGAAGAAAAAGAAATTAGGATCTTGGATCCCAAAATAATACTACTCTCGCCTCCCTTCTTTGGGAGATCTGTTTGCATATGTCCATTAAGATGAGAGGTAGTTCTAGTGGGATCTTTTGGCACATGTCCATTAAGATGAGAGATTGTTCTAGTTCTAGTGGGAGGGGTGTATGTGTATACAAACTTCAGTCTCTGTATATACTGCATTATAAAAAAACATAAGAAAATATGTATTAAATTCATAGTATATATATTAGGCAATTATATACTTTAAAAAAAATTTCACAACGTCATGAGGCTGCACGTGAAAATTTCCAGACATCTTAATTTATGAAGAGGAATTCAGAACTCTTGGGAACATTAGACAAGATATATGTATGAGATCGTCTTCCCATCTATTGAATTGATGCCAAAAGGAAAGCACATCAATGTTTGTTACAAACGTAATTACAATCCCATACTATTACAGCAGAAAATCTCGCTTGTGTATTCACAGCATTGGCTCCCACTCTAAAAGCTGCTGCATGTGATCATGAGTGTCCGTTGCCGCTTCTTTAACTTCTATACAGCAGATAGGTCAGTAGGGCCAGAGTATAGCCATTACTCGCCCTGACAGCATCAAAAAGACCTTCCTGGAATGGGATGAATGTGGATTGCATTACTTGCACTGTCTCGGTCGGAAGTTCTCCTTCGATAAGAGTGACTCCATCAATCGTTGGAGCCGCACAGCTCCAGGACCTGGCCTGAGAAAGGTAGTATTACCTACAACGCTACAGGGATCGCTCTCATTAATGCTCTGACCAGCACACCATCCACCAGGCACCAGCATTCCAGGCTTGCGGAAAAGGAGTCCGGCATCAACCTTATCAAGCACAGGGTCATCCGGGTGGAACTTCCTTGCAAAGGGAGCATTGCTGTCAACCATAGTCGCCATGTCGCTGAGGGTGAGGTAATGTGGGTGTTGCTTTGGAGGATTGTCCCACGAGATGAAGTGGATGTCGCTGTTTACAGTGGTGTTGCGGAACTCCTGTGCATTGCATATGACAGTGTGGAAATAGCCCTCTGGAGAGGAGATGAAATTGGCGTAGTACATTAAGATAGTTCGTGGGAGGTTATCCCACCCCCATATGCAATAGTCAATGAAGGGCCGAGAGAGCACCATCCAGGCAGAACCTGTGATTGGAAAGTAAATATGTGAAACACTCTTGTATATGTATTTTACATGTGCTAATCATTCAATCTGATCATAGTTATGGATGGCCAAAAGTGAAAATTTAACCATGCAGTTCCAAGAAAAACTGGCATTGATCCAAATATCAGACCACACAAAAAAAAAGGCCAATGTTGTGCATGCCTTTCATGATGCACATACCTTTCATGATGCACATACCTTTCATGCTTTTCTGCTAACAAGGGAAATAAAAACACATTCTAAAATATTCATGATATATGACATTCAGAAGTAGAAAAACCTTTTACTCAATTGTGTTGGGAAAGCAAAATTGATTGACCCACAAAAAATGAAACATCGACGGTTGGAAGCAAACTGCCAGCACAGATAACAGCAATTATTTCAATTTACACATTGATTTCTGTCAACTTTATGAAATAAGCAGGGAAACTGTGAGAAAGGCAGAATAGTCAGAGGCAGCAACAGTGGTGGTGGCCTCAGATTTGGGGTGAGCAAGCAATTCTATTCAGAAATTATATTGTTTCAGTTACTAGAAATTCATGATTTAGAGTGAAAAGTGAAATATTTATTTAAATACACATTTTCAGTATCAGAATAAATTGATATGAGCTAGAATTTATCAATGTACATAAATACACTTTGGGGCACAGAAAAAAAAAGCTTACAGATTTCCATGCTCGAAGAAAATACATGAAAATGCGTCATCTCAAAGCAACATTTTTTTAAGGTTATTGATGCAACTTGACTACACAGGACAACCCTTAGGAACCGAAGTGGAAAGAAAAAGAAACTTAAAGGAAAGGTGAATTAAAGGAAGACATCCATTGTGAACATGAACTCAAACTATAAGATTGTGGAATATAAAGTATTCATCCAAACAATCCTCAAAAGATTATAACTGCGTTAAAACCATAACAAAACTGTGGTGTACAACATGCTCTACAATTTGTTACAGCTGACGACTGTAAAAACTTGGACATTGCCCAAGGGTTCAAGAAAGTCAACCGTCTCTTTAAGGGTTTTCAAATTCATTGCTATATCATCTAAGAAGATAAGCTTGCCAGCCTGAAATTATTACACCAAATGGCCTTAAAACCCCAGATTTTGTCCAATGACCTGAATAGATATGTTGCTACTTAATAAACTATTAAAAATGCCATTACCAAGAATGGTCCCATGTATAGCAGTGTGTTGGGACTGGGAGGGAAAAAATACAGTCCTACCCTTTTGATTTTCTTTCTACACAAAGGGGATATCTTTCAGGATTCAAACCCAAATTTTTACACATTAGCCTGAGCATTTTACCATTACTCCAAGGAATGGGTCCATCTAATAATTTTCAATAATCAAATCTAACCCCAACAACTCATGCTAATTATCAATCTAAACTATCTAATTGAATCTATAGTTCAAAACTCAAATTGAATTCAATAAAATATAAATGTAAAAAAAAAATGTACATTTAATATTTTGCCATTTATGCGAGTGGTATTGTATCTAATCAGCGTCCACCTATTCAAGGCCGTCACGAGATAGTTCCAACGATGCTATTACTTAGAGGTGACCATTTCAACGATGCTATTACTAGGTGACCATTGTTCATGGATTCGACCTTCTGAATCATGTTGGGGCAACTTGGATCTGGATCAAGGACTAATCACACATTTTTCTAGGAGGATTGGACATTTTTCATTACTCGATGAAAAAACATCCCAGAAAGGGAAACAAAGGGTCTCCCCCGTGCACAACCAAAATAACTGAAAGAAAGAAAAGGAAAAAAAATATTTATAACAAACGTGTTACTGGACCATAACTCTATTGTGTTATGCACTCGATTACAGCAGCAACCACCCTTTTTTAACTTCCACCAATATTGCATCGACTCCCAAAATATGCCTCCCCAATCCCTCAACAAATAGTGATACTCATCCACATGTCTCTCAATATGCCCTCCTCCTTTAGAAGGTGAGTTCATTGCATGTGATCCAAAGGCACCAATAGACCACATGTGAAATCATAACAAATACACTTAATAGATTTGAACCTTCTATGCCTTCCCTTCTTCATTGTTTGATGCATTGAACCATTTCTACATATGAGATGACACTTAGAAAGAGCATAGATTTCCAAGGGCATTCCTCACCTTAGACCAAACTTTTCTACTGAATGTGCACCGATGGAAGAGATAATTCATCGTTTCTTCATGTGTATCACAAAATTCACACATTACATTTCCATAATCTCTCAACCTCTCCATGCCCATTAAGAAGCTTTTCTGAGGTAAGCAGCTACATAATTATTCACATCTTCAATGGCACTCTAGCATCCCACATTTACTTGTAGACGTGAACGCTTGCTAGGTCCTGACTTCAAGCACCTTTAACTGATGATAGAAGCCTTTTATCCATATAACGCTCCTCGGCCTTGGTAATCACTTGATAATATCCTCCTCTGAATAAAGCTCTACATCCAGAAGCAATGCAAGGACCACCTCCACCTCTGTCACCTCAGATTCAAATATGTTTCATCCCAATTTAGGGAAGAGACAAGCTCAAACTCCCCATAGAGCAATGCATCATTGATGAGGTATGTCTTATTGGAGGCCACCCTCAACAGGAACAGAAACAAAGTTGAGAGAGAACTAGAGAAGAATCTATGAACCACCCGAACGCCAAGAATAGAGTAGCTACTCTGTTGCCCAGTTTTTATCATACCACTACTTTGAATTCTCCAGCTTGCTGCTTGCATCAATACTCCTTTTTAGATTGGAGAAAATTTGACTACACTGTTGTGGTTCAGACACCAAATTTCTCATATTCTTTGTAGAATCTTTCATGAATCACCCTACTCCATAGAGATTGTGGCTTCAACATACTCCAGTCATTCACATTCATCCCTATGGCAACAAATCTCCCCACCTAGTAAAATATAATTTTCTCTTCATTACACCCCATCCACAGAAAAAAGCATTCTGAATCTTTTCCACTTCCATCAAGACAAGTGGATAGATGAAAAAAATTGGAAAAACAAACTTGGAAGGCTAGAAACTACTACCTTTAAAAGGATCACCTCTCCCAGGCTCAAATAACCCCTTTGTTTCCACAATGAAAACCCAACCTGAACTAGGTTCAGGTTGCTTGGGTTGGGTTCAGGCTGAACCCAAACACTGAAACCCTAACTCAAGCCAGCCCAAAAGACAGGTTGGGCTGGGTTCAACCCACCCAAGTAGCAGACACTTTGGACAATTTTTTCACCAGCACTCAGCCAAATCCTCCATCAGATAAATTTAAGACAAGGCATGTGGATGACTGCACTAACATATAACCTCTGAATTAAATTGCATCCACAACATACTTTGTAAGATCTGAATTCTTAAACAACTGAACCAGTAATTTTAAGTGAAGAAACCCACGGATGATAATCAGATCTCAGAAAAACAATAACTTATCGTAGCACATACCAGAAAGGCATAACATTTAAAGAATAAATAGAGGCCATTCATGGCATGTTAAGGATGCAAATGTTTTATGATGATAAACAAAGCCAGTTTACACTGATCATATCACTAGGCATAAACATTCACATTCACCAATCAAAAATCAACATCATAAAAATCACAGAAAGCACGGACGCACGCACCTGTGAATAGCTTGAACGCAGTAGGCACACTTCTTCTCTGCGTGATCCAAAACACGTCAGACTTCTTGGTCATATAAAGCCCCGGATCAATAATAATCGGCTTCACCCGCTGAAACCTAAACATAACCCCAAAAAGACCATAAACACCATAAAGATTTCAAGAAAACCCAAAACATTGAAAGAAAAAGGAAAGCACGATTGGATTCATTCAACACGCACTCTTTCCATCCAATGTTGCTCGTGTGGTCTATGAAATTGAGATCCCGGGGCAGATAAGAAAACACATGAAGCAGATCTAAACAACAAACAACAACAATAAGAAACCCATAAATCCATCAACCCATAAAGCAAACATTTCTCACCGTCCTGTCGAACAAGCGGGTAATCCGATGCGCTAAGATTGATGAACCAGTCCCAATCCCCGCCCTGTCTGAGCAAAATCGCCGCGGCGTGAAGCGTGTTAGAACCATAGTAGGCCCCCTATACGTGACGAGATTGGCGCGGGTGATCATCCTGACATTCCCGACGGCCTGGAAGACGGGTCCCCCTCGACGTATCGGCGCAACCGAATTCGCTCCTCGGGCGGGGCTTCCAGATCAAGATGGACGACGTACTGGTTGATTGGGTGGTAGAGCGCCTGCAACGCCCGCATGAGCATGTCGCCGTCACCGGTGGAACTGGAGATCAGGTAAGCGATGCGGGGGGGAGGGGGGAGGGTGGGGAGATCTTGAGCTTGGATTCGACGAAAATGGAGGAGGAGGAGGAGGAGGGGGAGGGGGAGAGGGAGGGGAAGAGGAGGGAGAAGAGGGCGGCGTCGGGGAAGGAGAGGGTGGTGAGGAAGAAGAGGAGGACGGAGAAGGTGGAGCCGACGGCGATGAGGAGGAATCGTTTCTTGTTCTCCATGTTGATCGGTTGATGTTGCTGTTGTTGTTGTTGCTGTTGCTGTTGCTGCCGCCTTGGGCTTAGAAGGGCTTTCAGGCTCTTCATCTCCCTCACTGTTTCTTCGAAAACGTGTCGGAGTGTCGACAGGAGGGAGAGGTGGACAAAGCGACGAATTTTGGGGGGATGGTTCATTTGGAATTAGAAAATGTTATGCAGGGTAATTATTTTAAAAAATTTAAAAATTGTGAAATACTTAAATAAGTCACTTTTAAAAATTATACTAAAAAAAATCTTATTTTACATTTTTGAAAATTAAAACAATTATGAAATATGTAACTTGTTTAACATTTGAAAAGTCATCTTTTACAAATCACACCACCTTATATATATGAAAATAACATAAGTTCAGCACAAAAAGATTAACCCTTGTTATTTCGAACTAGCGCACCATATCCCGCTCTGTCCTCTGCTAATAACCTATCGGAGTTCGATTTGTATCACCCACCTAATGGTGGTTGCCAAGAGACCTCTGTGAAATAATGCTCCAACGGTAGAATTGCAATGTCCCATTGGGAAGCTAGTCGTTTCACCTGGTCAGTGAGTTCCTCCTTTAGATTTTTTCCCAAGAAGATGTTATGTACTGATGGGCAGATTTGCTTGTAGAGCATTGCTTTGTGAAGATCAATTCACTTGAAGAGGCAGTTGCAACATTTAGGCCTTGAAAAAAGTTTTTCAAGGTTCTCAACAAATAAACAAAGGGTGTTGGTCATTTTTTGTAATACCAGTGTCTAAATAAAAGAGGAATATGAACATTGTAAGAAGAGGTGATCAACGGTTTCCGTGCCTGATTTGCAAATTGGACATACTACTTGTGAGACCCTTCCACTGCAGATTTGTTAGTGTCACACAAACACATTATATATATATATATATATATAGAGTCCCGATATCGTGCAGACATGTGGACAAGGTGTTACATGCGGATTTGATCTCCACCGTCCGATCGGTGTGGTTCTCGTGCAGACGGTCCCGATAGAGAGAACGAGCAGAGTGAAATATCCACCGTTCGATCGGGGTGGATTAAAATCGGACGGTCGCAGATCGTTTAAGCCTTTTTCACTCTCACAGATCCTTTAAAAACCATTTTCACTCTCTCTCCTCACTCATTCCACTAACCCTAAAAATCACAAAAAACACCTCCTCCATCACCGACTCCTCCTCCATCACTGGCTCCTCCCTCCATCACCGGCTCCTCCTCCTCCGACATCGGATCCTACCGGCACGCACATCTAAGGCGACGGCGGCCCCTCCCTCACCGCAACCCCTTTTCCTTTCAATCACCGCAGCCCCTTTTCCTTTCAATCCCACGGTAATGGTAATGGTTGGATCTTTTTTTTTCTTGTAAAAACTTCTATATATGTGTTTTGTTTCAAAAGTGGAACAGTGGATCATCTTTTCTTTCAAACTTCAAATGATCAAGGCTATAAACAGTGGATCCCCTTTGTTGGTTGCTTGTTTTTGTTGTTTTTTTGTTGTTTTTTTTTCATGTTTGGTTGGTTGCTTGAAACAGTTTTTCAAGGCAAGAAAAAAATTGTTCTTTGCTTGCTTTTGTTGTTTTTGTTTAATAATTTTTTCAATGTTCAGTTGCTTGTTTTTTGTTTAATAAGTTTTTTGAATTTGTCCACGTCATGTCGCTAACAAATCCCCGTCAAGAATTCAGAAAATTATTTTTGACGAGATTGGTCCATACAAGTCAGATGTATAAAACCGCAGTAGATTGTTCATTCTCCCCAGCATCATCATAGATTGGATCATTTAATCCTTCGAAAATTTTCATGAAGCTTTGATGACACCAAAATGTGTGAAAAAAAACTTTTACTGAAATTGAAAAAACATGTGCCAGCCAGAATGGAGTAGGCTAATCATATATGAACTGCTTCACAGTTTCTTAATCCAAACAGAGTTATTTCAAGGTTCAGCAAGTTAAATGGTGAATCAAGTTGAATAGGTTCACATATTGATATCTGTACATGAATTTGAACAAACAGGTTGATTTGTATCTTTTGAGAGAGAAGTGTTAACAGGAATAAAAATCCCTTATAAATGCATATAGATTCATTTACCTAACATGCATAGGAAAGCAAAAAAGGATCAAAAGACACCAAATATAAATAAATAACACAACTTAAGCAAGCATCAATTTTGTAGCAGACTTCAAAACAGTTGACAATTTCTTCAACTTGTGTAAATTGGTGATATTAATGAAAGGAGAGATTCTCAAATAGATTGCAAAATCAAGAATGTGTATCATATAATCATAGATGATCAAAAAAAGATGAACTCACAAAATTTTGATATATTTTTTAAGTAAAAAAAGAGAACCTAATTCTATAGGATTAAGAAACAATAGACCAAAAGACTAACTAAAAAAAAAACTATCCTGGTTTGATCAACCTCAAAATTCCATCCTAGGAACCAACCATATAACTTAAAAAAAGAAGCAAAACAAATGAGTTGTTCCAAAATATAAAACATTCACTCATTACCTTGAGTTTACCATTGCAAGAAGTCTCCACCACAAAAACCTCCAACCCCAGTTCATCCTCCTTATATATGATCTAATTTCAGTTGCTTGGTTGCTTGCATGATTAATTTATTTGTACCCTTTTGGTTGTTGAATTTCAAACAGATGAGTGTTGATGAGGGAGACACTGTTGAAAGTTTTGAGCAGATATTTGAGGAAGAGGGGGTTTGGATTCCAGATACAGATGATAATGTAAAACCAGTGATTGGAATGTCTTTTGACACAGTTGAGGATGGAGAGAAATTTTACACCTCTTATGCTAGAGTAGCAGGTTTTGGTGTTCGAAAATCTACTACCAAGTATCGTAAGGGCACAGAAGAATTGATTAAGAGAGATATGGTTTGTGCAAAAGAAGGATTCAAAAACAAAGATGTTAATAAACAAATCAGAATAAGAAATCGAGGACATATAAGAGTAGGGTGTAAGGCTAGAATACAATTTTGGAAAACTGAAGATGGGAAATGGAAAATACATGATTTCATTGAGGGTCATGCACATATATTATCCACTCCTCGTAAAACACATCTATTGAGGTCCCATAGAGAGGTTACTGGTGCTCAAAAATCCTTAATTGATTCCTTTCGAGAAGCAAATGTTGGCCCTTCACAAACGATGACTATATTAGGGTTGGATTCAGGAGGATACGATAGAGTTGGTTGTACAGAAAGAGATATCCGAAACTACCAAGGAAGAGTTCAGAATGAAATGAGACAATATGATGCCCAAATGTTTCTTAATTGTTTAAAAGAAAAGGCTGAAATGAATCCTTCTTTTTATTTTGCATATGAGGTGGATGAAGACAATCGGCTAACTCACTGTTTTTGGGCGGATGGGGGTGCAAGGAAGGCTTATGCTCACTTTGGTGATGTAGTTGTGTTTGACACAACTTATGAAACCAATCAATATTCCTTAATTTTTGCACCATTTACCGGAGTTAATCATCATTTTCAGTCCATTTCTCTTGGTTGTGGAATCTTGAATGATGAAAAAATTGAGTCATTTGTGTGGTTGTTTACAAAATGGCAAGATGCAATGGGAGGATGTGCACCGAAGGCTATCATTACAGATGAAGACCCTGCTATGGCTGCTGCAATTGCAAGAATGCTACCACAAACCTGTCATCGATTTTGCATTTGGCACATAATGAAGAAGTTACCAGAAAAAGTGGGTGTATTGTCTTGCAGATCTGATTTCTTAATGTCTTTCAAGAAATGTATTTATGGATCAGAGACTCCTGAGGAATTTGAGGAGACATGGAAGAAAATAATATCACAATTTTCTTTGAGTTCTAATGAATGGTTGTCTAAACAGTACAGGAATCGTGAGAAGTGGATCCCAGCATTTCTCAATCACATTTTCATGGCAGGGATGAGAAGTACTCAACGTGGTGAGAGTCAGAATGCGTTCTTCGATAGGTTCTTGAATAAGAAAGATAGTTTGGTCGAGTTTGCTCATCATCTACAAAGGGCTCTTGAACGTCAGAGGTATAATGAATTAGTTGCAGATCATGAGTCACTTTATAAGACCCCCGATCTTGTTACTCCCCTTTCCATTGAAATGCAAATGTCGAAACGGTACACCTTGGCAGTCTTCCGTATTTTCCAAGAAGAAATCTCAGCCTCTTTGGAGTATGGGTCAAAAGCTTTGGGCCCTCCAGAGGTACATGTTGTCAAAAGATTGGGGGAAATCAGTAGAACACATGAAGTTATATATGATCCACCAAATGAAAAAATTGTTTGCACATGTAAAAAATTTGAAAGCGAAGGAATTCCATGTGCACATATGCTAGTTGTGTTGAGAAATGATTTCATTGATGAGTTGCCCGAATATCTTATTCTTCAACGTTGGACAATGACCGCCAAAGATAAATGTGTGTTTGATTTTGATGGCGTGGAGCTCCGAGAAAGCCAAAGCACACATTTAGGGGGGAGAAACATTGAGCTTGTACGCGCATTTGCTAATTGTTTGAATAATGCCCCTTTCGAAGTGTACAACAAAGAAAAAGAGTTCGTGTATTCTCTTCAAAAAGAGAAAGAATCACTTAGTGCATGTGGTAGCAATTCTACAACAAGATGGAGCACCATGTCAATCCCTTCCTCTATTGATGTCCGACCTCCAAACATTGCAAGGACCAAAGGAAGTGGAAAAAGGTTGAAGGGGGGTATGTGGTAGCAAACATTGCATGTGGTAGCAATTCTACAACAAGATCTTTTTCCATATATATATATAAGGGGCCAATTAGGTGCGGCGAACGGCAGGTGCGGCGTCGATCGTGGGCCGTCGATCACGGGTCCATCGCATCGGACCGTCGGGTGCGATTCACGTCGACCGTTGGATGCGATGGACCCGCGATCGAACGGCCCACGTCGCCGCACCTAATCGCCTATATATATATATATATATATATATATATATATATATATTTCCGATAATGTGCGGTCGTGCGAATTCGACGTGCGTCGTCCGATCGCGGGTCCATCGCATCCAACGGTCGACGTGAATCGCACCCGACCGTCCGATGCGATGGACCCGTGATCGACGGCCCGTAAATCGCGACCACACGACCGTATAATATCACGACTATATATATATATATATATATATATATATATATATATAGTTGTGATTACGTGCGGTTGGTGCGGTTTATGACGTGGGCCATCCGATCGCGGGTCCATCGCATCCAACGGTCGACGTGAATCGCACCCGACCGTGCACCCGACCGTCCGATGCGATGGACCCGTGATCGACGGCCCGTGATCGCGCACCGCACCGACCGCACACCGCACGTAATCGGATCCCTATATATATATATATATATATATATATATATATATATATATATATATATATATATAGGGTTTTGATACCCTGCGGACGTGCGGACGGGGCTTTACGTGCGGATCACGTGTCAGCCGTCCGATCGCGCGGGATCGAATGACAGCCGTTCGATCGTGGACCAAAAAAATCGAAAAATCCCGTCCCTGTAAAAAGGACCACCATTATGACGACCGTCCGATCTGATTTGATCGGATGGTCCAAAACATTTCAATAAAAACCCTGCGAGCGACTCTCTCTCGACTTGAATGTCTCTCTCTCTCTCTCTCGACTCTCCAGTCTCTCTGCACTCTCAAACCCCACCGACCCCCACCGTCGACCCCCCTCGATCCGCCATGGCCTCCTCTTCGAGGGACAAGAAGCCCTCGTCCAAGCCCTCCGACGGTGGCGGTCAGTCAGGCATCCGAACTCTCGCAGATCTGAATCGGACCGGTGGAGAGTCCATCAGCGACTCCGACGGTCCTCCCGAGTACTACACGGGCGGGGAGAAGAGGTGATCGTTTTGATTCCCTTGAAAATCATTTGCCCTTTTGTTTTATGCTTTCTCTTGTGTTGCGAGTTGCTTGTGTGATTTGGAAACCCTAGACTGGAATATTAGATATTCGAATATTTTTAATCTGGAACTTTTTTATTGTGATGATTGTGTTATATATATATATATATATATATATATATATATATATATATATATATATATATATATATACACACACACACACACGCGAGCGATTCAGTGCGGGAATGCGGGAAACGACGTCGATCGTTCGATCGTGGGTCCATCGCATCCAACGGTCGAGATGAATCGCACCCGACCGTCCGATGCGATGGACCCATGATCGACGGCCCGTGATCGCTTCCCGCACGACCGCATTCCCGCACTGAATCGGCTCCCTATATATATATATATATATATATATGGTCGCGATTACGTGCGGTGTGCGGTCGGTGCGGTTTACGACGTGGGCCGTCTGATCCCGGGTCCATCGCATCCAACGGTCGACGTGAATCGCACTCGACCGTCCGATGCGATGGACCCGTGATCGACGGCCCGTGATCGCGCACCGCACCGACCGTAAACCGCACGTAATCGGCTCCCTATATATATATATATATATATATATATATATATATATATATATATATATATATATATATATATATATATAGTGATATTATACGGTCGTGCGGTCGTGCGGTCGCGATTCACGGGCCGTCGATCACGGGTCCATCGCATCGGACGGTCGAGTGCGATTCACGTCGACCGTTGGATGCGATGGACCCGCGATCGGACGATGCACGTCGAATCCGCACGACCGCACCGACCGCATATTATCGGAAATATATATATATATATATATATATATATATATATATATATATATATATATACACGCGAGCGATTCAGTGCGGGAATGCGGGAAACGACGTCGATCGTTCGATCGCGGGTCCATCGCATCCAACGGTCGAGATGAATCGCACCCGACCGTCCGATGCGATGGACCCGTGATCGACGGCCCGTGATCGCTTCCCGCACAACCGCATTCCCGCACTGAATCGGCTCCCTATATATATATATATATATATATATATATATATATATATATATATATATATATATATATATATATATATATATATATAGGGAGCCGATTAGGTGTGGTTTACGGTCGGTGCGGTGCGCGATCACGGGCCGTCGATCACGGGTCCATCGCATCGGACGGTCGGGTGCGATTCACGTCGACCGTTGGATGCGATGAACCCGCGATCGAACGGCCCACGTCGTAAACCGCACCAACCGCATACCGCACGTAATCGCGACCATATATATATATATATATATATATATATATATATATATATCGACCTATATGGGAAATGATACGGTGCGGGACGTGCGGTCGTGCGCGAACGACCACGGGCCGTCGATCACGGGTCCATCGCATCGGACGGTCGGGGGCGATTCATCTCGACCGTTGGATGCGATGGACCCGCGATCGGACGAACGACGTCGTTCCCGCACGACCGCACGTCCCGCATATTATCATCGACATATATATATATATATATATATATATATATATATATATATATATATATATATAGAGTCGTGATACTATACGGTCGTGCGGTCGCGATTCACGGGCCGTCGATCACGGGTCCATCGCATCGGACGGTCGGGTGCGATTCACGTCGACCGTTGGATGCGATGGACCCGCGGTCGGACGACGCACGTCGGATCCGCACGACTGCACCGACCGCATATTATCGGAAATCTATATATATATATATATATATATGCCGACGATTAGGTGCGGTGTGCGGTCGGTGCGGTGCGCGACGTGGGTCGTCCGATCGCGGGTCCATCGCATCCAACGGTCGACGTGAATCGCACCCGACCGTCCGATGCGATGGACCCGTGATCGACGGCCCGTGATCGCGCACCGCACCGACCGCACACCGCACGTAATCGGCTCCCTATATATATATATATATATATATATATATATATATATATATATATATATATAGGAGGTTATTGCGTGCGGCGAACGGCGGGTGCAGCAGCGATCACAGGCCGTCGATCACGGGTCCATCGCATCGAACGGTCGAGTGCGATTCACGTCGACCGTTGGATGGGATGGATCCACGATCGAACGGTCCACGTCGCGATCGCACCCGCCGTTCGCCGCACGTAATAATTTTCATATATATAATGAAATGCTGGCGTGCGGACGTGCAGACGCGATCGCGGACCGTCCGATCGCAGGTCCATCGCATCAAACGGTCGACGTGATTCGCACCCGACCGTCCGATGCGATGAACCCGCGATCAACGGCCCGTGATCGCGTGCACACCGACCACACGTCCGCACGACAGCACTTCCCTATATATATATATTTGATAAACACGCAATGAGATAATACACTTAATCAATAATTATGATTTATACCTACAATAATGATGGACATTATGCGTGGGTCTCAACAGATTTATATATATTAACTTGATTCACCTGCAACTTAATTTATGATATGAAAAGAATATTATATAAATCGGGTGACCCACAGCATACATACACGAAAATGTCACATCATAGATGGAAATGGTGGAGAGGGTGGGTGCTTATCCTCCCAAATATTCTACTAAAAACAACCTGTTATATATTAAGATCTACTTCGACATTTTCTGGAAAAAAAAACACCAATCAAATACAATCCAACTACATCAACTAACACCTATAACAAGAGAACATAAACATCACCGGGGGCATCTAAATAAACTCAATGTCTTAATTTTACAACAGCAATTCTAAAAATAATCTACAAACTTCAAGCAGACAACATATGGCAACAGAGTGTCCTGTCTGTTATACCTCAAAGAAATCTGAACTCACTGGGAACCTCACAAGCTCAAAAACAGTAGAAGAAATGCCGAAAATGAGAGAAACGATAGCATCATCACTGCACCATCTAACTGACTTGCTATTGAAGAAGAAGGGCCAGGTGAAGGGTTCCCGATATCTGAAACGTTTTCTTTAGGACAAGTATACTTGCAACGGCTAGGACGGACAACTCTGTAAACACCATTTTTGGCCAGTACATATAAATCTTTTTTGTTGTCCTCTCCAAATGAAACTACGAAGCCCAGGGATGCAAGAGTACTTCCCGCAACAGAATCACATTGGAGAGGAGAATCACGCGCGCAGCTAAAGGGAATCAATGTGCTGTTGTATTTTCCGCTATTCACTGGACTCTCAACGCCTTCCCACATTGCACTTGCGTATAAATCAGCGTACAAGTACCTGGGATTGCATAAACAGAACGAATAATTAGCAAAATGAAACCCGAACCCAATTGAAATTTGAGAATGCATGTCGGGCTCACTTACTTTCCAGATAGGCATGGATCAGTGGTGGATCTATAAACATATCCACCGGTTATTGAAGCAGATCCTTCATTTATATTTACTGAAGAATGATTATAACCCATTATAGGGTAGATGACATTTATGGAGTTTGGTGTTGTGTTCCCTCCAGGAGAACTAGGCGGCGTATAAAGATACGGACCCTCATAAGTACGCCAACCATAATTTCCACCCTTGGAGACCAGATTGACTTCTTCATAAACTTCCTACACAATCTGAGGGATGTAAGCCTAGAAATGTAATCCAATACAAAGGAAAATTCAAATTTGGGGGAAAAAAATCTCCAGTGGAACTGGGACAAAATAATTGATTAAACAAGGTAACAATCAGCTTAAATCTAAAAGAAATCATAAGATTGTTCATGTTAATCATCACACTAGAATGTTGATTGACTGAAATGCTATAATAAAATGCAGAACAGTTAATAATGAATGACATAACCCCTGTTGCAATGATTCTTAAAGCTCTTCTAAATAACTAAATACAAACCCCTGTTGCAATGATTCTTAAAGCTCTTCTAAATAACTAAATACACTGACTTTGACAGTCACCAAGATATATATACAAGCCGAATTTCTTTGTAAACAATTCTATTTATTGTTTCTGCTCCTATAAATATATGGGAGATATAAGAAACAGGCTTCGAATCTGTAAAAGTGATTCACGTTCAATGTTGTACCATCAGCCTATATGTATGCCATTGCACTCGACATTTTTTTGCCACCATTATAGCAGTTATGTCTTCACATCATTCTGCCCAAGTCATACTAGGTGCCTCTCCAGATTAATCTTTGAGGCATGCTTGGCCGTTTAAATGAACACAAAATTTCAGTTGTATAAAAAACTACCCTTCTTCTCTCCACTCCCTCCCTCCCTCCCCCCTCTCCTCGCATGCACTTGCGCATACAGCGTGTATGTGATGCCTCCCACACCTACCCAACCACCCACGCATCATTATCACCCCATGTATGCACTTTTAATATATGAAAAACAATGTAAAAAAAAGCTAAACAAATGATAATTAGAACAACAAATAGGAAAATAAAAAACAATTAAAAAAAGGACAAATAAGAATATGTGGCACACCATTTAGTGCATACAGGGTGGAGAAGATAAAGGAATCCATTATTATATGACAATAGCAAATGTTAGAAAAACAACCTCATAACTACACTATATATTGTTGTCACCTAGACACTGTTAGGAAGCTTTCAATGACCGTAGAGCGTAAGAAATGCATAATATAGACATCTTCTTTATATAATTTTATTTTATGATTGCCATAAATTTTATTTATGTAACTCATATATGAATATGTTGGAGCATCCAATTTTATTTATCGTAAATAACAGTTCAATTCTATTATGATATCTTCTTGACTTATTAAGATGTTTTATTTTCTGTTCATGTCAATAAAATAAGCAACCCCATCCCACAGAAATGAATAAAAACCACACAGTCGACTGGGGGTAACAATGTAGTATGAAGCCACTAACCAGGGCAAGTGCAACACACATGTTCACACATGGAATACTTAGGAGGCCTGGCATACTGGACCACTCCAATTAGATAGCCAAAAAAAAAATTATTTGAAATTACATGAATCATAAATATATCCAGCCATTTATTCATTACTACATCCAACTTAACAAAAATACCATCATTACATGATTAAGCTTGGTGATCTTCAGGATACGATTTCATATTAGACAAAACCAATAAATGAATGGTACGCTTGCAATGGATTAATGATTGATGACCTCTTCTAAACACCAAATATTTAAGGCCTTCATTTAAAATGCTTTGCTTAAGTTGATGGTAACTGGTCGATATGAGGCAGAACAAGAAAAAAGAACGTAAATTAATGAGATGCAATAGATTAATAATTTAATGATTGTTAACCCCGTTCAAGCACCAAACATATAAGCCCTTCACCTAGAAAAAGCATTGCTCAAGTATACAAGTATATCTAGCTTAAAAACAAGGTGGAAAAAATAATTAAGAAATGGAACCAAAATCAAAATGCAAGCCTCAAATCGATCAGACCCAACCCACCCCCCCCCCCCCCCCCCACAGGAGAGATAACTGAGCCAAGCTTACCCAATCTTAGCTCTCAGTCACTTCAAAACCTTAAGAGCTCATGCAGGCTTTGATTTATAAATCTCAAAATCCAGACTCACGCCCCTCTTTTGAACCAGCAGCCCACCATCTACTAAATTTAGGAAGTACTGTCACCTTCCCTTCACCATACTAATGTTGGTCTGGAATACAAAAATCAAATTATTAGTTTTGTCTTCTACATAAATTGTGTTCCTAGTGGCTACTATCTATTCTCTTATACACAGTATCTTCAAAATATTTATTTATTTATTTTTAATCTATTATAGTACATAAACAAAGTTCCTTGCAGTTCAACCTAAAAGTCACTAGCATAACATCCCTTATTGAGGTTGTTTTCGAACTAAGTTTATATTTATAAACACCAAGCAAATCATTTTGAAACATAAACTCCAATAATGACACAGAATAGAATGCATCAAAATATTTAATGGAAACTAGGATCTACATATAAAACAACCTCAAACCATGATGGGTCTCATTGAGCTATAAGCTCGCACCAATAGATGGATTGATTGTTGCCATGCATTATATGGTCAGTATTTACAGATTTGGGGAGTTTAACATCACCGTGCAAATTAAATGTGAAAGGCCAAAAACAAGTTGAATAGCATATAAGTGTCCAACCTGGCCAACATCTGCGCAAAAGAAGTAGGAAGGTCTTTCTGCATCAAAACTGCAACGCCATGGATTTCTTAACCCCAAGGCCCAAATCTCTGGTTGCAACGCATTATCATTAAAAGATGGATTGTCGTTGGGGATTGAATAATTTCCCCAAAGACCAAGTTTGCTAATTTGTGTTGCACCTAGAATAACATCACAAAAAGTAGAAAGATAAGTATTTTAGAATATTAATAATGATGCAAGTGCAAATCTGTATATTCAGCACAAATTTGATAAAAGGAGAACAAGGACCGTTTTCTTTGTCAATAATAAAATTTGATTAAAAAATATATACTAAATAGTTATATGCAGATAAACATAAGATAAGATTAACAAAACACACAAAAAAAAAAGCATTGAGGTATTTTTTGCTATTGTATGGGACTGAATAATTTCAAAATGGTTAAGCAGATTGAAGAAACTAATTTGATTTTCATGTTTGAGACATTGTTTTAGAGTTGCAAAGTAAAAAACAAAAAAGTCATTTGAACAAGTTACATTATCCAGACATGATCACTGTTAACTTCTTTTTCAATCTCATCTACCTCATAGGTGAAGTCATTCTGACAGATATATACCTACTGACTGAATATATTTTTGGTTGTTCACCTCCATACAAGTGTTTGTGTTTTGGTCAATGTTAACTTTAAATATGCATATTTGCTTTGTCTTTTCTAATAATTGATAACAATTTCAATATTTTCCTGTTCACTTCAAAGAAGAAAAAAAAATTCAATATTTTCTTCCTGAAGTTTCAACAAACACTTGAAGTTGAAAAGTAATCATATATCTTTCATGCTTCCTTAAGTGCTTTATAATGAACATGGCCAAGCACAAGGAACTCAAAAAAACAAAAGTAGGAATCGACTTTTTTTGAAAATGGTGGTGTGCATCAGATATTTATTGATATTGGTAAACCACGAATAAAACATACAAATTAGAAACTTGACACACAAAAAAAGGTGGAATCAACTTTACAAGGCAGAAAGAGACCCTCCTTGTCAATCTAAAAGCAATTGAAACTACTTGATGTTTACTGTTGGCCTGTTGATAGGCATTTAATGTAAAGAAAGGCTTTGTGATCTTAACTTCAATTAATATTGTACAAGACTTTGAAGCTCTAATGTAATGTCTCCCTTCTATGGACATCATTTCTAACATTTCCAATCCTGATACATATCTCAAGACTCCGCTAACTGTCGATGTTCTTCATGGGTAACTTTTGAGATCATGAATTGTGACTGATAATTTGTGACTACTCGGCTAATTAACAAACAAATGATTAGGTATGCAAGTTCATCACATTCTTTTTCTATCTTCCAAAAGAAGTTCTTTTGTTTAACAACCTTTTAGGTATCATAATAATATATGCATCAAAAAGATCCAGCTATAAGGAACAGTCAGTATTTTTAATAATCTTCTAGAAAGTAAGAACATTATGCCCAACACGGACTACTACACCTCAAGGGGCTTACTTGGTATGTTATCAACATCAAGCCTCATAATCTTGCCAAGAAGGGACTTCTTATTTTGAGCAAAGTTGTAAGGATCACCCTTATTTCCTCCATCTCCCATCATAAAGTATAAATGCCCATCTGTGGGCCCAAAGAGAATTTGGCCTCCATGGTGAGATGTAAATGGTAGACCCATGGTAAATATCCTTCTCACTTCTGTTGAACTGGCGGTCGTTGCCTGAAATATTAATCCCAGTACATCAAACAAAACAATGTCACTTGAGAATATTAGCATGAAATTCAGAGAGAAATGTCCAGTTAAACACAATATAGCAGTTTTCAAAGGCATGAAATAGAGACATACCGAGGAAGGTGTTGATGAGGTACCATTGGCAGTATACTCCGCAATGACACTTTGATATTGGCATGGTTGTGCACCACCATCAGAAGGTAACTTAGAAGGATCACAATCCACATCTGAATTACACGAACATCTTCCAGAACAGCTTGCCCATTTAACCTTATCGCAGTTGAAAGAAGCAAAAAAACGACCATTGGTCGCAAATTGAGGATGGAAAGCAATGCCCATTAAACCAAACTCAGAATCGAATTTCACTTCATCGGTCAAATCCAGAAATGGGTTCGACTCGTCGAGCTCCAATGCTTTTCCGGAATCCTGTTCAGGAATAGATGCCAAATATATCTGACCCTTTTGGTTAGACACGAAGACACGATCAGACCCATCTGGATGGGCAACCATATTCAGGTAATATCCATCTCCAATTCTCTCAAGACAAACACCCTGAGATGGCGTAGAAGTTTGAGAATCATTGAGTAAAACTGATTTACCATCAAAACATACTGATTCATCATTAGTTGACCCTCCAATTGCATTACAAAAGTCATCTTGCGACTGCCAGAGATCAGTAAGCTTATACGCTGTAGAATTGTTTACTAGTCCAGCACTTCCTTGCAATGGAGAAGCAAAGGGAGAATTCAGTATAGATACTTTTTGGCATGTGTCCCAAACTTTCACACAAAAGTTTTCTGTGACATCTTTTGATTGAGATGAGTTCAGTGTAGCAGTTGAGTTGCACAAAACAGGAATACTCTGATGCTGTGAATCAACTTTAAATAATTCGGCTGAAAATGGATCACATTTCTGCAAACCATGAAAACAGAAACATTTAAATCTCAGATAAATTTTGTCAGACAGACTGAACGGATGCATAAATTTAGCAGGAAGTCACTTATTGACTAGATATTTGTTTGTCAATCCGGTCTGCTCTTGCATCTTCCAAGAACTATAAAAATAATTGGCATTTGGACATGTATAGAAAGAATACAAAATACTAAATACTTGATGTTCCTGATTTTGGACTTGCTAAATCATTCATGTGAATGGGTATGTGCACAGAATGGCACCATGGAATGTGGCACATGTATGAATGCACACGAAATACCCACTATGGCATAAAGGATTCAAAATCATGTTGTCCTGACATGATTACTTCTTGGAAAATCATCAAAGTCAGAAGAATAAATATGTGCAATACGAGTGTAGGTTCACAAGTTCCAAACTACTGGAAATTATGGTTTCCTAGTATTTCAATATAAAAAAAATTAATCAGTGTTGTGATGCGTGCATGCTCACACAATAAAGGGCCATAGAGAATGCCGATCAAACCGTTTTTGTCCTCCTCCTGAGAGTTAAATTAAAACTAACAAATTGTAAGAGTCAATTTTAAATTTATATAATTGCTGTATGATTAAGAACTATTTCAAATTCTACACCATCTATAATAAATCTTAAATTATAGCTGTTTAAACAAAGAAAACTGAATCAAATGTTTATAATCAGTAACAAGTTTTGTCGAACAAAATGTGGAAGATCGAAAAATCCAACTGCAAACTTTGAGAACACACACACAATAAGAATTCCAAGACACAAAGAAAGTAATTGAATTGGTCAAGAATAAATTATACCGCGCAGAGGACTGACTTCACGACTGAAGCGCAGGCGGGGTCCGATACATTCATCGCCAGGAACCGCTTCTGAATTGCGGAGTCAGCGGCGGCATCACAACATGAGCTCTCATTGTAAGGACAGAAGACCAGTGGTGTCTTCAACTTGAAAGGTGCCTCTGCTCAAAAACCCAATAAACAAAACCAAATAAATCAACACTCAAAAGGGGAAAAAAACAGCCAAACAAAGAACCCAAACACACCAAATGCAGGGGAAAAACATACAACAAACAAACAAACAACACACACACAATTTAAAGAGAGTGAAAGTGAGACTGACCTGAGTTAGTGCACAAGGGAGGGCAGAGTGAGAAGGGAAGAGGACGAAGAAGGAGCAGAGGAAAACAAGTGGAAAAACCCCCATCCCCAAAAGCAGAAACAAAAACAAGTGGGCAGTGAGGAAGGACAGAGAAATCCACAAAACCAAACGAAGAAGACCATAAGAAGCATTAATAAAGTAATCATTTTGTCATCAACCTTGGTCGTCTTCAGCAATATTAAAACATACCAAAAAAAAATCCAAGAGTTGACCAACAGATAAAAACAAAACATTGTTGAAAAGGAAGGGTCTGAGTTTGAATCCCAACAGCCTCCATGCCGCTTTCTTATTAGTCTGATGGGTTTGATCTGAATGGGTGGGTGTGGAACAATAGCAGCCAAGCAAAACAGAAAAAAAAGGCTTCTTATTTTTAAAATCCATGTAAATTATATGATTTAGTATTTGATATCTCACTTCTTCGTATTATAGTTTGAATCCTATATTTAAAAGGTATGTTTCTTATTAGGCTCTGGGAGTAGGGCTGGTAAATAAACCAAGCCGCTCAGGCTCGGCTTGGGCACAGCTCAGTTTAAACCGTTCAGGCTCGTTCAATTAGACAAATGAGCGAACTTGAACATTTTTAAAATTCAGTTAGACTCAGGACCTAGATCAAACTTCATTTTGTGTTCAAACTCACTCGTTTTTGTTATAAAAAATTTAGTTGAATCTTTACTCAACTCATTTGTGAAATCAGAACATTAAATCAATACAAAGTTATACTCGTTTAGGCTCATAAACTTGGCTCATTTATGCTAAAATTTTATTTTCAACCCCTAAAAACTCTAAAATGAAAAAGAACATTAGGCTCATTTAAGCTCGTGAGCTTGGCTTGACTCGTTTATAAACAAATCGAGCTTTGAGAGCTTGAACATATTAAAGTTCGGCTTATTCAACTCGTTTATCATCCTTATCTGGGAGGGACTAAAAAAATTCAATTTAGTGATAGGTCCCTCCCAGGAACTAATAAGAAACACATCATTTAAATTTTAAGAACAAACTATAATATAAAAAAAAAGATCAATCACTTAATCATATATTTATTTGGCTTAAAAAATAATAAACCCAAAAGGCATATGTATTGAATGTTGAACTGGTTTTTCCTCATATTAGTGGAACCGACACGCCTATGCACGATTTTTTTTCGGTTTTATTATAGTTTATATATTCATGTGTACTTGATTAAAAAAATTTACATTTTATTAAAAAGTTATATAATTTATTAATATGGTCAAGTCGGATCAACTACTCTATAAAAATAATTGAGGCATATTGCTTTTAAAGAATCAATCAAAATTGATGAGGATTGAAACTGTAGATAGAATAAATATTGTGTGTAACATTATTCGAATCATTGTCAATCCACATAACTCAACTTCACACAAACACATCTGTCATGGCCCTGATTACTATTCCTATACATAGTAATTGAACGAGCATTGATACACTTAATTCGTTTTATAACCCCTTTTACAATCGTATGTTGTTCTATCATAGTTGATGAAGTATTTTTTCTCTTCAGTCAACTTAAGCAGTCAGAGCCTTCTTCTCAAATCCAAACTCGAAAGAGTATGAATCATGCACTAAAAAAATGAATAAAAAATGACACCATTGTGGTGTCAGCCAAGGGACTCCGAAGAAATGTATCAGTAACGGAATTTAAAAGTTAATCTCACTATTAATGTGACCTAATTAGAAGATAATTTATACATTGATTTGTTGTTAACATTTCCTTTCATAGGGTTTATGTGACAGATAACCGTTGTCATTGGCCTCATAACCGTTGTAAGAACTCTCCTTCACGGTTGTTTAGTGACCGAATTTTGTGGTAACCACCCTACTTTGTTGTAATTGAATGTGTCTTTAATTACTCATATTTTATAAATAATGGGTCTTAATCATTCACCTAACAGTTTTTGGCGTTACGGGTGTTTGATCATTTCTAAGGTCCTCCTCATGATCTTGGTTTGGTCGGAACATGGAGTCCTATTCGCCATGTACCCTTCATTCGTTGGCGAGGTACATGATGGTCCAACAAGACCTCATTCAATCTGGTCGAATCTTACTTGTTCGAGATGGCATTCGTCAGCGATGTGTAGGACTGTCTGACTAGACCTGACTCATCTTAATGGGAGACCAATTTGATCGTGCCTCACTTGATTGGGAGTGCCTACTCGTAGCTTTCTAATTTTGTCATCATCACACCGAGTCGCGAGTTATCGGATTCTGTGATTTATGTTCAAGTAACTCTAAACACATTTCATTTCCTGATTGAGTGCAGATTTTTTCTTTTACAATAGTATAAAAAAAATACATTATTATACCTTAATAAATACTTTATGTTAGTTAACAATACGTATTTTAATATAATAATATATAATTTTTAAAAAATAGTGTAGACTACACATGACACCGTAGTAGACATCATTTTTCAATAAAAAAATGATCTTAAGCAATGCTGTATTGATGTTTGTTCATAAAATTTGTTTGTCAATAGAAACACATTTTTTGTGTTGAACGCGTCTAAAACATATATAAACAGTTTTCTAAGACTTCTGTCATTTCACATTGAAAAAGATGAGGGTGTTTGAAAAAATTGATACCTACATTTAATTTGAGAGACGATGAGAGACGGAAAGGGACAACTGCATAAATCAATGGCAGTGCTGTTTGCGCAACTTGGCCACTTTCACATGGGTTGGTCCCCACGGTAGTAAATGATAGCTTATTAATCGTTTAATAAGATGGTACAATGAATTTTTCAATTCTTCTGTGTCAGGTAGGTGACATGGTGACTTTGTCTCTACAATGGGCTAACATACTGCATCAATTTTGCTGTAATAACATAATATATATTTTATTATAATATTGTACAGGGTTCTACCGTACTATACAGCGTAAATAAAAAATATATTATTGTATCTCATTATATATTTTATTTCCTATAACATATACTACATTAGGAGAGTATTGTTTTGAAAAAGAGAAAAACGGTGTGCACTAAGATTTAGACTACACAAGAGGCTGAGACATATCATTTTCCTTAAGGGGTTGTTTGGGTAATTGGGTAAAGGAACAAGAGAAGAATATGAGGGAATAAGCTAAAAATGTTATTTGTTTTGAAGGAATAAATGGGTATAACTATGTCAGAATATGTGAAAATAAGTTAGTATTTGTATTTCAAGTTTTCTATGGAATTTGTCTTGTTCCACATAATATATTCTATTGGTCATATGTCAAATCAATTATCATCACTTCTTATAAATCATGTGACCCACATGTCAAATCATTTATTATCTTTTATAAATATTTATCCACATATTATTCACATTTTATCTATTTGTCAAACAATAAAAACTTTATTATTATGGTTTCATACAAGAATAAATAAAAATATAATTAAACAAAAAAATCACTTATTCCACTTGTATAATTAACTATTCCTAGAATAATCATAAACTCCAAAATAACTTATGTATCTACCCAAAAGAATGATGGGGACCTCTCTTCTTGGATCATAAAAGGCTTTTGTTGGCTTAGGGGAAAAGATATGTTTAGCCCCTTCTACAACCTCAACCACAGCTCACACCGTTCTTTTTATAAAAAAAATTATATACTCTTTCATTTAAATATATATAGTGATATAAAATAAAGCATATATTCATATATAATTATATTTTTTTGCCTTGAAAAAATAAATTTTTTATTTATGCCAGTCATTAATTCATTATGATAAAACTATATAAATTACGTAGTATATATTGTCATGTCATTATGTATCAAGCTGCAACTAGGGCTACAAAACAAATTATGTGTATCAATGCTCGGCTGTGGGTGACATTAAAGTGCGCCAAAGACTGGTGCAGGTAGGGGTGTAGTTCTATCAATTTAGTTCGATTTTGTGCCAACCAAATTAATTGAATCGAAATATTATCATACCAACCCAAACTTGAATCAAACCGATTTGGATTTTGAATTAGTAAACCTGTAAACCAAACTGAATAAATATAGTCAATCCATGCCAAAACAAACCAGACCGAATTTATAAATTAATTTTTTTGTCCCATTATATATATATACAAACAACATATTGTCACAAATAAATATTTGCCCTACCCTTCATTTTTCGTTTGAGATGATAGAACCAATGTTCTAAAAATTCTTTTTAAGTCCTGATTAATCCTTGGGTATAGGCAGGGCCAGCCCACAGCTAGCGCCTAGCCATTTTTCTAATTAATTTTTAATTGATTAATAAACTATTAAGTTGCATATTATATATTAATTAATTTTTTATGTTTTCTTTATTAAGCTTATATATTAATGTTGTTTTGATATTACTTTGTTATTATTTATAGTCTAAAATTATTATATATATAATATGAATATATGTATTATGTCGAGCGATTCAGTGCGGGAATGCGGGAATGCGGGAAAAGACGTCGATCGTTCGATCGCGGGTCCATCGCATTCAACGGTCGAGATGAATCGCCCCCGACCGTCCGATGCGATGGACCCGTGATCGACGGCCCGTGATCGCTTCCCGCACGACCGCATTCCTGCACCGAATCACTTCCCTATGTATTATATTCATTATTCTAAAAGTAATTGATTAATCTCAGTTTAATCTATTAACCCTAATTAGTCCATATTCAACCGTTCAACTAGTGTCTAGTGTTTTTACAACATTGATTAGAACTGCTAGGATAGTAGGTCGTCATTTAGAAATACTGAACTGACAAGATTGAGCATCACAAAGATGAATGCAAATCATCTTTGTAAAATTTTTGATATGGACTAAAAATCAAATCGTCCCAACTCTAGGTTATTAAATTTGCAAAAAAAAAAAAAAATCTAGAACACGGCTATTACCATGTTCATATGGTTTGGAATATCCAAAGCAAAAAAAACAGTTTATTTTTAAACTAAAAGATTAAGTTCTTTCGAAAACTTTCTCTCGAGAGACTTATTTAAAATATATTCAAATTTATTTGTCATTCAAAGCATTTTAGGAACTATCTGTCAAAACTATCACAAGATAAGCTCGATAAAAAAAACAATTCGAAATAAATCAAAAGATCAGGTTTGAAATCGTTTATCAAGTGTGAGATAAGCAATGACTGGAATGGAAGCTTAAGTTTTTAATTGGTTCATGATCCACAATCAAATTAAATAACACAATTGACTCAATTACATTTGTTGACTATAACTAGTTTTATTATAGAGATTACCAACACCAACACATTGTAGTTCTAACACGAGGCTATATTACAAGAGTAACAACATCATTTGCATTTGCATAAATATTTCATTTATTTCAACGTGTTTAGTGCTTAGAGAATGGTGACCGATGCATTTTTGTATTGATGTGACCACCGTACAAATAATTATGAAAATACCAAATAGTAGAAATCAAGGACCCTGATCTTAGAGTCATATGAAATCTTAGAGTCATATGAAATTTTATATGCATAGAGATAGATATCAATGAGATCTTCAAGAGTAATAGTTACACCACTGAAAATAATCAATTTTTAAAAATTCTTTTCCTGTGCCTTCAAATTAACGATTTTTCTATTTTTAATAATTTTAAGAATTGTAATTTTTCTTTGTTGATGTGTCAGAATTGATCTCTGTCAATTATGATGATCAAGGATCCTGTAAAATCAGGACTAATTGTTATCCTGATTTTTTTTATTTTTAGTAATCTTTTAATTTTATGTAATTAGTTCAAAATGAAACTTGTAACCTAAGGCGGAACAATTTTTATCAATAATATTTTCTATTTTTCTTTCTTTTAAGATTTGTGAGAATTGTGCTCAAGGATATCAACAGTTGAATCATTTCTTCATTCGAAGTTGCATTACATTATGTATTGCTTTCACAAAACATATATTGGGTTGTCAGTTTTATAATTATTCGATGTGTATGTATCATTTTACCTTTTGTTGAAGACGGCATCCAACATGACCTTACTTTGTGATCATGATTTGAATTATGGTCTTTATTGTCAAAACTTTGATTTTTTTTTTAAGGATCAATGCTTTGATTTATATCTATATATCAATATTTCTCTGATGTTTGATGGAATGATCTAGCAACATATTAGTAATTACATATATATTTATTATTCGTTGATTTGTCAAGGTATCACAATTTTAGAGGAGAAAATTATACGTAAGAAAACTAGAAATCACGACAATGATCATCCATCACAGATCATCTATCTACTGCTGCCTAGAACATCCAGATCATCGTCACTGATATGTGAAATTGCGATGCAAAATCTCCAAGGTGAGAAGTCAATCCTCTACTGATTAGAACATCTTGACCATCACCACTAATCTACGTGATTATGACATGGGTAGCCACAATGGATGGTTAATCCTTTAAAAATGAGAAATCTGACCATCCTAATTATCACCATTAATCAAACGTACCTCAAAACATTTTTTTTCTCCAAAGCCACGGTTTGCCGTTCTCTATAATTAAATTGTTCTCTCTCCCGCATCTGAGAGAAGATGCCGAAACATTACTTTTGAAAAACCAACAAATTTTTAAAATCTCACCCTCCCCGCCGCACTTTAGGCATTGACAACGGCCGGCCCGCCCGGTCCGTTGAAACACGGGCCAGACTGGCCCACGGCTAAAAAATGGGCCCTGACCTTGCCCACGAGCTTGGGCCATCCACCCACGAGCGGTCATACGAGCTCAAATTTTAAACATTTTATGTTTTTTAATTTTTTAATTTTAAGTTGTCTATTTATATATAAATATTAAAATAACACAAAATTGAAACTATAAATTGAAAAAAAACATTTAATTACTTGAAAAATTAAATAACTCCATGTATCTAATTAGATTGACACCCACACAAATATCTATAATTTACATAATTCAACAACAATTCAAATAAAAATTACATAAAATTACATGTAACTCATTTATTGTATTGTCTCCCACGGGCCTACGGGCCAGGCCCATAGGCAGGCCTGCGGGCCAGTCTGAACAGTTCCAGTTTGGGCAGGCCGGGCCCGGTCCCCCGGTCTCAGAATTAAGCCCGAACCTTGTCCGCCCTGAAAACAGGCCGGGCTTGCCTGGCCCCGAACAGGCCGGGCTGAGCCGGGCAGGCTTTCGGGCCTTGGCCCTTTTGGAGACCCTTACGGCTCACTTTCAAATAGGGGGTGTGACCCAACACGGATATAAATAACACGTATAGGTGCGATGGATGAGACAATGACCCATATAAGCTCAACATGCATTTAAAACTTCCAGCATTTGAAATTCTGTCATTGATCTATGCATGAAAATGAATGTGTGCTTCGGCGCGGAAGGGGCTGAAATTCATGAAACTATTTGGCTTGCCATTTTTGACATTTTGATAGCAATCCACGCTTTTACAAGACATGCACTCTGAAATGTTTAGACATTGTTTTTTTTTATTCTTTTCACATCACGATCTATCATTGTTGTTCAGAATCATCAGACTCACCCATATCGAAGGCCAGAAAGATTACTACGAAAAACAGACTCGCGAAAGGCATGGGAAAAATCTGGCGGCCTTGATTGCCTGGTGCACTTTCATCGTGCGGTCCCTGTGAACTGGGGGGAAGAACCGTTGGAGGCTCCACATGATCAACGGCTGTGAAAACAGAAAAACGGAGAGCTTCTTTAGCCACAGAGAACTGCAATATAAGACTCACTAAAAGAACCGGCGTTACACTGGACAACACCGGATCATTGGGGATTGTAAACGCTTACGTGGCGTGTCTGGATTGGCTTTAACTGGTTCAGAAGGCACGATAACTTCGTCACCGGATGGGCTGCGAAGAGGCGGCAAGTTCCCCAAACCTGAAAATTTATACAATATGCAAGGGCATTTTAGTAATCTCACATAATAAAAAAGAGCGGGAAAATTTTGGACCTTCGCATCAGAACTAAAAATTCAAAAATAAAAAAATTAAAATGATTTAAAAAAAAAATTGTGAAGCCATAACAACGATGAATCTATCAATCCAAAGCGCAAGATCTAAAAATTATTATCAAATTTTTTCAAGAACGCAGAGAGAGATTCGATGGACCTTCGCAGAGGATCTGAAGAGGAGAAGCGGAGGCACTTGGGGGGATCGAGAGACCGGATCCGCAGGGGGCGACGGAGAGTTGAGAGAGGCGGGTGATGTTGAGGGGGAAGCCGAGGAGGGAGGGGTCGCGGATCAGGTGGCAGAGACAGGAGGGGAGGTCTCCGGTGAAGGCGGAGGAGAAGCTCTCGCAGCACTCCTGCGTCGGTGCGGAGGAGACGTTGATTTCGGGCTCCGATGCGACGAAGCTTAGGCACGGAGAGACTGAGAGTATCTCGTCTCCGCATCCTCTGTTCGGCGCCGCCTCCAGTGGTGGTGGATCAGCCGCCGCCGCCAATGCTGCGGTGAGAATGAACAGGATCGCGAAGACGGAGGCCATGGTTGATCGGAAGGGTTGTATTGTGATAGATTGAATCGTCGTTTCTTGATTTGGGGTTGCGTTCTATCTATATATATGGTTTCTTTGGATGAAAAATGGGGGTCTCTGCTTTCGATGTTAAAAGTTTTTGTTTGATTTGACGGTTATGATTGTTGTGCTTCGACTGATCTATTGACTCACACCGTTCACTGTGTGTGTTTTTATTCGGAGGACCATCGATTTACTATCGCGACGAAAACCACTCGCTGACGTGGGCATATGCGCGGCTCGTTTTTTTATTTATTAATTATAGTTTACTGAATATTTATCAAACTAATCATGTTTTATACAAAATTATCTAAGTAATTAATGATTGGTCAAACCATGCCACATTAACATTATAAGACATAAAAACATGATCAATAAATTCATCCCAAGTTTAATTTGGATGATTTACACGCATAAACGATTTATAAAACATCTACAGTTCAAGCCAATAAGACTAGAGAGTAAGACCACATGCAAAACTAAGGGTTAGTTTAAAAACACATTTAAAAAAAAAAAGTATTTTAAATAGACTTTAATTATTAAAAAACGCATTTTTTACACTTTTTAAAAAATAATTATTTTGCACAAAAAACAATAAGTAACCTTTTAATTAAGTTAGCATCTGTAATTTGTTTGAGCTTTCTGCTTAATTAAAAATAAAATCACTCTCTAATCGTGTTACCAAATAGAACGATCGAACAATCTCGAGTTACTCTAAGATCCAAGTAATCCCATCCCCTCATTCTGAAAAGGATAAATGATGGAGGGTTGACAGCCTATTAACACGCACAGTGAGTAGATCTAGAGTCTAGACCTATTGTAAGAAAAAAAAAGAAGAGATAAAGCACAAGCAGATGATCCTGATCCCTTGCCAATCTGCCTGAATTATGCTTCTGAGCTGCTGATGCTTTAATTATATTCCTCAAAAATTAGAAGTCCCAATCTCTTTAATTATTTTTCTTCTCTTGGAACTAAAAGTCCTCATTTGGCCCAAGGCTTAAAAGCACAGCCTGCCCGTTGGGGCCCGGCCTAAGCTGGGCCTATTCAATCTGGCCTGCAGGCCTGGCCCGTAACTTTCTAATGGTCGCTCCTAAAAAGCGCCTCTCGCTCGGGGATACAATGTATGAGTTACATGTAATTTTGTATAATTTTTATTTGAATTGTGGTTGAGTTTTGTAAATTATCAATATTTATGTAGGTATCAACTTGGTTAGCTATATATAGTAATTCAAATTTTTAAGTAATTAAGTCATTGTGTATTTTATTTTTAAAAATTCAATGTAAATATTTTTTCTTGATATTATATTTTTAATTTTCTGTTATTTAAACATTTATATATAAATTAACAACTTAAAATTAAAAAATCAAAAGAAATAATATGTTTAAAATCTAGGCCCGCTGGTCTGGGCCTTGTTTCAACAGGCCGGCCTACCCCGGCTGTTGCCGATGCCTACCTGGAACCACACCTGTGGGTGTATATACCAACATCCACATCGAAGGTCCAAGAGTTAAACAATAGAACTAACACATAAACTGGCATAAAAGAAGTACATTCCTTATTGATCTACAACAAACCAGCTCTTATTTCATCTTACATTCAACTCCTCTAATTACACGATCCATCCATCCCTCTCTGTCTCTCTCTCTCTCTGCCTAAACACCAGGTGTGTCCAGGATAGACGCCAGCGGATGCTCGACACCCTCTCCGTGTTGTCTCGCCTCCTCCGGCCCACGCAGGAAAACTGACTCCCCCTGCGCGTTGAAGATTTCATCCACCTCCCTCGCCGACAACCCGAACGACAACCCCTTGGCTTCCCCCTCCATCTGCTTCCATATGTTGTTCCCCCCGGCCAAGAAGTACTTCATGTTGCCTTCCGCATTCATCCCAAAACACAGTATCTCAAGGTTCTCATCTCCTGATGCTACGGTGACCACCGGATGTCCTGCAGGGATTATGAAAACAGTCCCGGGGGATATGCGTGCACTGACTCTCTTATAGTGAGTCCCCATCTTTTGTTCATCTTGGCCACCCTCTGATCGCGACTCATCAGAGATGTGTGGGCAGGCAATCTCAAAGTAGCCCTCCCCTCTCACCACCAATGCTAGCTTAGTTGCTATGGAATTGTAACTAGGAGCCACCATGGATCCCTATACAAAAACAATTATAATGACAACCACATTTTTTTAAAATATAATTTGATTAGTATTCGACGTGCTCCAGGGCCTACCTGGCTGATGTTGGCATAGGAGACATCAATGTCAAGGCCATGAAGCTGATGATACTCGTTCGATGTCACTTCGTACATTTGTCCTCGATCATTTGATTGTGATGGATGTTTGTCGAATAGGTTGTATGGATGACTTGATTCACCGGAAGGTCCACGCCCACCTCGCGAAGAAGCTTGGCGGCTCATTGCTTTTATTTGCTCCTCCGATGCCTTTATTATAGATCCCTTACTTTGTCGTCTAAAAAATCTGTCTAACCGATCACCTGGAGTCTGCTCATTACATAAGAATTTTTTGTAAAGAATAATCTTTTATCGATAAAAGATTCAAGGTGAACCAAATTGTTTTAGACAAATTGAGCCCAGATGATACATACATTGAAGGCCGCTTCTAGGACTTCGCTGCTGAAACTTCTATAGAACGACTCTGGATCTTCACCTCCAACTCCAGAGAATTCCTGTATGTAGTTTTCATGGTTTGTAAGTGGCTAGTATTCAATTTTACTCGGCACATATTAGATTAATCTTGAGCTTAACTTGTAATGAGCAAAGCTCAATCAATACTAGACTAGGTTTGACTAAGCTAAAAAATGGCATTCAAGATTTCTCTGTAATACATAAACAGAGATATAGATGCATTAAGAAAATTATTTCATGGTCCAAACTCATAATAAATAACAACACATTGTTGATAAGTTAAATCAAGAAATTACATACACAATTTCTTTGATTATATTAGGTACTTTAATCTACCCAAATTCCATATGGGCCTCCTCACCTGGCAAGTAGTGTTCCTCGATAATTCATGGCTTGAATGATTCGAGAAGTATATATGGGCTTCCCACATGCTTTGATTAATTTTTAAAACTATATATTTCATGTAAAAGTATGTATTTATAAAAGATCATCCTTGATACCAAGCTAGATAAGACCATAATCAGACTCCTAAAAAGGGATAGTACTTATACAAAGTTCTATGAACATAATTAAAATTAACCTTCAATGTTTTACATAGCTGACCATAGCAAACAATGTTCCGTAAATAAAAAAAAAGAAATAACAAATAAAAATTAAAATATAAAAATTGCACATCCCTTAAAAAAAAGAATGAAAAAAAATATATAAAATAATAAAAAAATGATGAAAAATAAAAAAATAACCCAATAAGATTATCTCATTTGTAAGTCAAATGATAAATATAATAAAATCTCAATAAAATAGAAAAAAATAAAATAAGAAGAAAAACTAAAAAAAGAAAAAGATATAAATGGCTAATTTAAAAATAATTTTCTTAAAAAAAATCTCAAGAAAAGAGAATAAAATAGCTTTTTTGAGATCTAAGGGGCCATGGCCCATAGGAGACCGCTTTGGTCAACACATAAGGGAAAATAGTTAGCTATAATGGAAATCCTTTTTTTTTTAATCTAATCTATGGACAACTTCATTCTTTGATATCTACCTCTCTCCCATGCTTTTCTAGTTTCAATATAGTTTGGAGTGCTCCTCCTCTTCTACAGCTCGACAATGCTCCCTGGGGGAAAGAACTCAAACCTCTTGTGATCTCACCCCCGATCTTTTCCTTTGTTATTTACTGTTCTCATTATTGTAATTTAAAATTTTCAAATTATAAATGGACTACTTTCTTTTCAAAAATATATTTTAATTATTTAAGATTTTTATAATTTCATTTTCTCATATTCTTGATTACGTTGAAGAAGTTGTACGTGTTAAATAAAGTGAAGAATTAGTGACGATACACATTATCAATTATATTCATGCATTGCTCAAGTGAAATCCTGACCACCCCTAAACATGTAGCTCATTAAGCTAAAATATATGTTAATAAGTGAAGCAACCTCCTCCAATTAAATATTATTCAAGGTAATTCATTTACTTTTGGAAGTTTAGCACATGCATGTACTCCATCTTCTTATATAAGCCAATTGCTTTCCGATTATACAGTGGGGAAAATCCGCATTTCAAAAATCATTGTTTTACTACATTTGGATCAAATGCCAAAAAAATGGTTCGATAAAGTGTTAATAGGCTGTGTGAAGCGGTGTCGACATAAACATGAAAAAATAACAGTAAAATGTACATACAACTAGCTATACCTTGTAACTTCCAGGAGTTGAGATTGGTCGGATGATGGTGGCTATGTATAGCTTCTCACGGTTGTCCGTATTCGTCAAGTGCACAATCACCCCTGATGGAACAGCGACGATGTCTCCTTGACGGATATTGTGAGCCTCCCGAGCCTCCTCGTGCAATATGGTCATCATTCCCCTCCCTCAAACAACAATACCATCAATTAGCCCCCATATATACATGCAATTCTAGTCACATGTACAGCCCCGTCTAAGCTCAATTTTTTTTTTGATTTTTACTAACATATATACTCACTTAATCAACTAGATGATAGCTAGATACTATCATCATGAGAAAAAGAGCTTATATGTGGATAAATCATTGCATATTTTTTTTAAAAAATATTTTTTTGGTTACACGCAATCCAGTAGACAATTATCCATATATCTATATTGTCATCCAAAATATTTTTTTTTTGTATTTTTTTGAAAATAATTCCACTCAATTTCGTTATACAACGGCATACAATTATGATAGGAGCAAATTGGGCTTTCTATTATTCCAACGGGTGCTTGGGCAATAAGATGGGTTTCAAGGGGTCGAACGTTTATTTATGAGAACTTGTGGGAGTTCACACAGCCGAGCATCAAGGACTGTGGCATGTTCATTAGCGGGGCTTGGAACATCCAAATCAGTGAGAACTTGTTTCAAATAACGGAGTAGCGGATGAATATCGAGGATTTGGGTAGAAGTCTTTTCTATCCATTCCTTGTGACATGTATTTTCTTATTTTGCTTTAGTTGTTGCGTTTTCTATTACTTTCTCATCCTCATTCGAACATGTTTTATTTCAACTCTTTTTTTAAATAGAAAATGCTTAAAGTTTATTAAAAAATAACATACCACAATTATTTTTATCAAAGTATATATTTCATTATATAAAATTTACTACTTTTATTAAAATCAAGATATGTGTAGAAATATGTGAGACTATCCCTAACATTATTTAATGGAGTCTATAATACTAATGTGCAAGGACATTGGAGTATATAATGCATTAATGCCCCGTTTGGGAAGCGAATAGGCAGGTATAAGGGTAGTATAAGGGTGGTATAAGAATGGATAAGGAAAATGGTTGTTTGTTTGCAGAGTATAACTTGGTATTACTAAGCCAGTTTAAACGAGTATAAGAGAGTATAACAATTCTAAGTGACCCCTAGGATAAGCTATACTCACTTTATCTATTCTCATGGACCCACATGTTAAATCAACTTTTTACATCTTATCACATCAAATCACCTATCAACACCTCTTATACATCAAAGAGTCAACATGTCAAATCAACTTTTTTACACTTTATTTATATTTTATTCTTTATCAACCAAACAACTCAACTTTTATTCTTACATTTTCCAATGAGAATAAAAAAAATACAACCAAACAGAAAATCTCTTATTCATGTAGATTTGTTATCTATACCGACATAGTTATCTATATAGAATAACTCAATTCCGCTATTCAAACAGTGACTAAGAGACTAAGATTGCACGTGGGGCTTCAAAACATATTAAGTGTATCGGCATCCTATATTCTTACCTCTGATGACGAAGACAACAGAATCAGCATCCCAGTGGTTCGGCATGACGAACGCATAGGGGTTCGCTTCAAGGACCGCTAGACGGTAGTTGTCGATCCCGCGAAGGAGCTCCGAGCGCTTCGAGAACCTCTCAAGGACCTTCACATTGCCATGTTGGGTCCTTGTCGTGTATCTGAATCTCTCTCTGCTATAGAAATAAGGGCTGTCTCTCTCTTGATGATGATTTTGTTCTGCTTCTTCATAATAAGAGAGAGCCGAAGAGACGGAGAGGATGATGAGTAAGAGCAGGAAGGATAGATTGAGGACATTTTGTGGTTTGGTCGCCATTTCGAAGGCAGTGAAGACTGAAGGGTAAAAGCCAGGGTTGTAATGGAGGAATAAAAGGTGGAGGAAAATATTCTCGTGAGGGCTCTATTGCATGCAGGGCGACGTGTGTTATATGTAGTTTATGCGCGCACACGTGGTAGAGGGAACCTAATAACAGTAGACAAAAAAAGGTTTTGGTGGGTGACACTATACGTGATCGTATTACAGAGTATTTGTCCAGTATCATCAACTCGAATATTTTATAACAAAGTCTTCCGAATTCACATATTTCTCCTCTTGACATCATAATAAAATTTGGAAGCCCAAGGTGTCTTTGAAGGTCAAATTTTCCTTGTCTTTTGTATCAGGATAAGCCTGAAACAGATGTTTGAACTTTGATACTAGATTTTTGAACTTTGTTCCTAAAAATTTTCTTATGTCTTTTGTATCATAATAAATATTTTCTTACACCCGAAACAGATGTTTGAGCTTTGATACTAGATGATGTATATCACCAATTCACCATCTTGTGGTTGGGATCTCATATGTCCGGAACAGATGTACGAGATTTGATAACTAACCACTATTAATTTTAAGAAAACACTCTATTAATATCTAGATAAAATAATATAAATCATACCCCTCACTATCAATCTGCCCACATTAGGTTTAATCGAAAGCTTGGAATATGCAAACTCAATTCCAAGCATGCTCATGTTATATATGTATATAGCTTTCAACAGAGAACCTAGACGAAGGTGTTGAGAGGGGAAGAATTTAATTACAAGTTTACATACATAGGTAAAATGTCATTTTTCATGTGAGGTTAAAAGTTGCTTAATTGATTGACAAATGACTTGTTTAAATGACCTGTTTGAATTTAGGTATTGTCTTTCTACCACACACTGTTGTATGTTGTCCCATTCATTCCGTATTGAAAAAGAACTTTCTTATTTGTTTCTACAAAATTTTAGAACTTTTACACGACATGGGAGAAACTTCTCTTTTATTTTAGAATTGATGGAAAAAAAGACAAGGGATGAATTCAATAAAAGTCAAGAAGATATTTAAAGTATCTAAAGATTATATTATTAGATACAACTGGTAAAATTGTGTGTGAATGAAGGATAAAAATAGAAATCATAAACCAGACGAATGCTAATAAAATTCTAATTAAAAAAAATAGTTAAACTACTCTTATACAATATATCATAATCCGGACATCTAAACATATATATGTCAGCGTCCAACACATGCACAGATGCACACTTTTTTTTATAATCAAATTAGTGACCACTGTTGCACAGTTCTATCAGATGAATGGGTCATTGCTCGTTGTCTCACTCGGATTCAATCCTCTCAAAAGTGAAGACTAACGTGACAAAATCATCCCCAAAAATTAACGTAGATCCCATCATTTGACATGTGGCCAGAAATTCTAAAAATATCAAAAGACACAACCAGAGATAACTGGAACAAAACAGAAACACAGTTATATACACAAAAGGGGGCAACAACGTTTTATTGTTGGTAGCCAAGCTTGCTCTTATTCTTCCTATCTACATCCCTCTCTATCTTCCTCACTCTCCTGCACAACACACTTGGCACACACCAAAACCCCGCTCTGTCTCCCTCTCTCAAAGTCCAACAAAATCCAGGATAGACTCCAAAGCCTTCTGGCCTTTCTCCCTTCGCTGGCGCTCCTTCGGGCCCTGCACGAACCCGGTCCCCCTCTGCGCACCGATTATCTCTTCCACCTCCCTCGACGCCATCCCGAACGACAGCTCCTTTGCCTCTCTCTCCATCTGGTTCCATATGTTGTTCCTCCCGGCGAGGAAGAACCTCTTGTTGTTGTTCGCATTGGCGCCGAAGCTCACGATCCTCAGGTTCTCATTGCCGCTCGACATGATAGCGATCGGGTGACCCGCAGGGACAACGAAGGCAGTGCCTGGGGAGAGACGAGCAGAGACTCTCTGATAGTGCACGCTTCTTTGTTCTCGCTGTCCTCGCTGTGCTCTCCTCCCTTCTTGTTTTTCTTCTTCTTCTTCTTCTTCTTCTTCTTCCTGTTGTTGTTGCTCTTGTTCTTCATGTTGTTGTTCTTGCTCCCTCTCCCTCTGACTCTGTTGTGACCTTCCACGCTCACCCGAGACATGTGGGCAGGCCATCTCAATGTGCCCATTCCCGCCCACCACTATCGCCAACTTCGTCGCTTGGGTGTTGTAGTTGAGTGCAAGCATGGATCCCTGTGGCACCCATGAATGACAAAACATCAAGCAACTGAAAAAAATTGTTCTATTTATATGACATGATCTGATTAGACAACATAATCTTCTATGATTGTGACACAGGATCTAATAATGTTCAAGAATTCATTTGTGTGGATGTGCAAGATATATTACACTGCTGATGTTGATGAAGGACACGTCCATATTGAGGTCTCGGAGCTGCTGGTAGTCCTCAGAGCAGGCCTCGAAGAGCTGGCCGTGCTCGTTCGACAGCGAGGGGCGCTTGTCAAACAGGTTGTATGGTCCCTTTGACGACTCCCCATGGAACGGCCAGCCACGTCCGCCTGTTGAGCGGCTCATCGACCTGATCTGTTCCTCTGATGCTCTTATGATGGCACCCTTTCTTTGTTGCCCGAAGAGCCTATCCAACTTGTCCCTCCGAGTCTGATGTTTCACAAATACCACCTCCATTAAGTTCCACAATATATATTAACAAAATATCACACACATAGGAAGAGACTATATATACATACATTGAAGGCAGCCTCTAGTACTTCTGTGCTGAAGCTCTTGTAGAAAGACTCGGGATTTTCACCCCCAACGCCGAAGAATGCCTTTGTACAATCATAGGTTACATAAGTTAATTTATAGGATCACAGTAAGCATAAAAATTAAATAAATAAATGTCTTTTACCTCAACTTGGCCGGGGGTCGAAATGGGTTGGAGGATCTTGGCAATGTAAAGTTTCTGGTTGTTGTCGTTGTTGATCAAGTAAGTGGTCGTACCAGCCGGAACATGCATGATGTCTCCAACACGGAGGTTGTGGGACTCTCTATTCTCCTCTTGCAGCATAGTAATAGTTCCTCTCCCTGCATAGATTAGAAATCAAAAGAGCTACCTGAAAACAAACAAGAAAAACAAGAAGATATACCTTGGACAACAAAGAACACAGCCTCGGCGTCCCAGTGATTGGGTATTATGAATGTGTTGGGGTTGGCTTTGAGGATTGCGAGGCGGTAATTATCGATCCCGCGGAGGAGCTCAGATCGCTTAGAGAACCTCTGAAGGACTCTCACGCTGCCATGCTGGGTCCGGATGCGGTGCACAAAGCTCTCACGACCGTAGAAGAATGGGTTGTTCCTCTCTCCCTCTCCTTCCCTTCCCTCTTGTCCTTCTCGCTCTTCTTGCTCCTCTTCTCCTCTCCGGTTCCCCTGCTGATGCTCCCCCCTGTAACGCTCCTCGCATCTCCGCTGGCACTCGCTCAACCGACGTCGGTCGCGGCCGTGCTGTTGTTGGCATTGCTGGTGGCACTGCAGGTACTCCTCGCGCGGGTCCCGCGTCTCCTGACTGTCGTCGTCCCTCTTTCTGCCTTCACGTCCACGCGTCTCCCTTTCTTCTTGTTCTTGTTGTTCCTGGTACCGCTCCTTGCACCTCCTTTGGCACTCGCCCATCCGACGTTGGTCGTGCTGGTGCTGTTGTTGGCACTGTTGCTGGCACTGCTGGAACTCCTCGCGCGCGTCGTTCTCAGTCTCCTCACGATCCCTCTCGCCTCTGCTGCCGCGTTCGCCGCGCCTCTCCTCCCGTTGTTCGCGGTATCGCTCCTCGCATCTCTGCTGGCACTCGCGTATCTGATGCTGGTCGTGCCTGTGCTGTTGTTGGCATTTTTGCTGGCACTGCTGTAACTCCTCGCGCGGGTCCCGAGTCTCCTCACTATCTTTCTCGCCTCTGCCGCGTTCGCCGCGCCTCTCCTCTTGTTGTTCTCTCTGTTTTTGCTCATGGTACCGCTCCTCACACCTCCTCTGGCACTCACCCATCTGTCGTTGGTCGTGCCTGTTGTTGAATAAATTATAATATGTATAGTGAAAAATATTTTTTTTTCATTTTATATATTAGCCAATCTTATAGGAGTATATTGAAAAGATAAAAGATAAAGTAGTCCACACACACAAATATGCGTACCAAATTAAAACTCAGTATTCTACTCAAATTCCCATATGAAAACTCAGTATTCTACTCAAATAAAGTGGGGTTGGACATAAATTTGAACAAAAATTAATGTGATATATTTTATCATTTGTCCTTCAATATTTCTCATGACACAAACACACCCTATGGAAAGGGTTTATTCGCGTCTCAAAACTTGATTTTCTTCCTCAAATTCTTTTCTCACCTGTGCTGTTGTTGGCATTGCTGTTGGCACTGCTGGAACTCCTCGCGCGGATCCCGAGTCTCATTGTCGTCGTCCTCCCTCTCGCCGCCTCGGCTTCCGCGTCGCTGCTCCCTGTAGCGCTCCTCGCATCTCCGCTGGCACTCGCCTTTCTGACGCTGGTCGTGCCTGTGCTGCTGTTGGCATTGTTGCTGGCACTGCTGGAACTCCTCGTGTGGGTCCCGAGTCTCGTCCTTCTCGCCGCCGTGTCGTCGCTGCTCCCTCTCTTCCTCCTCCTGTTGCTGCTGCTGCTCGTACTGCTCCCGGCACTCACGCATGCACCGGCTCTGCTCACGCTGTCCGCGCTCGCTTTGCCGGCACTGATGCTCGCACTGCCGTAGCTGGCGTTGGGGGTCTTCTCCTTGGTAACAGAAGGCTAAGGAGGCTAGGGAGAGGACTAGAAGGATCAGGAGAGGCTTTGCTGCTTTGGTTCCCATGGTTTTGTTTTGGTTGGTGAGGTGAAGAGACAAGGTGATCAGTTCGTGATTTATAGGCAAGGAAGTGAAAGGGCTATCATCTATTGGTTTTCCATGCACGTAGACATCTGTCGTGAAACGCGGACGCGTCGCCGCGTCTGGTCATGCAGCCGTGAACGCTGACGGACAAGGAAGTAAAGGTAGGTTGGTGGAGGGTACAAGTGTAAAGGTGCCTTTTCTTTTATACTTGTTTGAACCGTTCGATGGAGGCTTAACGGATGGATGGGGGCATGGGGCTCAGACATATAATGGTTGGGATAAGTTTGAACTCCTGCTTCTTTTTTTCTTTTTTTTCCATGCATAACTACACGTGTTTACTCAAGGCAGAACATCCCCCTCCTCACAAGCCAGGTAGGAAATAAAAAAAACGACGCCGAGAAAACAAGGCGAGAGATCTCATGCAAACAAATTTCTTTTGTTTTTTTTTTTTTCGGAGGTTGGAGCCATTAGGTCCAAAGTTCACTTGATCTAGTCATACTGTATAGCTTATCAATCAAATTATATAATTTATTAATTATGAGTCAAACTATACCGTCAATTATTAAGTAGAGTGTTATTTTCTATACAATTCAATTCATAGATTATATAGTTCGATATTGATGTTATCTGACTTATTAGATCCGGTAGATTCAGCTAACAGGATATTTCCAAAAGTAAAATGATAGACTCAGACCACTCGATATATTTTATCATTCCAAACACATAGATGTCATATAATTTTTTTTAAAAATAATAAATATCATCTAACACGATATATGTTTTAATAAAACAACATATATCATTTTTTATTTTTAATAAATATAAAAAATTAATAAAGTATATAACCGGTCGAATGAACGATGTATATGATTTATTGGATTTCTAATGATATACGACACCGTATTCTAAACTTTAAAAAACAATTGAGTGTAACGAGGCCCTTTCCATATTACACCTAGTCCTCTCAAACGTAATCAATCTATATTTTTATTTTAAATTGTAAATCTCATCAAGAAAATAACATGTGAAATTTTTAAATAAAATATATAATTCGTCATAGTGAGTGAGAAGAATTAATGACGTAAAAGAAATTGCATATAAAACTGTAAAAAAAATTGAGTATAATAATATTTTTTTTTAAAATAAAAAATGTTAGACACTCTTATTTTCAGTCTCCAATATAATTTTCACTATCTCCCTTTTTTTAACAATAATATCTCAAATTACTTACAAAATATGTATTATTGTATCACATTTATAAAATGTACAATTTTAAAAAATAAAATACATATCACGTTACACTGGTGACTAACGTGATAAAAATAGACTGAGTGAGTGTAACAGCTCCCTCCTGCCCCCCGAGAAAACAAAGAGAGATATGACAGGCCTCGGATGTATTCGACATGCTAAATTCGGTTTGTCGTGACACATATATCCCATGCAGAATGACATTTGTAGCTTAAAGCAGATCAGAGAGCCCCTCTTGTCCAGACCCTCAAGCATGCTCGAGACGACGACGTACGTTCAGTTTGTATCGATGCTTCACAAAACTCGAGCCCGCATGCGGATGGTTCCCGAAGCGCCCGGACAAGTAGCCACCTCGCCTCTGTCTTTAAAGAATTGACAGGGAAATGTCTTTTGAATCCTCGAATGTTTTAAATTTTTAAAATAAAATATATTTTTTAATTGTATAGATCTATTTATAAATATATAAAAAATTTATATTGTTACATATATCTTATTGACGTGAGTGTACGATGCTACTGAGATAAATGAAACTGAAATTAAGACTGAAAAAATATGTAATAAACTCTTCTTGAAATTAACATTTATCCTCACTAATTCATTCTCTATCGACGGATGAAGCCACTTACAAGCTCCCGTTTGGATACTGAATAAGACTTGTTCTTGGGTATACAGTTATTCCGGCATAAGTAGGTATAAATAGGAATAAAGTGATTGTGTGTTTGGTTGTGTTTTGAATTATTCTCGTTAGAAAAAATAATAATAAAAAATTTGTTGTTTGGGTAAAATGTGAACAAAGTGTGGATAAGTATTTATAAAATGTGAAAAGAAAATGATAGTTGATTTGACATATGATTTACAAGAGGTTATGACAGTTGATTTGACAGTGGACCCACATATTCTTTAGGGGAATAGCCTGAAATAACTTTAATTCCAGGATTTGGTTGGAATCTATATACCATTTTATACTAGTTTATTTTGACATAGTTTATTCCTAGATAATCTTTGCATCCAAACAAAAAAAAAAACACATATTGTGTTTTATTATCACTTGTTCTATATCCAAACAATTTAAAAGTTTAAATTGTCCCCACTCAAAATTTGTGAAAGTTTTTAATATGGGTTGTCATATGTTTTTAGGTGTGTGTGCCACACGGGAAAGTGATAGAGGAAAAGTGAAAAAAAATTCATATGAACAATTAAGGGTGCGTTTGGTTGCACGATTGTAAACGCAGCTTCCTGCAATCGCGTAACCAAACAGTTTTGCAATCGCAGTTTTAAATCCAGCGATTGCAGGCAAATAGTGTCCATAAGCTGCGATTTTAAAAAGCTGAGAAAGTGAACTTCCTGCAGAATCAATTTTGTAATCGCAGATTCCTGTAGAATCAATTTTGCAATCGTGAATCCAAAGAACAAGGTGTTTGTTTAAATGTGGAAATTTTTTTTTTTTGTCTCACCAGAGAAAAGTGAAAAATATTTCCACACTCAATGGGAAAGGAAAGTGAGAAAAAATGATGGAATTTCACCATTCCTTCCCAATCCAAAAATCATTCTTTTGCAATTGAAACATACACAAGAACTCTTCACATAATTTATTCTTGTAGTTTTCTATTCTATGCTCTCTCTGCCCTAATGTTTAGAGTTTCTTCGATATGATATTATATAATATGGATTTTATTTGTGCTTTTTCGTTTTGAGAAAATGATATTGTCAGGTGACTTTTCTAGATATATGATTTACATAATGCTTTTAGATAATTTTATATATATCATAATTAAATTATCATATGAACTATTAATAGGTCAATTAAGCGACAGTTATATTTTTTGACACTTTCCGTGATGACACAAATAACAGATTTTGTTATGTCATTTCTATCATAGATACAAACTACATTTTTTCTTTTTTTTCACTTTCCATCACATACACAAACAATATAAAAACTGATCAAAGGAAAAATATTTTTTTTTCATCATTTTTTCTATGACTTGAATACATCAAATTCATTCAATTTTTCATACAAGATTGTGTACAAATACACTCTTAATGTGCACCTCCTCTTGGTAGGATGGGAGAGGTACCCCCTCTTTAGTGAGGGGTCTTGGATTCGAGTCTCGCCGCCTGCTGATAGGGGAAGATTTGACCAAGGAAAAAAGAAAAAAAAATTATCCACAAAAAAAAAAAAAAACACTCTTAATGTGCCAAGCTAAACAAACCCACCCAATACAAAAAATTTATAGAGTTGAATTGAAATGCTAATGCTATTTGACAATAAAATTTGTTTTAAAATCATAAAAAGAGAGTACTGAAGTAGAGAGTTTTTGTCCATGGCTTGCATAAATAATAGATTGATTTTCTTCACTAACGAGAAATTTCATAAATTTTTTGTTCATCCGACTGCTTTAGGACAGTGGTTGACACCCCCACACCCCTTTGTAAGGGTGTGGAATTGAATTGTGGGAGAACAATCCAGGTGATAGATTTAGGTCTAATAGGCCATGGGCATGTGAAGTACTAATTACAATATCAATTTGATATGAAATTATAATATTTTAAATTATGAGGATGTTTAATTAATTAACATTTGTAGTAAATTCAGATATTGTAGTTGAAGCATATTTGTGAAAGAAATATTCATATTTTTTATTTATTATCATACAGGTGTAAGAAATTTTTAAAAATTATGCAAGTCCCCCAAAAAAAAACAAAACATCAACATCCTTAACGACGGCCATAGATCGTTGGTGTAACTTTCATTGACTATAACGACGACTTCCAATAGACATATAGGTCGTTGTTAAAGGTATTAGCGATGGCTTGGCGAATGTTTAACGACGAGTTTGACCATCAGAAAAGGACCTAATTCTCAGTGGACAACCCACACCATACACCTCCATTTAAACCTCCTTGGGCCTGTCAATCGGACGGATACGGATCGGATAGGCCCATACCCGTATCCGTATCCGAATTGAATATCCGAAAAAATATCCGTATCCGATATCCGACGGATATTCCAAAACACATATTCATATCCGATCTGAAAATCCAGATACGGTTTCGGATAATATCCGAAATATCTGAATCAAAATTTTTTTTAATGAATTTATAAAATCTTAAGTTCTAACATTGTTAAATAGGTATCCACCAAAGACATAAAAACACAAATCCTAATATAGTTAAACAAGTATCCAACATAGTTAAATAGGTTTGTGTTTTGCCCTACATCATGAGTCATTTGATTTTCATTTAAAGGTTGAAACTAATTCTAACATATATAAATAAAATAACAGTTCGGATACAGATATTGTTCGGATCGGATATAGGCAATATCCGATCTGATCCGAAAATTTTTGGATATGGATAATTTGGTTCGGATACGGATACGAATTTTCGGATATCAGATATTTTCTGAATTTTCGGATACGGATTCGGATCGAATACGGATATTTTTTTGGATAATTGACAGACTTACTCCTTGGGGAATATAATTTCATTATCTATACTCTATATGAAGCAGCATAGCAGGCAGGAGATGGGTGTACAGTATGTCGATTGTAGACAAAAATGAGCATTTTGCAGATGGACCCCCAGGTGTTAGAGATTTACAAACAAGTCCCTAACATTCCTTCATTTTGAACAAAAATGGGCGAACTATTAGATAGGATTATTTGAAAACTGTCCCTAATTTCAATTGGAGTCCCACTAGAATCACATATTATTTTCTCGTTCTCTTTTGTATCTTGACTCTTAATTGTATTTTAGAAATAAAAAGAAATAAAAAATTCTAATTTTATTATTAAAATATTTCATCAACCGAATCAAGAAAATGTGCCACCCTTGCTGTTCCGACAACGTAACTACATATTACAACATTATATTTTTTTTCTTCTCTATATTAGGGTTTAAATATTGTTTTTAATTTCACAATTTTTTTCTTAATTTTGATTTCTATTATTTTTTGTACATTTTATAATGTGATAACATAAACAAATTTTAGGGGTGTACTTCTCATCTAGACACGTAATAATAAGAATTAACTTTTGAATAATAATTTTTTTTTCTAAATCGAGGGAGTTAATTTTCATCTTAAATTTCTTTTATTTCTTTGTATAAAAACGTAAAATATCAATTTACAAATTTTATATTTGTTTAAGATATAATAGACAATCAATTAAATTTTTGTGTTCTATCAAAATTAAGAATGTTTAATCTGATAAAAAAATTTCTATACTCAAATTTCACCAATCCGGTTTGTAATTGTTTTTTTTTTAGCGAAAGGTAGACGTTGTATTAAGATTGATATCAAATACAAGTCCGAATTGGAGATAAGAGGAATAGAAAAACACAAAAGTTAATAAAACTACAAAAACAGAAGTCCCCTACGGGTTGGAGCGATTCAGGACGTCGGCCATCCCTAGCTTACGGTCCATTTTCGACGAGCAGGTGAAGTAGACGAGACTTTACCAGCGCTTGCGTATCCGACTGAAAGGACCCCCTATCTAGGGGTGGTAAACGAGCCGAATGAGCCGAGCTTTGACCTTTTCAGGCTCGGCTTGTTTAATATCAGGCTCGGCTCGGGCTCGGGCTCGGGCTCGGCTCGGGCTCGGGCTCGGCTCGGGACCAAGCTTCATTTCGTATTCAAGCTCAGCTCGTTGAGCTCGTAAAAAGTTCAATTGAAGCTCGGCTCGGCTCGTTTGTTAAACAAGCCAAGCCGAAGCTCAACTCAGACTCGTTTAGCTAAAAAAAAAACATTGTTTAGCATTTGAAAAGTCATATTTCACAAATCATAATACCTTAAACATGTAAAAGTAACATAAGCTCAGGCTCGGGCTCGGCTCGTTCCCTTTTTTTTGTTAAGTAAACGAGCTCGTCTAAGCTCGGGTTCGGCTCATTTACAAACCGAGCTTTAAAAAATGTTCAAACTCGACTCGTTTGTCTGATCGAACGAGCCTAAACAAGCTTTAATCAAGCCGAGCTCAAGCTGCTCTGCTCGTTTACCAACCCTACCCCTATCCGACCATCTCCAGACGACCCCCACGAAAGCAAACCATCTCAGCCCCGGATAAAAAACGCCCCCAATCAACAATGAACCGCGGCAATTTGTTATATTAGAAATAATGAGATGATCAAATTGTTACATGAGGAATAATTTGTAATTAGCTACTATAAGAATATAGATTTTTTTTTTTTACTAAAATGGTAGGCATATGTCATAATATTAATTAAGTCGATATGCCCAAATACAAATGCAACCAAGCTACAGGGCTGGTATAAGAGAGGTCTACCAAGCCAAATACTTTTATTATTAATTAATCTATAGACAACTTCATTCTCCATTACTCTTACTTTGACACACTGTCTCCTGTCTTTTTTCGGTTTGATAGTTTTGGAGTTCTCATCCTCTATTTCACTGTTCCTTTTCTCTAAATAAATCAACACTAAAGAATCCTTTTTTTTTTTGAAAACTAGTGTGCTCACATCTATATCTATACTATTATATAAAAAACTCTTAACCCAAAAAACTATCTTTTGACTATTTTACCCCTATCAATCCATTCAATCCCATTACAATCCATTTACACCACTTTAATTACAATCATTTGACCATTTTAACCCTATAATTCTATTCCATCCTATAAAAATCCGTTCACATCATTTTAGTCTCATTCATATTTTATTCCAAAGCATACATTCATATCATTTTAATACATTCATAATTTATTTCAATATACGCATAATTTATATATATATATATATATATATATATATATATATATATATATATATATATATCAATAATGATTTTTGGGCCCCAATTGCTAGACCCCATCCTAAGCCCCATGAGGTGGCAAGTTTGAATTACCAATATTACCCCCCCTAATTAATCTCACCGATTTTTCCATAACCGGTCCAATAAATGCTGAGGCAGTTATGGTTTGGGGTGATTATTTCCCTTTTTCAAGATCCTAATTCAATTGCACGATCAAAAAATAAAAAATCACGATTTTTTTTATGCAGATTGATACGTTGTAACGAAAACAAACATCAATTCCAATTTTTATTCAGATTTGATCGACGGAGAAGAGAAGATTTCAACATTTTTATTTGTGTGATTTGATTGTGGTGCAAACCTCCAGGTTAGGGTTTTTCAGATCCCAAAAAAATCACATTTTATAATTTTTAGATCCACATTGATCAGTAAAAACGAAAACAAATATCGAAATCTTTTTTCTTTTCAGTTTGATCAGTGGATAATATAAGAATTACACGATTCATTTATTTTATTTGCGACCTGATCGTGGTGTAAACAATGGAGATTCATTCAAGTTAGACATTTTTCAATCTGAATAATTCATGTTGATCTAATTTTTTTTATTATCCCTTTGAATCATCATATACTTTTTTTGATATCGAATTTAAATTAAATTCAGATACATGTTGTGTAGCTGGATTTAGATGCATTTTTGTATTTTTACGTGTGATCTGTATAGTCGATTTTTACTGGTGTGTATGTGTATATTTATGCATATTGAGTCATTCAGCATATTTTTTAGCTTTGAATAATCATTATTAAATTTATTAGATTCATTATTCAACAATATCGAATATGTAGTTGTTAATTAAAATTTCAGATACACTTGTATCTTAAATTTGTTTTCCAGCCTAATTTGAAGTTTGATATTTTATTTATATGGATTTGATTTATGTGTATCCGATAAATATTTAATTATTTATTGTCTTATATATATAAAGACTTGAAAGGCTTTTATTGAAAATCTATGCACTGCTCATTAGTATGTGGACCATAAATTTTTTGTTTGGATTTAAGATACAGCGCTGTATCTTAATTATATAACATGTTGTAACTTTTTTCTCTAGCAGGCAGTGATGACGATTTTATGGATGAGTCATGCGAAGACTCAATCCATTTGAAAAACATCAAATGTTTGAGTTGTATAAAAAACATCTTGATGCTCTGTATGATGACTTGACGAAACAAGTCCTCTGATTACAATGACTGTAGTGTTGGTGATGAGCAGAGATGCCAGATTTAATTGTCCTACTTGCCTTTCAATGTTCGAAGTAAATGACAACCACCATTAAGAAGGAAGGCACCTAAGGTCTATAAGCCGAAGAATAAGAAAGCAAAAATACCTCAAGGATGTAATATTTAGAAGGTTGTAGAGGGATGTTTGAACAACACATTTGATGTTATAATGTGTTATGTCATTGTGTTTATGAACTTCATTTTACATTGTCATAATGTTTGTTGTTATCAGATTTGCATGGTTCATTATATATATCAATTATATTGTCAAAACACATTATAATTTCATATATGAATCACTTTTTCTTTTGCAAATTATTCAGGTTTTCAGATACACATTTCAAATTCAGATACACTACAAATTTACTTTGCCAAATTTTTAGGTAATACCAATTATTCACTATGTGACAGATATAGTCAATCTTATATGATATATTTTGAATTAAGATACACCTAATAGATACCTCACAATAACCAAATATATTTCACATACAAAGGACCTTATATTTGCAATTTATATTGATCTCTAATACAACTTTTCAGATACACATGCAAATTCAACTACATCTGAACTGTATCATATATGAACTTAAACACGAAACCAAAAATCAAACAATTGTTCATAAAACATCAACAGTACATTGAATACATAATTTAGTACATTGAATACATAATTTCAAATTCAGAAACAAAAATTGAGTCGTCAAATGCGTCATCCATCAAATTGTCCTCGCTGTCTGTTGAGAAATATAAGGGTTGTCAAATGTTATATAATTAAAATCCAGATACAGTGCTGTATCTTAAACCAAAACAAATAATGTAGATTTTTAATTACCAGAAATGTTAATTAACAGTACATCTCATTTAAAAATAAAATCCTTCAAACTTGTATATATATGTGTCAATACCCAATTCACTATTAATAGGGTACACATTAATCAATTCCATATATATATATATATATATATATATATATATGTCAAAATTGAAACTGGGCTGAAATACAAATTCAAGATACACATGTATCTAAAATTTGAAATAACATCTACACATTCAAAACTAGTAAATATTAAATCTAATGAGTTGAATAATGATCATTCAAAGCTACAAAAATATGCTCAATGACACAATAGGCATACAATTACACATACAGACCAGTAAAACTGACTGTTCAGATTATACGTAAACATACATGCATGCAATTAAATCAAGATACACTAATTATACGTAAACATACATGCATGCAATTAAATCAAGATACACTATGTATCTTAATTTAATTTGAAATCGGTATCCAATAAAGGTATATGATGATTCAAAGAATCAATAAAAAAATTTACTTCAGTATCAATTATTCTGATCAAAATAAACCTAATTTGATTGGATCGCCATATTTTATTTCCGGAATCAGATCGCGAAGAAAAATAGATGAACTGCGCAATTCTAATATTCTCCACAGATCAAACTGAAAAAAAATATATTTTTATTTTTATTTTCATTTCACCGTTCAATCTGGATCTAAAAAAATATCTACATATTGAAAATCGCACAAAAAAGAAACGTGTAAATCGTAAAACCTGGATGTTTGCACCACCGTCAAAACGCATAAAAAAACGTTGAAATCTTCTCTTTCAACTTTAAAAAATGAAATCGCTGATCAAATCTGAATGAGAATTGAAATTAATGTTTGATAATTTTCAGATACACATATTATTAACAGTTGAAAAAGGTGTGAAAAAGAACTTCGAACATTAAGACGATTTCATATTTGTTTTCATCTTTTCAGGAAGTGCAAAAATTCATAGAATGTTTATGTTTATTTCGCAAAAAAAAAGACGTGGTGAGGTTTCAATGAGTGCAAGAAATCTAACCTTTTTTTTGTTATTGTCGGCGATTTTTTTTGTGGAAGATGATCAAATGAACTCGTCATCGTCCGTTTCTTTTTTTTTTCTTTCATTAGTCCGGTTCGCCCAAATCGGAAACCCTAGGTGGTTTAAAATTTTTTGAAAAATTTCATTCGGAGGGGAAAGATTAATGACGCCGTGTTTTTTGGGATTCTGTATCGGTGATTAATGGTGGGATGATTAATGGTGGGATAATTTCTAAATTTGTTAGAAGGGTAGTTATGTCATTGATTTTTTTGCTGTTTGAAAAAGTTAATCAAGGAACCAATAGGATTATGCCACCTATTGGGGCTCACCAATGGAGCCTAATTTCTAGGGCTTAGATAGCAGCACTGTGTATATATATATAGGGAAATGATACGGTGCGGGTCGTGCGGATGTGCGGCGTCGACCACGGGCCGTCGATCACGGGTCCATCGCATCAGACGGTCGGGGGCGATTCATCTCGACCGTTGGATGCGATGGACCCGCGATCGGACGACTCACGTCGGATCCGCACGACCGCACGACCCGCATATTATCACTCGCGTATATATATATATATATATATATATATATATATATATATATAACGGCGGTGCGACAGCGATCATGGGCCGTCGATCACGGGTCCATCGCATCGGACGGTCGGGCGCGATTCATCTCGACCGTTGGATGCGATGGACCTGCGATCGAACGGCCCACGTCGCTGCCGCACCTGCCGTTCGCCTCACCTAAGTATTTCCATATATATATATATATATATATATATATATATATATTTCATAAAATCATATGAATAATTTACATAAGTTGTATATATTTGAAAATTTAATATATATATATATATATATATATATATATATATATATATATATATATATATATATATATCAGCAACTAAAACTAGATTAATATATTTTTAAACTTATAATTAAAATAAGATATCATAATATTATCAGAATAAGGGGATGCATATAAAATGAAAGAATATTCAAAATATAATTCACTATTAGAATATATTCTACACACACATCATAAAATCATATTAATAATTTACATAAATTATATGTATGTGAAGATTTATATATATATTAACTGAAATTAGATTAAATCTTATAAATTAAATTAGGAGAACAAATCTTATAAATTTAAGAATGATAATTTTTGTAAATATTAATTAACATTTTTATAGCTTACTTAGGAAATTTAAAAACATATAAGATTATTCTCAAATAAAAATTATTTCTTATTTTGATATTAATTTTCAATTAGATAACGGTGTAAAAAGTTTTAAATTGGGAGAGTGATTTTAAAATTTTGAAGAGATAGATCATTTGAAACATTCTAAGTTATAATATTATTAAATGAAACTTTTTTTAGTAGAATTATTAAAATAAGTTGTTTGGGGTATTTCTTATCTTTAGAAGACTTTTTTGGGTATCTTTCCTATTTTATAATTAATCATCCTATTAAGATCTTTGAGATTTTTGTTTTCATGTTCACCGGTTACATTGAAATAAAAATAATAATAGTGTTAAATAAGATAAACAAATAATGAATATATTACATTAAAAATTCGGCGCCGTGTAATGCTTTTTTTTCCTCCTAAAAACAATATCATTTATCTCGTTAACCATCCAACAAGCTATATATCTCCTTAAGAGAGGTATATATCTCATTAAAAAAATTAATCTAAAATAAAATTATAATTTTTTTTATATCAAATCATACATTATTTTAAAAATTAAAAATGCATGCAAATGTCCTTAAAATTGCATTTGAGGCTGTAGTGACATTTTCCTTATGAATTATATTCAAACCCTTTTAAAATCTTGACTACTCCTTTGCATAACATGCCATGAATGATCCAGATCCCTCCGGATCATCCGAGTTCTTGCCATAGGCTATGCAGCTAAAGACCGTACAAATCATACTTGAAAACGTAGACACGTCTAATTTAGAGTTGAGATTTTCTTTGTTAAAAACATAAAAAAGACTATTAACAAGAAAACATTATTTTCAACATATTCTCACAAGTAAGAGTCTATTAAAAAAAATAGACATAATTTATTATACTGCATACTTGTCCTATTGTTAATGAATAACTAATGGCACATTTGTATGCAGTGATTATTTGTACGTGTTTTTCTACGCATGCAAAATTTACATTGCACGTGTAAAAAAAATTTGTACATTGGTTGCACATGTTCTTGTTAGTAGTCGTTTGTCTCACATTTATGAAATTGTTTGTATATGTGTCAATTTATTATGTTAAATGATAATAATATTATAAATAAATAAAATATTTTTTTAAATGATTACGGAATATGTTATTTTCTTTAAACCAAAAATATATATGAACAATACATTATATATAAAAAATTTAAATTTAAATATTGCATATATTAATTTTTTTAATCTATATATAAGTCATTGTGGTTAAAAAATTGGATATAATATAATAGAATATAAACAAAAATAAATCTGATTTCAACTAACAAATAATCCCACAAGGTTTTTTATATTTTATAAATAACAATTTTGTTGGATAATATCAGTGACAGTTAGTTAAGATTTCTTAGTATATTATTCTAAGTTATATAAATTTATAATAAAATGTAATTATCTATTTTAATTCTTAAGATAAAATTATAAAAATAAATATTTGTTTTTGATAACATGGACTTTAATAAATTTGTTAAAATGTAAAAATGTAAAATTGTTTTACATAAAACATATGAGGTTGGTTGAGATTTTGATTGTTTCATTTAATGTGACAAATAAAAACCTTAAAATTTTATTTGTTACTGTTAATTATCATAATCAAATAAGATATTCTGATTGATCCAGTGTAAATGAAAACTCACATCATTTGCACAGTATCCAAACAAAAGAAGACAGGAACTCCATAATTCATGCACAGCCAGACGTTCAATGGCTGTTTGGGTCACCATCCTCCGATGTGGGGGCCCATAACCGTTCCTTGTAAATATCGTACAAATCCCTCTCTTCTTTCCCTCCGAGACCTAAATCCCTCCCTGAACCCCTAACGAAACCGTGATTTTAGGGTTTCCTCTCGCAGCGGTCACAGATGGTGAGACGGACCAGAGTGAGGTCATCCAGCGTCGGCGACATGTCCTGCCTCGACAGGCGCGCCTGGGAGGCCAAGATCGCCGTACCGGAGTCTCCTCCGGCGGCCAAAAAGGCCGCTTTGGACGTTTCCGGAGCGCCTCGGGGACCGTGCGCCACCGGTATCTGGACGCTCGGCTCCCCCCCGTCGCCTTGGGCTCCGCGCCGGTAGGAGGAGGAGGAGGCGGGGTACGGGGGGAGGCGGGAGGGGTTCGGCTCGTTCTTTGAGAAGTGCTTCTCGTGTCACAAGAAGATCGGCGAGAACGTCAGCGTGTTCATGTCGGGGTGAGGGTTTATGTCTTGATTTCAATTTTGTCAAATTTTGATTCTTTTTTGGTTGTCTTTTTAATAGTTCTGGTATGTTTTTTAATTTAGAAATTCATCGGATTTGACATTTATTCCTTTGTTCTGTTCTTGCACACAAATACAGTATGAGTGGATTATTTATTCATGTATTCTTGTTTGCTGTCTTTTTTAGATTTGCTTCTTTGATTCAGTTTGATAATAATTTCATAGTTATACTTCTGATGGCACCATTATATGGTTGGGGGGGAGGGGGGGGGGGGGGGTGATGAATTTTTGCATGTTGCTTGCAATGTGCTTATGTTATGTTTTATGTTGATAAATTATTCCATGACATGGTGATTATTTTCATCTACCCGAAGTGCTTTTAGTAGAATTCAATTCATTTCCATCATCACCTTAAGCTGTTGTAATTTAAGCAGTGTAACTCTCAAACTGGGTCATAAATATCAGTTATTGATTATGTCCGACAATTAGTTTCTGTAGCAACTTTGATTAAAGCATCTGATGGAGTCCAAAAAATTGGAAAATATGTTTAGTTTGTGTTGTTTGATAGAGTTCCTTAGGTTTGTGATGTATCAATTGTGATTTTGCTCGTACGTTTTTTATCCTTTACATTTTCTATATATGAAACTTTTTTTTTTTTTTTGCTTTCCGTCATTGATTAGAAATTCATTTATTTTTTCCTGTTTGAAGGATTTACAAAGTGAAAAATTTGCCAAGTGGATATTCATATTTTATTTAACTGAGAAACTTGTTGGTCAGATCCTCTTATATACACAATCTGAATTCAATGTCTGTTATCCCATCAACTTTCTAGTAACACTTGGGCATGCTCCCTTAATTATTAAAATTGTGTGGCCATGCCTACCATTCCATCAAAAAAAAAAAATTTCTAGTAACATATTCATTTCTTTTAAGTTCATTTTAACCTGATCAAGGATTTTCTTATTTGAACAAATTCTACTAAAATCCTTTGATGCATTTTTTTATATATTACTATTGAGTTGTCACTGCGTTTTTATTGCTTATTTCATTATGCCAAATTCTATGTTCATATACACTATACTTGTACTCATTATGCAGTGAGTTCCGTGCATTTTGCTCTGAGGCATGTCGGGATAGGCAACATGTATTGGATGAAAAAGAAAGGCAAGCTTCTTGAGGCCAGGGAAATCTACTGAAATTTGTTTATGTGAAGGGTCCATGTGGTGGTCAATTTTGAAAAGATGAAGCTTCTTAGGTGCACATATGATACTTTGATAGTGCCTTGCTGCCAGATTTTGGGTGATAGCTTGTGCTTACCATTAGAAACACATTATTAGTGTAGCCTTTTTTTTACAGATTAATTTTCTTTAGCAATTGTTAAGTTCATTTTATATCTTGGTACAACAAAGATAAAACATTGTAAATGATGTGATTTTTGATGATTTTGACGTCTCATGCAAAATATTAATGGGAGAACTACAGAACTTTATATTGGCCAATAGTATATGCTTACTATCTGTATTCTGTTTATATCATAACCCATTTTAGCACTCTGTTTATGTTTTTTTCGAGGAAAGTAGGCATTGTCTTATCTATAACTGCAGCTATCTCTGTTATGGAGATTCTTCTTAAGTACTATCGCAGTGCTGTGTTCTTTTTGACAACATAACACTGAATTATTACATTGTATTTGTATACACATATCGGGATCAGTGCTCTAGACCAGATTCAACTTATGAAGGCTGAACACAGTAGTTGTAGCTAATCCTCACTATAGTATCTTAAGTGAACTTGAGTTGCACCTGTGTTACTGTTTAACGGCAACATCAGCGGCTCAGTGCCGAAAGCTATCTAAGAAAAGAGTGAATTCAGTTTCCAGCTAATCAACAGAAAGCATCTTTCATTTGTGCTATTTCATCCTTGACTTATAACTATATGTAAATTTATATCCTTCCACTGGGCTCTTGGTTTCTTTTAGAACACCATTGCTTACAACTGCAGGCAATAATGTTTAACTGTAGGTTGCTACTGTTGTAACAAACCAAATCATGCTCCTTCTGAACTGTTGAGACATAGTCATTAACTCTTGTATACCCATTATAAAATTTTAATTTCCAATCTATATGCTACTTGATGTTGTGCTTGATTTTTAGTCTGTCATAAAAATTCATCTGACCTGCATCCTGAAACATCAAACTTATCCCTTCAATGTTCTTGATCTCAACTTTGAGAAATATTGATTTCATCCTTCTCTATATATATGGTTTCATGCAAATCTGGCAATGATATATCTTTGACATCACATCTGATTCAAGTTATGCAACCCCTTTTGAGTTTTCAAGGTGAAGAATAAGGGGGTGTTTGGTTGATACAACATTCAGCACTTATTAGGCTGATTCCGGAAACATAAGCAATTTTTTTGAAATCTGTTGTTTGGTTGACCATCAAATTCAGCACTTAAAAAACCTCGAAAAGCAAAAAAAAGTCACATATTTTAAGTGCTCGACAGATCACTTTTGTTACTCTTTCCGCGGGATTGCCCTCGCCAAATGACAATACTGCCCTCATTTAGTTGGTGTATTTACCAGCCATATATAAACAATTTTTTTAAACTCTCTCTCTCTCTCTCTCGATCAAAACATTTTCACCCAAGTGAAACCCTAGCAATCTCCGCCGAACGACCTCCGCCACTGTCTCGCTTCTTCGCCGGCCCCTAATCTTCGCAACTCCGGGTAAGATTGAACGTGTTGTCTTATTTTTTTCCTTATTCCGCCTCCGATTGAACGTGTGCTTGTCACACAGGCTTCACCTGAGCAGTCAAAAGGGCTTGTCTAACTCCTTCTTTGCCTCTCATCGTGGTAGATCTGAAGCCAGGCTCGACCGTCACCACCACCACCCTTCGTCGTGTTCAAGGCCTCTTAAACCTCTCCTCAGTGAGTTTTTCTGTTCCTTATTACCTATAATTTTGATTGTGTTCTTTCGGTTTGATGGGGTTCATTTTGGGTATGGATCAAAGCAGTTGAGTGGGATGTTTTGGAGGTGCAATATAGTCAGATCTGGAATATCTGTGTTAAATGCAAGGCATTACTGCTACAGTCTCATAACATCATGCCTTGTTACTGTGGATGTTGATTCTTTCCTAATTGTAGATTTTATACATGTTTCAGTTTGAGTGTCCTTATATTTGCAAATGGTTCTTTTGATATATCCATGATTATACAGGGTCCGAACTTTTGTTTTGATCTTGTTCTTGTTTGGTTCAATTCGCTTCCTAGTTCTAATAGCTCAACAATTTATATTTGTTTGGTCCTGATTTTAATCTAGTCTCATTTCCATTCTAAATGTTCCCCAAAAGTGAATATGGTCTTCTATCAATTCATAGAAAGAACAGCCATCTTAATTGCTTAATGTAAGCTCTTTGAAAGCATTTTGAAAATCATAAAGTATTGATGACAAATGAAACATAATTTTTAGGCAATTTCATCACAAATTTAATAAATATCATATCTGGCATAATTCATGCACATTTCAGTTGGACTTTTAATTTTAGTTGCTTGCTGAAATGCAGAATAACATTTATAAACATAACTTTTATTTGTATAGCTTTAGTTCTGTTGTAGTAAAATAAACGTATTATTACGACAACCTCAAAAACAGGGGTCTGAACATTATTACAATTCTAATCTCAACCATCACTTATATGAGAAGGTTTATAATTTAAATTGTTGCATTAAGGACCAGGGTTGGGTTGATGTGTGTATGCTAAAGTCTGAAAGGATTAAACTTGATTTATGGCTTTTGGTATTATAAGGTTTGGTTATTAGAGGTTGTAAGGACTTAAGGAGCTGAATGTAGATGTTTTTCTTTATATAGAAAATAAAATTGATACACCTTGATCAACATCCATCTGTGCGATTTGAATGCATCATTTGGGGTGTTACGCTATTGAAGAACCGATGCTTTATGTGGTTGCTCACATTAGACAAGGCCTTAACCAAGGCTAATTGATTGACACCCTTGGTATTTTTTATAGGATTTAAAGCTAAATTACTCCTGATTGTAACATTGAAACAAAGGTATTGAACTGTAAAGGGAAAAAGATGATCTTTAGACCAATATGGATTAACACAATGTAATCTCATGCCATTATTCATTAACACCATGTAATCCCAATTCATTCATCACAAGAGGCTTCATGGTTTAGTTTCTGTGATGTCTGTGAAGGCTGCTTTGATGACTTTTTTAAGTTTCTGTGATGTCTGTCTAGGCTGTCAAGGCTGCTTTGATGACTTTCCATTTTTCTTTGTATTCTCATTTTGAGAATTAGCATGATCCCGGAAGTCTGCTGTCTGTCCGGTCTCATCAGACCCGGTTTACATGCTCAATTGTGAGCATCAGTGCATCAATTGCTTGTGGTGTCAAGCTTTTTTTTTAAAACATGGGTTAGCCTAGCTTCTCTTTGAAACCTTTTAGGAGTTTGAACGGCTTCCTTTTCAAGTGGTTATAAGAAAGATGATTAAGGCAGCCCAATGGTTCACAGAACATATAGGCACATAGCCCCAGATGGACATTGTGGTTCTGGTCCAATTTTTTATATGTAAATTTATTGCTTTCATTGTTTTGATAAATTCTAATACATATTAATGTTCTCTTCTCTGGAAAATGAAAAGAAACGCATCAGAAATAAAGGTTAATGTTTAAAACTAACTCATGAGATATGAGTTTGGAGGTAAACTTAACAACTAAAATAGTTAATTAAGTGGTATGATGAATTGAAAATCTATCACCATTCTACTTGTGTTTATTTTTTAATTCCGACTGCGAGTCTCTGTGATTGAAACATTCTGCTTATCGATTTGGCAGTATCAAGCCTGATTGAAGCAATTGTTTCATCATAATCCTCTCCCTGCCTCATACATTGTAGACCTCAAACTTCACCCTCAGAGGATTTGATTACAATGCTCAAAGAGATTGAACCTAACACTTGGAACTGCACCATTCCAAGATGGTGCCTCTGCCGAAGAGATGGTTGCACCATTCCAAGATGGCACAGACAGATAAGAACTATGGGCGGTGGTTCTTTAGGTGCCCTGCGAGATTGGTACGTGTTCTAATAAGTGCACTGGTCTTCACTGATACATATATAGGTTGTTGGAAAATTTTCCCGTTTCCATATTGATTTGTATATTTGGTTGGATGCAGGACCACCGTGCCTCTTTCATGTGGGTAGATACATTGTCCAGAATAGGAGAGTTTCAAGATAACCAACCGCAAATCATTAGGAAGGTGGAGAAGGACAATGCAGGACCACGACCAACGGGTTTAATGATTTTTGGATGTTGTGCATGCTTTTGTATAATGTTGTTGGTGTTTGTTATCTTTGTTTTGCTTTTGATCCTAGCTATCAAGTAAATGTAGAATATCTATTAGCCCATGTATATCTGTAACATTATAAATATCTCTATGTAGCAGTCAATTTTGTAATAGGTTTGAGAAAACCTCATATGTGGGAGTGTTGAAATCCGAACAGTATTGCTTATTATGACATATCAATGAAATTATATTGATTATCTTTGTCTATGTGGACTTTATATGTTAAAATAAAACATTTCTATGTGCGCATTTTAATACAATTTATATAATTGTCAAACTCTTACAAAATAGACCAATCCCAATTTTTTGTTGTTCTATATTTGAATTTTAATCAAGGCATTACGATGTGTTTGCAGTCCAATTGAGGAGTTTTTGCAATTCTATGGAATAGATAGAAGTATATAAATATCAGAGTTTTCAACAGATTAAACATGTGGGTATCCAGACACTATATTGTTTTGGCTCTTCAAAGGAAATTGTGGGATTGGTATTTTTAACATGTTAAAAAAGAATAATCTTTCATATTTCCAAAAAAACATGTTTTTTTTATTTCAATCAAACATCAAAATAACATTCAGCACTTATAAAATGGATCAAAATGCCCTTCCAATAATCACATAAGTCAACTGGTTAACCAAACACACTTATTTAAAATACTACTTAATATTTTTCATTGAACCAAACGTTTTTTTTTCCCCTAAACTCTTAAATATTATCATCCTTCTTCTCTCTGCACTTAACAATCAGCACTTAAAATCTGCTTTCCGCCACAGCCAAACAACACCTAAAAGAAAGAAAACCGGCTATTGTTTTCTTATATGGTAAGGCTAGTTGTTTGATTCAGTTTTTTTTTATATTAATAATCAAGATTTTGTATTACTATACCTTGAAACTTTGTACATATTCACAGCCCTTCTACAAAAAATAAAGAAAGATAAAAAGAGCTTCAAAATGGGATAGTAGGCTATCAACTACCCCCTTTGTCAAGTATTGCCAAGTTCACAAAATCCATTACAGACAGTGCATAATCGCCATCTCCCCTCATAAACAAAACAGGTCCAAAGATATGAAAGAGTTGCAGGACGCTCTGGCCTCCCATATCTAATTTTAAACATCGCAGTGGTCAACTAATGCATTCATAACCTTGCATAAGCTTGTCCTTCTCAATAGTTGTATAGATCTCAATCCTAAGTTGCTGAGATTGAAGGAATGTTTCCACCTCAAGAGGAGCAATGAGCAGCGAGCAAGTTAACAAGAGAGTTACCTGTGTTGCCTTCCAGCATTTCAAATAGTGTAGTCCTTGATGGATTTGACGTATAGATCAAAGGGCAGTCCAGGGAATACAACCCCTACCATGTACCCAAGCAATTGCTGCGATAGTCTAGTCTAATTCAATCCATAAGTTTGTGACTACATTGGATAGTTCCAATTGTATCCCCCCGCTCAATAGTCTTAAGCTATAGAAGATTGATTGAATGAATGTCAAGTCTCTGCCAACCCAGCAATAAAATTAGCATTGTTGTTTCTTAGAAGGGCACCATAACCTCCCCGATCCATCTATGTTTAGCTTAAACCAGCCACTAGGAGGGACCAGCCATGTAACAATTGATGCAGTCTTTTCTCTCTCTTAATGTCAACCCAAAAGCTTGTAAAATATTGCTGAAATCAAGAATAGAAGGCACCATTAAGATCTTATGCAAGATCCTCACCTTAATGATGTCCTTAATACATTTGAGCACAAAAGATTTGTGTTGGGACTTTCTCAATAATAGTCTACTGTTCCTCTCAATCTAAAGATACCAAGTGGTGGTTGAGAGAATAAGGTAGGTCACATCCTTTATGAAGGGGTCAAATACTTGGGACTCCAACCAGGTTGAAAAGAGAGCAAGGCTTCTAGGTAGGACAAACTTGATGTGAAGATCCCGAAGGAGATGAATCCAGATATATCTCGAAAAGGAGCAACCCAAGAGGAGGTGGTCAACATCCTCAATACCTGAAGAAAATGATGTTTGATTCAATTTTAAGATGTCATTTTTATGGGCTCAATTTTTTTTAAAATCCATAATACAGTCTTATATATCTCATTAAAAATTTATTATAATTAAATATGACTTGATAGATAGTCATTGTCCCAAGCATTGGATTCTTTTACATGAAGAAAGATAAAAAAAATCCATTGTTATTAAGCATGACTCGATAGAGAGGTCTTATCCTACCAGCATTGGATTCTATTATATAAAGGATGGATAAAAACATCTGATGCTATGAGATATGACTGGATAGAGAAGTCTTATTTCAACATCTATATATATATATATATATATATATATATATATATATATATATATAAGTGATTAGGTGCGGTCGTGCGGTCGGTGCGACCGCGATCACGGGCCGTCGATCATGGGTCCATCGCATTGGACGGTCGGGTACGAATCACGTCGACCGTTGGATGCGATGGACCCGCGATCGGACGGCCCGCGATCGCGACCGCACGACCGCACCTAATCATTTCACTATATATATATATATATATATATATATATATATATATATATATATATATATATATATATATAGGCGAGCGATTAGGTGCGGCGACGACGTGGGCCGTTCGATCGCGGGTCCATCGCATCCAACGGTCGACGTGAATCGCACCCGACCGTCCGATGCGATGGACCCGTGATCGATGGCCCGCGATCGACGCTGCACCTGCCGTTCGCCGCAGGTAATCGGCCCTGAATATATATATATATATATATATATATATATATATATATATATATATATATATATATATATATATATTCGATCGCGGGTCCATCGCATCCAACGGTCGACGTGAATTGCACCCGACCGTCCGATGCGATGGACCCGTGATCGACGGCCCGCGATCGACGCTGCACCTGCCGTTCGCCGCAGGTAATCGGCCCTATATATATATATATATAGAGAGAGAGAAAGGGCCGATTACCTGCGGCGAACGGCAGGTGCGGCGTCGATCGCGGGCCGTCGATCACGGGTCCATCGCATTGGACGGTCGGGTGCGATTCACGTCGACCGTTGGATGCGATGGACCCACGATCGAACGGCCCACGTCGCCGCCGCACCTGCCGTTCGCCGCACCTAATCGCTCGCCTATATATATATATATATATATATATATATATATATATATATTTTGTTATATATGAATATAGATTTGTTTATAAAATGGATATTTGATACATAAATGTCAATAGACAATAAGGATGAAAGAGACAAATGATAGAGTTGATGGGTTGGTCAAATAATGATGAGTATTTTAAAATTTAAAACAATAATTTAAAGATTCATATAATACAATTTAAAGATCTACTATTAGAGTTGATGGGTTGGTCAAATACTCAAAATCTTCGATGTGAGTCTTCAATTGAAGGCCCCCCATTGGAGATGCTCTCATGAAAGCTACTACTATTTTTTTCATTAAAGTTGTTTTTGTTGAGTTTTTCAAAAAATACAGCTGAAATCTAAAACCATAAAACTAAAGTTTATATTAAAAAATTTGTTCGGAACACGGAGCTTGAAAATCTCCAAAACAAGGATGATAATGTGTCTTCTCCTTGTTGCTCCAGCGGCTCTAGAGAAGAACACAATAATGCTGGAGGATTGTGTGAACTGAGACATCGTTGTGGTGCTTGTCAAAGAATCTCTGCAACTCAAGTTAGAGGATACACTAAAAAGTTCTACCCTAACAAACAAAAAGCAGATAATAATATTTCGTACTTTCCATGAGATGAACCTAATTTTTCCATTTATATATCCAAACCAACTATATGTATAAATTTGGTAGTATACTTGATGAATTTTTTATAAATGAATTTATTCTACCAGCCTTACCATTCTAGAGTAGTTGTCAACCTCTACAATGTATGTTAAATGAGCATTGCTACACCTAGTCATTTTACAGCCCTATTTACAATCTCATATATATTTCATTATTCACCTACACTCCCTCTAACAATACACTCCCTCTAACAAGGAATATATTTTGTTAATTTTTTTTATATATATCCTCAAAATGAATTCATACATATCATTGAAATATATATTTCATTTTTTATAATAACATATATTATATTAGATGAGTTATACAAATTTTAAATAAATCATGAGAATTGTATTTGGTAGAAAAAAAGAGGCTGTGCAAAACAATTTATTTCTTGTTGAATACCAGGATGAAGTATTGGGCCGCGCGTAATGGGCCATGTTTGGATCATAAATTTTCCAATGTGTGAGATCAAGGAAGAAAGAAGATAGTCTTATTTTTAATTCCATTATAATTCAAACTATGTATACATATACGAATAATAAATGTAAATTGGTATCCATGTATCTGCGTCCATACGAATGGATAAGCCGTTGTGGACTAAAATAAAATTGAAAATCGTATTACATGTTATAAAATTTATCTGTGAAATGTCATGCATATATTCAAAGAAACTGCCATTTCCTGAAAAAAAATCCCTAACCCATCATCATACACAACCACAAGGAGATAATCTGTCACGAATATTTACATTAAACCACCCAAAGAATTGATTATACATGAATATATATCTTATCCCTTCTTTGGTGCTTAAATATTTATCTGTTTTTATTTTTTGCTTATTTGGTGGACTACAACTAAGTTGTAAATAAAATATGAATAAGACATGAATTCTAATTTATATAAAAAAATGATTTGATCTGTAAATCCTCTGATTTATAAAAGATGGTGATAATTAATTTGACACATAGACCTCTTTTATATTAATAAATAGATTTAATAATATAACATAATTTTTATAAATCTGAAATATAAATATCAATTTATTTATACATATTATAATATAATTATATCCATTTATTCATCCTATCTAAACAACTTTACGGGCTTATTATATCCTAGTTCCCTCCTACTCATATTTCACTACTCTTCTCTCATTCTTGCTTGTTTTCCCACCAGGTCAAACATATTCTCAATGAATCATCCTTCTTCGTATTCCTCGCCAAACATCATACATCCCTCGATTAGACTTTCACAATAAAGAGACTAGCAAAGTCAATCCCATTAACTGTTCGGATCTACACGAATCTCAATGAATGGCTCACGCTCCAATACTTTTAATTAACCATTGTTTTTTCTACAAATGAGATGATGGAGTGACGGAGAGGAAAAGAAAATGTCAATCAATTTCAAATGTTTTCGGGAATTAGTGACAGTCCACGCTTCCGTCAGCGTATCAGACACACGTGATGATGTTGCAGATGCGTCGTTTTCATGTGCGTATCAGAAAAAAACAAGTAACGCTTGCGTATGGAAATGGACATCACACGTTTTAATTACTCATCTAATTCAACAATAATGTTTTTTCTTCTTCTTTCGAGTTTGATCATTCACAATATATACATCTCTGACATGTCTCGGTCAACGAAGAATAAGACAATGATTTGTCTAGAATTGCACGCGGTCTTACTGGAAACACAATTTTTTTCTATTGAAATGTATTATATATTTAGTTACACTCCTATATTCTATTCTAGGTTGTTCATGTATTTTAAAATAGGCCAATTGATTAAATGTATCAACACTCGAAAGAAGATATTAGACTGAGTCCTATTGTCAATCAAATCATATGCAATCCACACTTTTTTATATATTTTTAAAAAATAGTATGAGGTTTGTATTTTTATTAGAATAATACATATATTCAAATAAGTTGTATAGATTAAATTATAAAATATGTCAAGAAATTTCTAACATATATATATCTCATTACAAAGAGTGTCGAAGAGTAATTAGTTATCTTTAGTGAGCAAGATGATCAACTCTATTCTACTAGCATGCATGACTCAGTATTGTTTATTTTGCAGCCTGAGATTCTTGTTGTGAGACTATCCACCAAAGGTAATTTATTAAGCACATATCTACAGTAAGCATTGAGGAAAATAAAATTAAGCTTAGGTATGTGACAGGAAACATTCCCTGCCTGAAACCCTTTCGAGTGGTGAAGAAGGCCTGCTGATTTGATCCTCCCAAGTAAAAACTGTTTTTCTATTGGTTACATCTGAGCATACTTTTCTGTAAATTGTTTGAGCCTTTGAGGCAATTGACTGTCCTTTAATTTGACTGCCATTGGTAAAAAAATATCAGGTAATTAATTTGCAAGTTATCCGCCCCAAAAAAAAACAAACATTAAACACAAATAAAACATGGAGATCAACAAAATGCTGCAAGGTACTAAGAATTGTTTTGGAGTTTTAATGGGTCATACTATCGGGGTTATGTCTCGATCTGGTGTATCAATATCGGATGGTCATGATGAAATCATATTAGGGTGAACACCTAATTGGTAATTAGTTAAGATTTGATCTCAATTATGATATAAAGTGAATCTCCTAAAATCAGAGAAACAGATTTGTTTGTTATACATTTGTTTGTTAAGAGATTACTTAAAGATGAATTTATTTATTCATATAAATATCCCTAAGGTTTCAGAGTAAAACTTGGTTGGCTTGGCAAATGTAGAGATCTATATGAGAGAAGTTGAGAAGGTTCAAGATATGGTAACTCTATTAAAGAGTTTTTTGTATCTTAACTATAATAGTGGATTATCAGTTTTCGTCCCGTGGATGTAGGCCTAGGCCGAACCACTTATTTTTATGTTCTTCGTGTGATGGTGTTCTTTCTTGCGTATGATCTCGTATTTTATCAACGGTTTCCGTGTATCCGTTTCCCAACACGTACACGCTAAAGATTCCTAATGGTTAAGGGCGCAGTGCGGCCATACAGGTTGTACTATCGGTTATAGATTGGAGTGGATCCGGTTAAGATTGGTTGCCCTGGTAGACAGTTCTACCAGGACAGGGGTGCGAGAGTTTACTTGATCAAAGGCTCAGGTCTTGACCCTCCTCACCTATCAGGAGCGCATGGTTGAATAAGAGAATCTCATGTAATTTTGAGTGAACAGAAGGAAGTTGTAAGATATGTCACGTGGTGGCCTACCATTGATCCTTATAAAATACTTTATCAATAGAATACATTTTCATGGCAAAATGGGTGGGATATTCTAATCCATTTTTATTACTACTATAATATAACTAGAGTGTTCTCTAACTTGAGCATAAAAGACTATTTGACGTTGGTGTCTTAGTTCATGCTGTCTTCTAGTGTCTTCTTCCTCTTCTTTGGAACTACATGGAGCGACTAAAATATGACAAGTCACACTCTTTATTGTGGTGTTTTTCATGTTCCACTGTGTCACTACCACTAAAAGGCAATTTCTTAGGCTTTATTTGATAAGAACCCTGTTTTCTTGTAGAGCTGCAGCATAGACATTATTTCAACACACATTGCACCTGCAATTCAAATATTAGACTAAATTCTTATAATACATTTCTGCCATGTCAAAGTTAATACATAAGTTTACAATCCATCATTGCTGTCCTCCTGGTACTGCAGAAATACAACCTTGAATTATAATGCTTGCTTCAAAAAACTCAAAAAACCACCCAAGTACTCTGTCCTTGAGTGATTATGGTCTCTGGAGGATCTGGATTTTATAACCATGTCCAAGCGTGCTATGAGAAGCTGCTTTGCAGTGAATACTTTATTCTTATTTGTAAGTAAAAGCAGAATCAATATAATGGAAATTCATGCATGTACACTATATAGATGACGAAAAAAGACAAAAAAGGAAAAAAAAAAAGGCTGAATCGTTGTTTAGTTCATCATGCCTTTATTTACATTGGAAAACAAAAAATGTATTATTCAGACGCTGTAGAATACATATATTATATATAGTACTCTCTATATATTTAATATTGTCAGTGAAAATGGATTTCACTTTAAATTCAAGAAAACCTAAATATATTAGGTTTACTTTGTTTTTCCAGAATAACAAAAAAAAAAAAAACACATGCATGCATAAATGGCTCTGCATGCCTGCGTACATCTAAGTCCTATCAATTATTCAAAAATAAATTTTAAACCTGTCTGAATCCATTTATGAAAAATTAGAAATATCTAATTTCAAAGATTTGAAGTGCCAGCCTTGAGTGCGCTGCTCCACGACCCCCAACCATTTTTATTTTTCTTAAATTTTATGTTTCTCTAATAAAATACATAAAACAAGTAAAATTTATGTTGATCTTAGATAAATCAATAAATTTTTTCCTGAAAAATAAAGAATATTTATATAGGCCTTAATTTGTGTGGCAAAAAAATGGAAAAAAAAAATCTACGCATGCATTCTAGAATACACATGTTATCTTGAACTTCGGGACAGTACTGGTCAAGCTGTTATATATAGATGGAGTTCTGATTATTGGTAGCTGCAATCCAAAGAGCTCTACAGATAGGATTGTCATGTGTGTTTGTGTGTGTACGGTTTATGTATTGAAGGATACTGTCGTGACACACAAGAAACATGTCCACCGGCTCAGTCAAAAACGGTTTCCCCTATATTGTCATGGAAGTGATTTAGAGGAACATGTCACGGGCCTCTCTCCCAGGTTTTCTGCATTCCCTCCCCCAACAAATCTCTCTCTCTCTCTCTCTCTCTCTCTCTCTCTCTACAGACAAGGCAGTACCTTTCATGACGATAATGAAGAAGAAACACCTTTTTTTTTTGTTTCATTATTGGAAAGATGAGAACAAGAGTTATTCTCCATATGAGGATAACTATTCACTTTTTAGCGGGATGAGACGCGAATGAACGGGGCTCTGTGTTCTATTTTGAAAACCTTTGAAAAATGGTGAAATCGTCTATTCATGACTGGGGTATGGGGATCGCGGGTGTCGCTTGCATTTTTGTGAGCGACGCTTTAATTTGTGCATTACAGAGTAGTGCCATTTTGTGTTAGGCTCAGATTGACACCTTATCATTAGTTATCAACTCGGTTTTTTTCATCCCCCTATTTTTTCTTTGTATCCTATATTGATTTTTCTTTTTTTTCCGTTGTTTTCTCACTTCCTCTCCGCTATTCTATTCAGACATCATCTGTTTTATTTTATGAATGGAATAGATATACCCATAATTTTTCAAAAAAAAATTAATTGATGGAAGTGTTCAATTTTGGCTATCAACCCCCCCCCCCCCCCCCCCAAAAAAAATGTTGTGGCATCCAATCAGTAACATAAACAATTTTTTTTTATTTGATTAAATATTCCCAAAACCACATCAACCACTACTGGTCAGTGTATTTGTTAATGACCATAAAAAAAAAATTAAAATTTTATTTATTCCAAAAGAAAAATCCATTATTCCATTTTTAAGTTCAGTTGGAGAATGTAATATCTAAATTAAACTTGTTAGACTTTTTACATTAATGTTATTGATCTTTTGCCGTATAGGTGTTTTCATTACGTTACATACAATTTTTCATTTGTTTAATTATATGTTAATTAGAAATCCACGATAAATATGAAAAAAGAAAGGAAAAAAAGGATAGGGAAATTTTAAAATAAAAAGAAGAAAGACATGGGGAGAGGAAGGAGCTTGGTCTGGTCGGTGGCTCACCCTCTCAAATCTAAGGTTCCATTTGGGAGCACGTTGTACGTGCGGTGGAGTCGGCGGATGCCCAAGGATGCAAATGCGAAAACAAACGGCATTTTCCGACATTGCGTCAATAACCTACAATTACGTTGTTGTATCTGTTTTCGACCGATTTTTTCCAGGTTCTCCGACTCCGCATCAGCTCGTTACCCTTATAAATATACTCTCACCTTAGAGACAGTCTGTGTGAAAACAACGATTGGCAGGTCCTCCCGTGTCCTGTCACCACAGAGACAAACGTGCTCCTAAACGGAGCCTAAGCATCATTGAATAAAGTTTCACATCATTTCTTGATTTTCTTCCTTGCATGTAAATTAGAATGGCTAAATATTTTCAAAAGTATTTGTATAGTTAAGTTGTTCAATTAAATGTATGGATTGATAATTAACACTTTAACAATACTTGTTTAACAGAAACTAATTAAAGGAGTATGCATAAAAAAAAAACAAATATTGAAGAGATCACTTTCTTCCTTCGGTCTTTTTCAAGACACGACTAACTCAATGAGTGTCATTAGAGGACTATTAATTCTCAAATGCATTACAATTTGCCCAACAATATGATGCCAAGCAATTCGAAAGGGGTCCACACATAGATGTATTCTTTTAAAAACTTGACAAACTTTTTCTCATGTTTTCAAAAAAAAGAGCCAATGCGTAAGAAGATATAAGGTTACGAAAGATTGATGAGGATCATCACATTGAGGTTTTACTCTCTTCTGATATATATTATTTTTATATACAAAAATCGTTTAGTGATTGCTATTTGGATCTTTCAATACAAGACTGTTGGACTAGCTCATTCACAATAACAACATTCCCACCCACAGCCATTAATGTGATCTTCCCTTGTGTCATCATTCCTTTAAAAGGTGGAGAATCAAAACCTCTGGTGGTAGGTAGAAGGGATCATCCTTGTTGTCCCCAACCAATTAAGAAGATTAGTTGTCCATGCATGATCATGAAGTTGATCAGAAGTTAACAAGTCTACACATGCAACCATTTCCTTAATGGGTCATATATGTCCCTGTGCATGGTTGTACCTAACCCACCGCATTGTGAAAAGACTGATGTAGAATCAAAAAATAAAATTTCGGTTTTACCCCTCAGTTCATTTATAACTTTAACATACATTGTAGCATGTAAGATATGTATTAGTCTTAAATTTATCTTTCCCCAATATTTATATGGAACTTGGTGTAATTAAGCACACACTCTTCGGCCTTAATGAACCAAATGTCCCTGTGGGGTGACACCCAACCCACTACACCATGGATAGGCGCTCACAATGTGTAATACTCATTTATCTATCAATGGTCTCATTTTTTTGTTTTCAAAACGCATTTATAAAAGTTATCCTCACATAAGCACTCCCTCACAATAGCACGAATTATTTTCTCCGAGTAGGTTGTGTTATACAAAACCATGGAACTAAGCTCTCCTCACTCCCCATCTGGGCCAACAAGCCCAAGTCTACTTTCACTATTTGAGAAGCAGTTTAGCTAGCTCTTATATATAATGTAATTAATGTTGGAAAAAACTTGGATTTTGACCATTTGTTAATCAAAATGAGTTTGAGTTCCATTGATTCTTTAATAGTGGAATCACATTAGATTATGTTTATCTTGTCGAGGAAATGAGCGTAGTAACTAAATGATTTTTTATGTTGGGAATCAAAGATAGCCATTGAGGAGGAAAAGTAGTCTTTTCACAAGAACCATACTTGGGTACCTGCAAAGTTACCTTAGGGGAAGCGAGCAATTTAGGTTATCTGGTGCAAGTAGGCGTACAAGAAGAAAGGCTCTATAGAGCGTAGTGGGATGAGATTTTAGACACGAATAATAGCAAATGGATATGCACATAAGGGATCAACTACAACAAAGTATTCTCATATGTTGTTAAACATACTTTTCTGTTCAAGTTTTTCCGTCAATTGTGGTTCGGTTTAATTTAGGGTCCGTTTCGAAGTACGGTAGACACCACTGAATTTACAACAAAGTATTCTCATATGTTGTTAAACATACTTTTCTGTTCAAGTTTTTCCGTCAATTGTGGTTCGGTTTAATTTAGGGTCCGTTTCGAAGTACGGTAGACACCACTGAATTTCACAATCGTGGCTTTTGGAAAGTAACAAATGAGTGAGCTGTGTGAGAAAATCATGTTTTGCATTTGGAGTACTTGTTTGGCAAATCTGACGAGGTTGGCTTCTACAACATTGTGAATTACATAAATGCCCTTATTAATAGAAATTTTACATGGAATGATGTTGCGTGTGCTTGGGTGCTTCTGAAAAGCATTCTTTCAAGGTGTGTACTAACTTAGGTTATTTTAAATGGTAAACGCAAGATGTAAAAAATGGAGTTTCATGTTCCCGTTTGAACAAGTGTTTAAATATTTCATTGTTTTTTTAATGCGAAAGCCATTAAAATGCATTCCCAGACTGGTCCTTAGAACAAATCAATGTCCAAACAGTATTTTTACACTTTTTATATATATATATAAAAACCTCATGGGCATATTCTATTTATACGGCAAAAATATAATAGGGAAAATGACCAAAAAAATCTACTAAGAGTTTGAAATACCCAAATCAGTTATTTTTAAAAATTATACCTAAAAAGTCTCATTTCACAGTTTTGAAAACACAAAAGACTAATATGCCCTTATGTAATTAAAATTTTAATATCCCTCTTTATTCCACACTAAAAATTTATTTTTCCTATGAAATAACAATCTCTCTATACATGATGAAAATAAACCATTTTAGAGGTTTTGTTGTTATATATCATACTGTGTGTTTCTTATATATATCTTACATGATATTGTTTAATATTTTTCATTGTGTATAATCATAATAGGTAATTTAAATATATATTGTGCCTCAATCTAACAAATGAAATTTTAGATTTTTAAATTTTATTCACATTTTTTTATTTTTTAGCTATTTACATATTTTTATGATATCATTAGTATATATCCATTTTTAAAAAATAAATATCAATATTTAATGGAGTTCATCATAAAAAACTCAAATTATATTGGTACATATTTAACAAAATGCACCTAATCACAAAGAATTTACAAAAAAAAAATTGATCTACATGAAAATGTGTGAAATATATTAATAAAATTAAGAGGGTGAAATATTTTAACAAAGTTAAGAGATATAGGAATGTATTAAGGATTTAATTGCATAAGGGTAGATTAGTCTTTTGTGTTTCCAAAATTGTAAAATGAGACTTTTTTAGGTATAATTTTAAAAAGTGACTGATTTAGGTATTTCTAATTTTTTGGAGATTTTTTTAGTCATTTTCCCAATATAATAATATACATCATCACATTATATTCAGCAACCGTAACTGTTGTTCACATTCATGCATTGTGTACATATATGGGACTATACAACGGCAGACTTTAGCATTTTGAACCCCAGTTTGAAAACTGGATATTTGTGATGTTTGCGCTAACTTTGCTAACTGTTCGAGAACTGAAACAGCCTTCCTAGTGACCTTTACAAACTGAATTTTAGTTTGTAAATGATCGTAGTTGTGCATATCAAATATACAGTCCTAAATTTGTGATGGACCTATTCCACCACTTTGAAGGAGGTCCACTAATGATTCAGCATCAGTGCATACTATCAGATTATGTAATCGGAGCAAGTGAGCAAACCTTAATCCAAGTCTAATTGCCTCTGCTTCTGCTCTTAACGGGGAGGCCCGTGTTTTTAGGGTGGCTCCATTCGCCCCCCTCCAAAATAGGTGCACCCCCCTTATGTAACTACCCCCTTCACTTTTTAGGTGTTTCATTAAAACTCCCCTCATATATAAACTCATTTTTGAATTCATGTGCACCCCCTCCTTCATAAAACTCTAACTCTCTCATCTTTGAATATTTGTCGTCCCTTTCTCGGTCTCCCTCGTCTCGCAGTCGTCTCCCTCTCTCGGTCTCCCTCATCTCGTCGTCGTCTCCCTCATCTCTCTCTCTTCATCTACCTCACCTCTAATCCCTTTATATTTTATAGACTCACATTAGATAGTGAGTAGTGTTGTAAACACAATGAGTTTCAGTGGTGGTCTTGTTCCTTTTTTGAGTTTTTTTTCCTTCTCAGATTCCCTCTCCATCAATCATTTCTTATTGGGTTTCATCATCTTCTGTTCATTCACGAGAGGGTTGGCAAGGTCTATAATGTTATGTTGTCTTGCACCTTCATGATCAATGAGTTATGTGTCATGCATGCATGCATAGAGGTGTCAACCAAGTTTTTTACTTTTTTTCATTTTCGCTATTGTGTGCGCCACTGCATGTGTCGACGGAAACTACTTCCATTGACATCCTTGGTGTCGAACGACATGAATGAAGTGAGTAAAATTTAGACCTGATCATGTTGACACCCCTATTATTGATGGGAGTTAGTTTGGTCGACATACAAAGTGTCGAACGGATTCGACAATTGTTGTGTCGGCTTCTTCCAACATCGTCAATAATCACAGTGTCGATACAATATAAAAAAAAGGTTGGGAACATTTGTGCGTCGACAATTATAATGTTGTCATATTCGACAGTGGTCGACAATGGGAGTGTTAAATGACAATCCAATATAGAGAGGGGTGCAACTTATCCATTTATAAATGGATCTCTTTTCAAAGATCCATATAGAGGGGGTGCAACTATTTTGGAGGGGGTGAATAGAGCCACCCGTGTTTTTACACAGAGTTGGAACTAGATTTGACGTATATTAGACTTGAAGTTCCCGTTTGTATTGTGGAATAAGAGTGGTTTAAGGGTGGAATAAGGTGGGATAAGAATACATAAGAAAAATTAGGTGTTTGTTTAAAGAGTATAGGTTGGAATTACTATGCCTGGATAAATGAGTATAGCTCCGTTTGGAAACACAGATTGAAAAGTAAATTTTGGAATAAAGCTGCTTTTTAAGATGATTTTAGACCTTTGACTTTTTTGGGATGCTTTTTTTAATTCAGGAATCAATATTTGGAATGAACTTAATGTTTGGTAGAAAAAGTTGCTTTTCAATTCAAAAAATCGATTCCGACAAAAAATCGTTCTTTTTGAGATTTTAAACACACGGATTTCGATAGAGAAATTAAAAGGAATCCAGCTTTTGATTCCGCCGGAATCCGACCCGTTTGGTTGCGCGTTTGAACGGAATCCGCTTTTTGAAAAAGCGGAATCCGTCCAAACGCGCAACCAAACAGGTCCTAAGAAAGTATAACAATTCTAAGTAACCCCTAGGATAAGCTATACTCACTTTATTTATTCTCATGGGCCCACATGTAAATCAACTTTTTACACTTTATCACATCAAATTACCTATTTACACCTCTTATACATCAAAGGACCCAAATGTCAAATCAACTTTTTTACACATTATTTATATTTTATTCTTTATCAACCAAACAACTCAACATTTATTCTTATGTTTTCCAATGAAAATAATAAAATACACAACCAAACAAAAAATCTCTTATTACTGTAGAATTGTTATCTATACTGATATAGTTATCTATCCAGAATAACTCAATTCTTCAATCCAAACGGGGGAAGGGACTGAATAGGTCTATCTCAAATTTATTGGTGAATTTATTATTTACCAATAATGGATTGCATTGGTGAATAAGTCTACATATCATGCAAGCATATTCAATGATCATTTATTATTAGATCCAGTTTTATTTTTTGGTTTTTTTGTATGTATACTATAAAAATTTATGATATTTATTTTTATATCATCACAAATAATGTATTTATTTTTATACCATTAAAATTTTTCTTAATGTAAAAACATGCCCCTCTTTTATCCTTTTTAACCAAAATGAACCATAACTATAGTTAATTTATTTACTAAAATGTAAAAATGACAAATATAAACTTAATATATAATATTTGACAAAACGTAAATAATTAAACATAATAATTTAATTAATTTTATGTTCTTTCCAAATCAATATTAAACCATTCAACCTTCATTCTTTCATTTTCTTCCAATCAAGATCTAATTTTTTTAAATTTATCATTTTGTAATATATATAATTAATTGTTCTCAAAATAATTTTATTTCATTTTTATTAATATAAGTTTTAATAATTATTATGTCTTCGCTAATAAATAGTCTATATGATTAATTTTTATTTTTTTGGATTTTAGATGAAATTTATCATTTTCATGTCAAAATTAATAATTTTTATTTTTATAAATATTGTATTTGATAAGGTAAAATATGCACCAAAAAAAAGAAAGGTAAGTTGCTCATTTCTCAAAGATTTTACAGTTTCAATGAAAATTTGGATGAAAGTTAACTAGGATAGTAAATATACATAATTTCTTTATATTTCAATAGTAGAATAATTATTTGGAATGGTATAAAATTAAATAGCATATTTTTTTTATGATTACATGCAAAAAAACCATGTTTTTAGGTTTTGAGGGGATAATCCTCATGTGCTTTTTAAACCCACAACCAGAGAAAAAAAATTGGGTTGTTGGTTTGGTAAATTTGAGAAAGGGAGAGGAAGAATAGAAGAAGAGGAAGAGAGAGAGACGGAGAGAGGAGGGTGGAGATGCGGGGGGTGGCAGGGTGGAGATGGTTAAAGCCTAGAAGACGCCAAAGAATGGGTGGTGTAGAGAGAGAGAGAGTGCGCCACCCACCTTCGTCCCACTCATGTCGCCTATCCGGCCCAACTCCTCCCTCCTTCCTTCTCTTTCTTTCTCCACTTTCTTCTCTTTCTCTCACTACACCCCTCTCCCATGTCCTTCGGTTGTCGCCATCGTCTCCACCCTCTTCTACCGCACTCTCCTCAACCCATCTACTTTTCTCTCTCTACCTTTTCTTTCCCTCCCTTTCTCGGATTTACAAAACTCACGATCCAAAAAAAAGAAAAAAGTGGTGGGTTAAAAAAAAAGTAAGGGGATTACCCCTTCTAATAGTTTCATAAAATAAATACAAAAACATACATGATTATAGGGCTAGTAAATGAGCCGAGCAGCTTGGGCTTGGCTCAGGCTCTGCTTGGTTAAAACTCGTTCTGGCACGTTCGATTAAACAAATGAGCTGAGCTTGACCAATTTTTAAAACTCGGTTTCTAAACAAGCCGAGCTCAAGCAGAAACGACCTCATTTACTTAATATAAAAGGGGGAACGAGTCGAGCCCGAGCTCGAGCTTATGTCACTTTCACATGTATAAAATGTTCTGATTTGTGAAATGTGGCTTCTTAAATGCTAAATAAGATTTCTTTTAGCTAAATGAGCCTGGGTCGAGCATTGATTCGAGGTTCAGCTTGGCTTGTTTAATAAACGAGCCGAGCCGAGTTTCAATCGAGCTTTTCACGAGTTCAACGAGTCGACTTAGAACATGAAATGAAGTTCGGTCCTGAGCTGAGCTGAGCTCAAGCCATACCTGATACTAAACGAGCTTAGCTTGAGTAGGTCAAAGTTTGACTCGTTCGACTCGTTTATCACCCCTACATGATTATTTACTCTACATGTGTACCCGCGTTGACGAATGTTAAAGGGACCTATTCCTAAATTATCATTTAAATGTAGGGACTAAAACCTAAATATGAAGAAGTAAGGGATCGATCGCTAAATCCTATAGTTTACGGTAAGGGTGGTAAACGAGCCGAACGAACCAAACTTTGACATGTTCAAGCTCGGCTCGTTTATAAACAAGTCGAGCCGAGCCAACGAGCCTATCGTTTTTCTTCATTTTAGGGTTTTTAGGGATTGAAAATAAAATTTTTGTTTAAATGAGTCAATTTCATGAGCTTAAATGAGCAAAATTTTGTATTAATTTAATGTTCTGATTTTATAAAAGAGTTAGTCAAGCTTCAACTAAGATTTTGTAACACAATTGAATCGAATTTGAACACAAAATTAAGTTCGATTAAGATCCCGAGCCTAATCGAGCTTTAAAACTTGTTTAAGCTCGCTCATTTGTCTAAATGAACGAGCTCAAACCAAGCTGAGCCCGAACGGCCTGATTTATTTATCAGTCCAAATTTACGGGGATTTAAAAATAAAAATCTCTGGTCAATGATAATATGTATAAATTTAAATAAACCCGTCAACCACGTGCAATCCCAACCGTTCAATAAATACAGTAAGACCTTCACTTGCGCCATCAAATCAATCGTTCATGAGAGGACTTGAGACTAGTAGTAAAGATTGTAAAAGTTGGGGAGAAACAGTAAAACCGAAAAAAGGAAAAAAAAATCAATCAGTCCTCTCATGTTTTTAAAACATGAAACATTATAAAACAGAATAAAGAAAAAAAATGAATGCACAGAAAACTGGGTGACATGAATGGGGACATATATACTCATATCAATAAATTATAGCCCCACACCGAAAAAAAATATGTTAAAAAAAAAATCAATCGTCCAAATACCCTACCGTCCAACAACAATATTTTATGTGCCCCAATCTTTTGAAAAAATAAAATTTTATCCATTCAGTAAATACAATTTTTTTTTTACCTTCCTTCTTTTAATTCCCATAGCACCATAAAATCAAAGTTTTTTTTTTTCTATAAATGTACGTATGTTTTCTGTAACTTATAAAACATAAAATGTAATTCTGTAAATGTTATATGTAAGTACATTAATATACATGTTATGTAAAAATGGTAACTTGTAAAATATTAGAGAAGCATACGTATAACACCTGAAAATATTTTATCACAATAAGTAAATCAAAACACTTGAATTCATCGAATATTTGCATTCCGACGTTGATGTTGTATTTCTTCGGATCATCTTCATGTCATTTTGACTGAAATCGAATCTATTATTATACCTTCGAGTTAGCAAGCATACATCATTAGGAAGAAAGAGTAATTTAAATTATATTAGAGATGCAATAATTAGTCAAACACCCAAATAAATCAAACATTAATAAGTGTTTACTAATTGACAACATAAGAACCACATATATATTAATGTTATGCATTAATGAATGTTTATCTAGTGTTTTACAAGTTACGATTTATACATAACATAATAATGCATTTACAAATAATATTTACAGAAATTACATTTTGTGTTCTTCAAGTTACAGAAAACATATATGCACTCATAGAGGGGGAAACTGCAATTTTGTGCGGCTGGGGGAATTAATGGGACGATGGTAGAAAAAAATTAAGTGTTTGCTACAGGGGTACGAAAAAATGTTCAAAAGGTAGGGGCACAAGAAATATAGGAGTTGGGATGTAAGGGTATTTGGGCAATTGACCCCAAGAAAACAAAAAAAGAAATTTACCTATCCCACCCTACTACCTCCTGTCGAGAAAAAGACCCACTTCCTTGTCTCCTCCACCGCCTCCGGCTTCAACACCCCCCCCCCCCCCCCTTCTACAACTCCCTGACCACTGTCGCTTTCCTCTCCTCCACCTAGGCTGTATTCCTCCTCATCTCTAAATAAAAACTATAAAATAAACTGTATGTGTAACTAATTAGGGCACGGTTATAGCCACCCCACTGCTTATCCTACCCACTCCATTTATTTAAATAAAAATCTTATATCTAACCCACCCCATGAGTTTGACGTAGACGATGTCTTTTGTTATTAAAATTGTTCGACATGGATCATATCGTTGGAAATCAGAAATCTTAGTCACATTTTAATTCCAATTCGACATAGACAATGTTTTTTTTGTTGTTTAAGGTGGTTTGACATGGATCATGTCGATCGGAAACTAAAAACCTTCATCTGTTCCCGTTCAACATAGATGATATCTTATGTGTTTAAGTTGGTTCGACATGGATCATGTTGGATAGAGACCAGAAATTTCTGATATGTGATCGACGTAGTTAAAATTGATATCAGGTTGACTCTTATATTGACAACTTAGATTTACTTTGATAATAAAGTGTTAAAATATTTGATGTAATCAAATCTTATTGAATTATAATGTTTGCGATACAATCACCAACATGTTTATCTCATGAATCTAGAAAATAAAAGTGGAATACACATTGTTTGTGATTAATATATTATAACAAATGGCCACATATCACTTTACTTGATTTTGTTCATGAATGTCAATGATTCGTTCAACACATTTCAGCTCTCCAATATAATGTTTTTGTCGGTTGACGACATCGCAAAAAATAATCACCCTACACCTATATGAATATAGGCTATCACATACATGCGTATTAAAAGTAGAGCAAAAAAAATTATTACATCATATGTACATTATCATTCGCGATCGACACAATACATGTCGAATCACATTAAATATAGAAGACACCGCCTATGTCGAACTGAAAATAAGGTTTCTGGTTTTCGATCGACATGTTCCAATCGGACAATCTTAAACACAGAAGACATCGTCTACGTCGAACTCATAGGGTGGATTAGATATGAAATAAATCAAATTCTTTATGGGATGGGTAGGATAGCTTGTGGGATGGCTATAACCGCACCCAACTAATTAAGGCTTCTTTTGACAACACCTAAAAAATTGCTTTTAGTTTTTTTATATGTTAAAGCTAAATGTTGTTATCAAACATGTCAACTTAAATACATCATTATTATATTTTATTTTTGAACTGTGCCTCAAAATCTGTGTTTTATAAAACATTCATTATCATTACACCCTCAAAAGGTGTGCATAAAACATCAAAAGTTAAAAGTTCAAACCGTGTTTGCCAAACGAGGCCTAAGAGGACATGCATACATATTTGAAGGGTCCACATACAGGCACTCGGAAACATAGACACCCTTTTATGATGTGGATCAATTTAGATCAAATCCAACTCTCATGAACAACATTCCCTCTCTGTCTTCATCGTCCCATTCCACTGCATTTCGAAATTCCAATATGGACCCCTCCGGAAGCTGATAATCCAATTCCAAGCATCCATCCCTCCCAACCTCCCCAAACCACCACCGAACCCCAACGGAAACCCTAATTTCTTAACCCTTCAAACCCTTACCCCCTTCAAAACCCTATCCATCCCCTCCTCGTCCTTCGACGTCGGCCTCCGCTTCCACTAGAATCTCCACTATCTCGAGACCCTTGGTGTCGACACCAATAAAGCCCTCTCCTTGAACCCCCACCTTTGCTCCACCCCTCTCGGCTCCATCCCTCTGTATGGTGTTGCTGAGGAGGTCACCGTCACGTCCCTGGCTAAGCTCAGTCCGGCATTCACTATCATTGAAGAACAATAGCAGGGGAGAAGAAGAAAAATAGAGAGAGTGTAAAATGCATGGTCGGTTCTTAATAAATTATCGATTCGTTTGAATTTTTTACTAATTTTTTATACTATCGAGTTTTTATAATGTATTATATAATCTAAACGGGGATTCAAAAATAATAAAAAACACTCCCTAGCGCACAGTTTATGAGTGCGGAATATATTCTAATATTCTATATATCTGCCACTAGTTGTTCTTCACATATTTTTTTTACATTATATATATATATATGTGCGCATCTCATCTACGTGTTACTTCAATGCTAACTATATTGAAAAACAAATAACTAGGTTTCCCATATATGCTTCATGTATTTTGCAATAAAATTCTAAGGAGTTCTTCCTAGATTGGATTTCACATTTTAATGCTTGAGTGAGCCTCTAAAAATAACAATTTCATTCATTAAATTTTTTTCTCCGCAGAGAATACAATAAAATTAAAGGTTTACAGATGACAAAGAATCCTATGGAAAATGTATCATTTGAGCCGTCATTAAATTCTACTCCTCACATAAGTTCTTGAAATGTTTAATATAAAACAATGTTAATGCATGAGAGAAAGCATGTGATATAACATTTACGTTATATATAAACGTTATAATGTAAAAAATTTATAATCACATATGATTGAAAAGATAATATTTAGAATGATAGTACATCTAAATACTGTAATGTCAACAAGATATTGTTTCGTTATAGAATATTCAGCAAGAGTTTAACTACATTTTTAGTTACTTACTCATTACATGATGTACTAATTAAGATTTTATTGTTTGAATTGACTATGAATAAATTATAAATAAAATATGAATTTACATGAGAATTCTAATTTGTAAAAGGTACTTATCAAATTTATCAAAATCTCAATTATAATGAAAAAGACATGAACCTCCATATTTAATTGCATCACATTCCCAACCTATTGAATAATCCTATATATGATTTGAATATGAAGGGAATGAATATAAATCATATGGAGATAAATTTAGTAAACATTTTATCATTTGGGGGCCATTTATTATTTTTTTTTAAATATATAAGTTTTATATGTATGCAGAGATGAACACTAACAGAGGCTTTTTAGTGAATTTATTTTTTTCATCTAAATACTAGTAGACTAGTACCACTACTATAATAAAAGGGTGAAGGATGAACAATAGGGACTATTCAGAGATTTAAATAATTCCTTTCATCAGAACCGTCCAATGGAGAATGTATCGCAGAGACTTCTATATGTGGCGGATTCTGACAAGTCCGTACAACCCGTGTAATACAACGTCGTAACGTTTATTCAAATCCATAACGACGAGTAAAATTTTCGGACATGTTTATTTTTAAGTTCATGTTATTTAGTGATATTTCTTTTTAAATTTCTAATTTAAAAATACTTATTTTATTGTTAGTCCACGTGTCAAAGTCTGTCCGAATACAGTTAGCATTTAAAATGAGATTTTATAAGTATTTTAATATTTAGAATTTTAAGTGAAACGTTAATACTCTCGCGTTTCACCCACCAAAAAGGGTTAAAACTTAAAAACCAGGTCTGGAAAAGTTGAGAATATAAAATATGCAAAAGAAACTGAGTGTGCTCTGACATTGTCCCCGGGACCAGATAAACCTCCAGTGGTAGCTCAGCGAGAGAAAATCAGAGCTGTCCGTTAGAGCCACAGATCCTGAGATCTGACGGTGGTCTGCCCTCGAAGTCCACGACACCCGAAAATACACAAATCCACACACCCCCACAAAACCCTCAACGACAGGGGCATTTTCGTAAAGATAAAACAAGTTGGAAGGGGGGGAGAGAACCTAAAACGTGAAAGGGCATTATAGTAATTAATGATTGCAACGGCATCCAAGCCCTTGTTTAAAACTTTAGTCAGAGTCTGACTATTGACTGAGTGGTCAAAGAAATCCACACTTTGCTTTTGATTCTTTCAGGGTGATTTTCCCTTTTTGTCCCCTTCAAAAAGCTCAAATGTCTCACGTGAACATGGTTTCTGCCCCTCCTTTTTCCATGCATTCTACTAATCAATTAGGTTCCCCTTCAACAAGTAGTAATGTGGAGTCATATGAAAAAACAATAGCGAGATCGGATAACTATCCTCACACAGATTTAAATAATAAAAAAATACTTTTTATTTGATTGTTTTCGGGATTCATGAAAATAAAGTTTTTGTTGTTTGGTTATCATGTATGTATAAATTGTAAATAAATAGATAATTAAGTTATAAATAATTATTTATAAAGTATAAAACTATGATTTGACATGTATATCCTTTTATTCAGAAGAGGTGATTACAACATCCTCTTATACTAGTTAAATAAATTAAATGATATAACACAATATTATGAAAACTTAAAATAATAATATTAATTTATTTTCACTTATTTTGATATAATCAATACATACCTGGGTTATTCATCCATATTCCAACCTATTTCACTTTTATTCTTCTACCCAATTAATAGGGCAGAAATGATATTATTAATAATAAAGATATTAAAAATATATCTATTATCATAATATCATTTTGACCCTTCAAACTAATCCAACTATAAGAGATGAACAAAGATTTATACTTCTTTATAAAAGTACTAATAAAAAAAATAATGCATTAATCTCTCATTTCCTCTCATTTACATTACCATGCATTTCATTTAGTGATAAAATATAATTGATATCTAATAAAATTTATAGGTCGTTACCAAAAACAGTCAATGATAAAAATGATTTATATAACAAAACAAACTTAATAATTAAGTTTCCATAGAAAAAAAAACAGAGAATTAAATATATGGGTATGGATACCCTACATTGTTGTATACAAATCTTAGCCTACTGCTAAAGGACATGAGAGACTGTAAAGAAAGAACAGAGTTTATGATGAGAAGGAAACAATCGATTGGGATTAACTTTCTCAGAAAAAAAGCATACAACTACACCCCCCCCCCCCCCCCCCTCCCACTAAAATGAACAGAATAATTACAGTGTAATGAGTGTGTAATGTCACATTTTCACAGCTTATAAAACTTTACTGAAGGGAACTGTAAAAAAAGATGGACCTTGTGATTATTGCCCTATCATCTTTTTTCCCCTCTCAACTGTTCAAATGAATCATCACAAAGAATCAGGAATCTTGAGTAATTGATTAGACCCACTTGGCACCTTCTCATTGGTCAAGTCTCCCAATGTTTCTGCAAGTAGAGGGGAGAGTAAATTTTCAGGAGCTGAGTTTGAATAGTTGGTTCGTTTTTTACAAGTTCAAATTCAAATGAAGAACTGCTTTACCTGGTATTGCAATTCGGGCACGAGCTCCAGATTGATATGTGAGGTTAGGGTGCTTTATGAACACATCCGGTCCAAACATCAAGAAGGTCTTGTTAGTTGAATATTCTGCTGATCAGACAACATAATCAAGGAAATTTTGATTATAGATGATAAAATATGTTACAATCCCACAAAATCAAGTCATCTGGCTAATTATGGATGAAATATCAGATGAAGTATGTAATAAGCCAAAAAAAAATCATAACGCACCAGAATGCAGGTATACAGAATAGTCATGAATATCAATATTTTAACAGCCAATGATGAGTGCTTGATAATAGGAAAAGGATGAATTGCTACCTCTTTAATCGAGGCTCCAGACAAGTGTGGTTTTTATATATTGATGGAATTCCTGTCCATCTGGTACTTGGTGAATCCTGGTGTTTCATTATTCCATGATAAGAGCCATATTAAAAAATAAAACGGGAAGACTGAAAGGAAGTAATGAACAGAAAAACTCTCTAGAATTCATTCCTAGTTAGATTATTCAGTGAATTCTTTTCTGTTCTGATAGAAATTGTAGAAAGAGACTTTACCGTACATGAAACAGGAATAAAAACTGTGATTTTCCAACTTCCGCACGAATTTCATGATGTCCATCTCAAAATTGCCAACCTCTGCAAGATATGAGAAATATATGTGATGCCTTAATGAACACCTGACTTTGCATTGAGTATATGCTTACTTTATTTAAACATAATCAATGAAGAGAGCGCACCATAATCGGATTCAGTTTGATTCCCCAATCAAAAGAAACTGAGTTCAGTGTATCCATGCGAGTGAGAGTATCCATACGGATTTGGGTATCCATATGGATTTGGGTATCCATGTGAGTGAGGCAACAATTCTTCCACCTCGATTCGAGCACTAGAACAAGTTGCACTCTTCCTAATCCGGTTACGGTTGATTGATTCAACTTCAGCCATAAATATGCTATAGACAGGTCTATGATCCGAGAAACGGGATTCTCCACGAACATATGATAGCTGATTGAGTCCTCTTCCATACCATAAAATACGATCACACCTACAGACAGAAAAAAACAGCTTGATACTTCTCAATTAGGAAGAAAAAAATATATTGGAAGAAAGATATATGTGTTTTCATTGTTTGTTAGAATTGTTAGTTACCAAGCGGGTGTCCTTCGCTTCTCCTTTGGATGCAAATCATCCCCTGCATATCGGTCGGAGTTATTCGAATACTTGTAAGTTGGCGGGAAATATATTCTTCCCTCATTCCATCCCTCAAAAACACGGCCCCTCCTCTGCTCTATCCGAAGCTGTTAAAAGAAAAGACAATTTTATTCAAGTTTTTGAGTTAAAATTTTCGACTACAGAAAAAGAAAAGAACAATGTATTATCTAACTTTTAACATGAGATACATCATTAATCAAGTTTACAAATTACAAGCAACATAAAAAAAAAAAACATTTATATCTTTGAAACCACAAAAAAACCGCAACAAGGAACAAGTATATCGCAAGCACAAAGACTTGATTACCTGATCCTTCTCCAACAGGGCTCTCCAGTTGTGCATTTCAACCAATGCCTTTGCTGAGCGATAAGAAAGAGCAATCCGGTAATTCAAGTCTCCGAGCCATATAATTCGACTACATAAAAAGAGAAGAAAAAAAAATGAACAAGTCAGTTGTGGTAGCAAATAAGAGCATGAGATAGAGTTACATGAATGAAAGATGGGCTTACTCATGCTCAATAATCGTTTCAGGCGATCTTTCATCGCCCATTCCATGAACACGAGGAAATCTCGTCTTCCTCAGTATCTCCATCACATCAGAATTTCTCCTTAGTTCATCGCCTTCTTTCTGCCCTGAAGTCAGATGACTACATATGAAGCAGAAGCTTGTTTGGTGCAAAGACATGCTTATGGAAATAGACCCCTGGTAAAAGACCCAAATTTCAGCAGAATCCAAATTTCCCAACACCCCCAAGAAATCAAGTTTGATAATTTGAATTTTTAAAGTACTGAAATTTAGAATGTGTACCATGAGCATACCTTGTTCCCTAGATAACCCATCAGACCCCTGCCAACACAAGAGACTTTCATGTTCTTCACATTGTCTCGCAATTCACTCCGCACCCAAACTGTGAGGAATATTCCAACCATTTGCTTGCTTGCAGCCAAACAATATCGAGAGTGCCCGGAAGAAGTCCTATCTCTATCGTCCACACAAGTAGATGGGGCATATGACACAGGTGAATAATATGCAGTGCTTGGAGAATCCCCACATCCATTATCCTCATCATCAGAACCACCACCACCCCATCTGAAATTGCTGGGATCAAAATCGCTTGGCCTTCCACCACCACCATACATGACACGATCACATACACTGAACCGACGGTCCAACCTAGGCTGGGGGCCTGAACTGTCGTTGTCCATTCTCAAGCTTCGGCTCAGGTTTTGGAAGGATCGCCGGTGGAAGAAGGACTTCTGCCTCGTAGATCCCTCAAAATCTGCATCCAACTCGATGACTGGGTCTGGAATGGGGGAGGGAGTACCATAGCCTCCGCTGCCCCCACTTGTACCAGGTAGATTGTTAAGTGTCTTTCGGATTAAAGAGAGCCACTTTCGAGCGGGACCATTGTCTTCGGTGCCTAGCACATTCCCGGCATTAAGAGGTACTATTTCTTGAAACCTGAAACACCAGTAAACAAAGAAATCTCTTTTTTCTTCATTGAATGAAAGTATTATAACCCACCAAAAAAAACTATTATATGGTAATTACTAATGAGATTAACAGAGCAGAAGAGATATAATTATACCCCAATACATATAAATCAGCAGGAGGTGAAGCATGGAGCCAATCTTCAAGACTCAAATGACTAGGAGGTGATTTGCCTCCAACATTCCATGTTGCAATAAATATCCTGTGAACCCATTATCAAAACATAAAAAAAATATGTGTTGAAATGCATCAACCAAGACTCCAAGAGTCAAGTAAAAATAAATAAAATTAAAAAGAGGATATACCTATATTGCTGAATGTCTGTGACTTGGGCAACATCAAGATCTATCTTCCCTCGGCGGATTTGATCTGGGTTCTTCCTGTGTATTCTCTCTGGTTGAAAATTAAAAGAAAATTAATGAAAGATGATAATTAAATGGTGTGAGAGAAAAATGAGAGGAGTATGGCAGTGAGACAAACCTGTTCTGCTTTTCTTGACTGTGCAGGTTTCCCTCTCAGTGAAGCTGGACCTCCACTCCCCTTCCCCATCTGAAAAAGAAGAGAAAAACAGTCACAAACAATTTACAGAGAAGCTGCTGTAGTTTGTTTAGCTGTGTATACATAAAAAACCATGATTTGAAACATGGACAAATATCAAGTCCTGCATTTGTTGCAGCAACTCTTATAAAAATTACATACATTATTAGGACAATTAGGAAGGGAGATTCATGGAGAAGTTTAAGGGACAAAACAAAATTTCCCAAATTCAGAATTTGACATATTAATGAAAAAAAAATCAGATCGTTCGTTTATACCACAAGTGGTCAGATCCCCAATTCAGGTCCTAATATTTTTGAATAGGCACCAAAAACCAGAACCCAATAAGGCATTTGTGTGATAACTTAAATGGTGGGGAGAGAGAGATGGAAACATAGAGAGAGAGAGAGAGAGAGAGAGAGACGCACCTCTTGCAACAACATCATCAGCATGAAAGTCCTGAGCTTTGCTCTTCTTGTTGAACCATTTGCCCACAAGGGACTTGGACCATGAAAGCTTCTCTCAACAACAATAAACAATTTTAAAAAAATCAGAAATCTGCAATTGGGGCCAGCAAAAGCTTAACATCCCAAATACACAAAAACACTAATGAAAACACCTAAAAAAAACCTTGCTTTTCTTTGCATTCTCATCTCTCATTGTTTCAAGCCCTCCTCATACAGCTCAAACAGTTCTGGGTTTCACCAATCCCCCTCCAAAGTTTCTCCTCGTCAATTCCACAGCAAAAGAGAGAGAGAGAGACCCAGATGGACAAAACAATGGATCAATTCAAAAAAGGACAAATGGGTCTTGTTCCCCCCCTCAAAAGTGATTCGCAGTAGAGGAAGTAAAACTAACAATGCCAGAAACTAACAAGTGTTAGGATGGTTGCTTTTGTTTTGTTTTGTTTTGGGTAGTTCGAGTGAAGAGAGACAATATTGAGAGAAAGAGGAAAGATTGACACCCCCCTCCCCTCTTCATAAACCTCGTTCACAGTACACCAGTGTCGAATTTGAAGAGAATAAAATGTCTCTCTCTCTCTCTCTCTCTCTCTCTCTCTCTCCCCCCCCTCCTCTCGAGGTGTTTTTTTTAACCCAAATCCAAGGCCAACAAAAACAAGACCAATGTATATTTAAATATAAAAAAATAGTTTTATTTGGATATTCAAAAAAAAAAGGTAAAAAATAACTGCCTGGGGTCAGCAAGCTGTACCCTTCTCTCCATCTGGTCTTCCCTTCCCATGGGGCAGGGTGGAGGGGGGCAAAAGCAGTTAAAGGAAGGAGAAATAAAGATAAAGGGAGTCATGAGAGAGAGATTTTATATCTTTCTTTTCTTTCAAAATTTTTTTTGCTTGTTTGGGTATGTGTGTATTTTTTTTTCTTTATTTAAATATTTGCATCACTTCCAAGGTGTGCATTGGACTCGCTTGGTGACAGTAGATTATGTTTTGAGGGCCTTTCGAAGAATGAAAATTAGAAGGGAATGTTTACATGAAGATTTTTTTTTTTTTGTTGTTGCATGGGAAGGGGTGTGCTTTTTGGGGCTAGTTTGAGCATATAAGTTTGGAGTTCTGTTGTATAAAATCTTTTTTCTAGCTCCAATTCAAATCTATGTGTTCGTTGATATTATATATTTAAATTAACGAGGTATATATGTATATATATAATTCATTAGATTACATGTTTTATTTTTTATAAAAACATATAATTCATTAGATGACGATGTATATTATATTTTAAAAAAATCAAAACATATGTAGATTAAAAATAGAATTGAAAAAAAGATTGTATCTAACATTTTTCATAAGTTTTGATGATACATTGTCTAGTTCTATAGAATAAAAATTCTATCAATTTTATATTTATCTATATTTGTTATAATTATATAAAAAAAAAGTGATAAATGTCATTTTATCATTTACATTGAACAAAAAAAAATACTCAGTTTAAATTCAAATATGAAATAAATAGAATCTTCTAAGCACTTGTTTTGTAACTTATTTCTTTATACCGGTATTTATCATATTGACAAACTAGGGCTTGAACTAACTTGACAAGGAAATCAGTGGTTGGGTAATGGAATAAGTGGGATGATAAATGTTTGGAAACAAATTGCCCCATTGTTATAAAAAAATCGAAATAAAGAGAGGAAAATTGCTCAAATTTTGAAATAAAAGTATATTTGTTTACTTGTTCTACTAAAATGTTAGAATAAAATTTATCATTTTTTATTTCGATTTCAACAAATATAAAAAAAACAATATTGATAGATATTTTATGTTCTAAGATTAGGATAATTTATCCTTTATACACTCACCAAAGTAGGCCTAAATATTTTTTTGGTGGCTTAAGCCTAATAGAGCTTCCCTTGGTAGGAACATTGGATTTGCCTAAACAAGCAAAAAAAAACTCCAATGTCTTGTGTTGGGTATGGAGTCTATGGTTGTACGGTTCATTGGGTGGATGTAGTCAGTAGTGTAAATTAAAGTGCCATTTTGAGCAAATTGAGGCTCTTGTTGGTTCACTTTTGTTTCCTTAGGTTCCTATTGACCTCAAATTACTCTTTTGTGAAGGGGTTGGTCCTTAAAAGAGAGTTTGCCATGGCTTGGACCTCACTAGGTCACTTGGGGCTCCTCGAACCACATCGACCCACGAGGAGGTCGTGTTTATGAGCAAGATTCCTCGTCGGGGATTGTGCTAGTTTCTCGTTGTTCACCAATCAAATAACAAAAGTTCATTCTCGAATTAGGATCTCCATTCTTGAAGCTAGGATTGACTTCATAATCACACAGAAAAATGTATCCAAGCTCGCTTAGCTCGCTTAGTTTAAGTTTTATAATTAAATATCCTAGTATCAGTGTGGAACAGAGTAATCCAGGAATGGAACATTGAGACCTAGTCTCCTAGAGTGGGAATTTAAGTCATAACATCTCCAAATGTGACCCATATCTCCACTACTATCACTAGTGAAGCTTCCACTGGCAATGAGAGCTCCAGATTCTGGGTCCCATTTGGAGGAGAAAAAATTAGAGGTGTGTGTATATAACTATATATGAATTGTATTCAAAACTGTATAACAAGAGACTGGGTGATCAATAGTTCAATACAGTTGGTAAATCGATCCGATTCGACAAAACAAGATCAGATGGCCTTTCCCTTCAAATCCTTCTCATGTTTTGTTCCTCCCTGGGGCCAATCCAATACATCGATGTGCAGTGCCAGTAACAAAAGTTGGTTCTTCTTCCCCCCTCTCTGTGCTCTACTATACAAGTTGCCCATCCTCACATAAGGTTAACTGGAGATCAAAATGAAGGCAAAGAAACAGAAAATAATGGTGGAAATAAAAAAAAGTGTGAAATGTTGGATCACTCTCAATACAAAAAGTGCCAAAACTGATGGGACCAAAAGTATTGCAAATGCAGACCCTACCAAACATTGCCTTCATCTATCCTTTTCCACATGAAGAGAAATGAAAATGATAGACATCCACAACACCACCCTTCAATAGGATCTGAGGGGACAAATGTTGTTTTGTGGGGGGCTCAATAAAGACACAATTACAATTTGGTTTTATGATTCCCACTGTTTATGTTGTGTGAATCTCAAATCCTTCAACCATGCTCATCATTTCATTTTAAAGGTCAACCCACTAGAATGAATGCCTTATCCACTAGTTGGTCTGAAATGGAGGAATCTAATGAGAGAGTCCAACAACAAATGTTTGAAAAATCACATGGTTCATATTCTCTGTACTAGAAAAATGACCTGATGATTAAGGGTCGGGTTAATCAAAATTGAATTTTGCTATGTTATCATGATGTATTATTATTTGATAATTAAAAATTTATTAAAACACAAAAACTTTAGAAAATATTTCAACTACTACTGATATTTGTCTTTAGATAAACATCACTCTAAAGTCTTTTTTCAAATAACAATCAGTTTTATATAGTCTAAGAAAAACAGAATGGTTCAAACAGTATAGGTTCAATTGATAGGTCAATCTTTTTTAACTAGAGTTCTAAATTAGGAAATGAACACTTCAAATCAGCTTATTATGATAGAGCAGTACAAAAAAGAGCTTCCAAAACATATCTTTTTAACTCTTAATGGGTGACTGTATGATTTCAAATATCATCATCATAAAATAATGAGGACACTTCATCAAATCACGTGATTCATTGGCCAAGCTGTGCACAGACATAAATCATTAACTGGGTAAACTTATCTTACACTTATTTAATACATCACTTAATCCAACTAAAATATGAGAAAAAAGGTACCCTTTGTGTCTCCACTCTCCACTTAACATTTTGCCTCACATTAAACTACTGTGCTCACACAATGGCCTCTACTGCTATACGTCAAATGCTTTACTATCTTCCGAGGACTCATGTAGTCCTAATTGTATTTTTAATGTATCTTTAATGTATTTCTTGAGACAAAATGAATGGAATCAATTAGAACCTCTCAGCTCTCTTACAAAAAGGATAAGGAAACAGTAATGTCATTTAAGTTAGGAATACTTATAATGTGGCTATCCGGCAATGTAGATGAATAAATTATTTTTCGTTTGATTGTATTTTTAGTTATTCTCATTTAAAATATAATAATGAAATTTTTAGTATTTTATTAACCATGGATCAGATATATACGGGTAAAATATGAATAAGATCGGGATGGTGATGGTGATTTATAAAAAATGAAAAAAAAATTTATAAAATGTGATGACAGTTAATTGAATGGAATAATACAATTCTAGTGAGGGATTTGGAATAGCAATATCAATGGTTATACGACTTATTCCTTATAAGCAAACAAGTTTTGAGGCTTATTTCTCCTTGTTCCTCCCTATTCTTCAACCATTCCACTACCCAAAGAGTGGCCTAGAGTATCATAAAATTGATACCAGCATCCCCATGAGCTTCTTCTATGCATGATGCCCATCCATGATAAGAATCACCTGTCGTGCAACCCAAGTTCGTGTATATTATTCTAATGATTATTTGGTATTCTTTGACCATCTTTACCTTGATAGTTATGAAACATTAATTGAATTTCAATATTCTTTTCTCCCACACAAAATGCTATGTCTTATCAAAATTTTGTGCTTCCTCAATTTGCGCATTACATGAAAAACAGTTGCAAACCATGTGAACCTCACGTGAACCTTCCATTGAAGATCTCTCTCTCTATCTCTCTCTCTCTTTCATGATGATAATAATAATATCATGGCAAGGTTTTTGGGGTGGTCAAAGCTAAGCAATATTCTTGTGATCTGTGCTTTGGGCAAAGTCTCTGTTGTTCTCTCAATCTATTCACCTTCTTTTGCTTTTGCTTCTGCTTTGGAAAGGAAAACCTTGGCTTCAAGTGTCTTGAGATCTCTACCTTTACTTCTTTAACGGTTTTCATCAGACTAAGAGGAGAGCTCTCCTGTTCTTTTTGCACTTAGTCTTTTCTGGGACGTCATTGTCTTTGCTTCTTCGTTTTCAAAAGACTGATTATACACTCCGTTTATTTTGTAGTCTTGTTTACCTTAAAATAGTCTCTAGCCCTATGTACATCACTGCATTAAGAAATTTTTATAAAAATCATTTTTCTAAAGACAAAAATTATACTAGTGTATCTTAATGTATATTTTACTTTTTATAACATGCAATGTATACTTCAATGGTTGAGTGCATATTTTTTTTAAAAAAAGAAAATCGATATGGATTCCAGATGGGGTTGGAGACAAGGCTAGACATATCTTTTTCCTTTTCAAAATCAACCAAAGAACCTTTATGACCAATTTGGCATTCATTCGCATCCTCCTCCCATTGGAATACACAAAAAAATTGTGTTTGAAATAATTAATTCATTCATGTGTTCATTATTGAACATGGTAGGTAAAAATTCCCCTTAAAAATAACAAAATCTATCGGACTAGATTCTATAAAAAAAAAGATTATTTTTCTAAACCAGAGTGTTATCAAACTGATAAATAATGTCCTATCACACATATATACAATAAACATATGGTGTATTCATGAGAAGGTCTTAGTATCTCCCGAATTTTTTTGAACAACTCTAAAGTGGTTCTCAAAGATTTTGCTTCAGTTCTTACAAGTGTTTTTTTTTTTTTTTTGGCATAACTGTTCTTTATTTCCTTTCTTTCATTTCTGCTTTTTCTTCGGGCATAACCAACATGTTTTTCCAGCAATGACCATATTCTTAATCATAGATTGCTTTAAATTTTTGCTCATATTGGTTCTAATTTATAAGGCAACAGGTCCCACTAATGTCTCCTCGAACTTGAGAAATTTGCTTTATTCTTTCTTAAGGGCAAATTTCAATTTTTGGGATAATTGATATTTACTAAATTGTTTCTGCTGTAGTAGATGGGTAGGGTTGCCTGGAATGAAAACATATATTTCATACGCTTTTGTTTAGAATATAGTGAAATAGAGGTGAATTGAGCAAAAAGAGCATGTTTGTTTACAAACATTGAGCTAAGTATAGATATGCTACAATAGATGAGAATAAGCTAGTATTAATATTCTAACCCCCCGTTTGGGGTGGAGAATAAAGGGTGGATAGGGGATAATACAGTAAAATAAGCCCCAAACAGCTGTTTGTTTGACAAGAATAAACATTGATAATTATGTCTGGATAAGCTAGGATAAAGCCTGATAACTATTCTAAGAAAATTGTGGAATTGCTTATCAGGGTTTATCTATGTCAATGGATAAAAATACCCTTCTCTGTCATTTTAAAATATTTATCTCACATAACACTCTCTGCACACATTTCAAAAACTATCACATTTATCATATCACACTCACATCTCTTATACTTATTCTCAAACACAAATAATTTATGCAGGGGTATAATTGTCATTTAAAAAGTCATAAACTCTTATCCATCTCTTATCTACCACTTATCCTTATTTTATTCAAGGTGAATCAAACAACAAAAAGATCAATTTTACGTTTTCCAATGAGAATAACAGAAAAAACAACCAAACAAAAATTTACTTATTCAGCATAGATTGTTATCTATCCCAGTATAACTATCAAGGACAAATAATCTTATGTCACACCCCAAACGGGTCCTAAATCTCTACTATAATTATGTTATTCTACAAAATTTATTCCACCGATACAATTAAAACTCACATATCAAATTAACTATCATTATTTATCATAATTAAATTATTTCACATGTCAAATCATTTTTCAAATTTTATAATTTGATCAACCAGATAACAAAACATTTCATCATGACATTTCCCAAACAAAAATTACTAAAAGAACAAAATCAAACAAAAAATTGAGTAATTCAAAATAACATGTCCGCTGTCTAAACAGGGCTAAAGGGTTATGATTTTTTCATAAAATATTCGGCACATCTTCAATTAGTTTTAATATCATTGGCTTATATGTCAATCTCTCGGCCAAAGAATCACACACACACACACACACTCAATTTACATACAAGTAGCTTCACAATTCTAAAGAAAAGTGCAGAAAGCAAGTAGTGCAATTTCTTTAGAGCATATTGATATCTTCATAACTAAACAAAGATAACTTACCCACCCTAAATATTTGCGGAAAAAGTGGCAACAAGCTGCATAAAACTATAACGTGACAGATCCAAGCATCCAATGTGGAACTGAATAAACTTGTTGCAGTTCAAATGTACTTATAACACTAATATCACTTCCACTTCAATTAATTTAGAGATCCAGAAGAGATTTCCTATATCGTGATTAATTGTTAATAATGCAGTTGCCAAACAATACAAAGTCTAGCAATTGGTATGCATCACCCTCTTCTGGAATGCCAAAACAATCTTCTGAGCCAATCTGAGTAATAACAGCAATACACATGGATTCGCAAATTTGCATGGTAAAACATTCATCCGATCATAGTGCGTTTCCGACCCCTTTGTCTCACTGTATAGAGAATAAACCAGTATTCAAGCTATAAGAAAGGCACTGGAACGGCTTTAATGGTCAAAAGAAGGAAAGAAGAATAAAAGAACATAAACAGATTTCCTGACCTTGAGCAAGCTTATTCAAAGTGGAACACCATTGCCTTGATGACTTCCTATATGCGGAGAGTATTTGGTCCATCTACCTCGACGCATAAAGAAAGTGTAAGCCATAACACATGTTTTCAAACAAGAAGATTAGAGAGAGGTTGAGTGCTTCTGGCTTACCACATTCCCACAAGAAGAATGCATCGAGAGGAGCGCTCTTTCAAGCACATATAAGTCAACAGCCTTGTCTTCAGGAAGAGTTGATGTGAAACTCAAGCCAAAATCAATGAGAACCTACAAATGGCATAAGGATACCATTAAAGAAAAAAAGGATGTGCGTGTCAGCTTAGGTCTCACTGTATATTTTTATGTACACATGAACCTAAAAGAGAACACATACATACAAGTGTATCCAAGTGACATTTTAGGCACATCAAAATTCAGCTTATAGTTCCAAGAGAATAGTTGATGATTCATCACAACCATGTTGGCTACAATGTTTAGAAAATTACCAGATCATTTGTTTCACATCGTATGATCATATTTGATGTCGTCAAATCACCATGAATGAGGCCTCCATCATGCATTTTCCCAATCTTATCACCAATTTGCGTGGCAATGTCACGCATCCTATCCTTGACAATACCGTCAGAGCCAAACTGAAGGAACACATCTTTGACAGACGGGCCATCCACATACTCAAATGTCAAGGTATTCAACTGTGGGTCGACAGCATACAAACAGGGGGTGAGAACACCAAGTTTTCTTGCCTTTGCCATGCAACGAGCCTCCTGCACCATATGATGTGAATAATTGTGATTTTCTATCTAGAGAGGGCAAACAAATCAAATTTGTTTTCTATACCTTTTTTCAACCGTTTTAAGAATATTTGAGCATTTGGTGCATATTTACCAGGCACAAGATAAAGATTCAGCAGTAAGTGAAGATTATATTATAATGCATCTACGTAGATGTTATGCAGACCTGTATTACCATATACAGCATCAGTTTCTCTTATTCTTTTCTTTTTTTGCATTTTAACTCTCAAATACTTGTTTATTTTACAATTTTTTCCTTTTTCAAGATCATCAGTAATTAAAAGCCCTCGAAGCCTTTATTATTTTTTATTTAAGTCAATTTCTAAATATTGGATACAAATTCCTAATAATTGATAGTTTCAGTGAGGCTGTTGCAAAGAGTGAATCCTGTGGAACAAAGTTGAGACTGTCTTGGGGCCATAAAGCATGGACATACATTACCTCAAAGGATATCATGCCTGTCCTTATATATTGATATAGTGATGATACCCAACATTTTGTATATCTATATTTTCTTTTATTTACCTATTTATTTAAAGGGAAGGTGGGTGGTATCACCGGTTTCTTTATCTAATGCTGGATCAACAGACTAATGGAAACTTGAAGCCAAACCTCTTAAAGAAAGAACACAATAAAGTGCTATTTGAACAAATCCATGGGCATGCAGAAATTACGTTAAGGCCACTCATGATTCAGCTTCCCCCGGCGTAGCATTCAAAACACTTTTTCAAACTGCTCCATTTCCCCAATCTCATACCAAAGCCTAACAAATCCAGAAGGATCATAGCCACTGACAGGACAAGGTTTGCTTTCTTATCAAAGAGTTCTCAACTCAGCTCCAACAACATCGCCCAATGACAGAAAGCATTCCATTAACTTCGATCGAATGTTTATTTCTAAATAAGGTTATATCTGATATCCTAACCCACAATATCTAATGATTCTGGGATGTTGTAATGGAATTGAAGCAACTCTAAATTACCAAAATGAGTTTTAGACCAAGAACAACCCAGCCAGCATTAGCATGATATTTTCCTCATTATTGGGACAGGAAAAAAAAAATACAGTAACAGAACCTCATTATTGTCATATAAGCCATGCCAATGGGTATAGACTAATGCTGGAACGTGTGGATAATCAGGAACAATAGAGTTTTTCTAGAATAATAGTGCTACAGAGGGTATACTACTGTAGAAGGGATGGGATTCTTGGTAATGTCTTGGGGGCAATACAACTCAGGGATAATCCCCTGCTAAAAATTCAACTTTTCCCCAAACCCCAGGATTATAGGCATGTGTTTTGGTTGTTCTTAATTTCCCCCCTTTTCATCTGTTTAGGAGATACATTACCTCTGTTTTATTTGGCCAGAGTCGGGATTTCATGTCCCACTCCATTTATAGAATTTTCCTCTGTTTCTATTTCTCAAAAAAAAAATCAGGTGATGAACTCCCTCCTTCCACCTTTCAAACTCGGTTTTGGTATTGGTACCACCCAATGTTTCAAAGTAACAAGTGGTCCGCATATGGAGTCCAAACCGCACGTGCGGCCGCTATGTTGTATAATAGGTCCGTTCGAATGGTCATTATTTTATTTTGTTAAATTATCATTCAAACAGGGTTTCAACATTCGAATGCCGTTTGAAGAGACTTCAATATCACTGTGATCATTTTTTGCATGTTTGACTATGATTGGGATGATTTTTTGTTTTTCTGGTTTCCTGTATTTTGTAGCACTTCTATTTAAAGAAAATATAGGTGCTATCTTATAAATATGGAGCCCCCGACAAAAAGAGACAAGGGATCTCCAAACAAAGCTGAAAAAAAATAAGGATAGATAATAAAATAAACTCCTCTAATCAAATCAACCCGCTCTTAATGGTATTTGCAACACTCTACTACCCAAACCATGTGTTAACCATGATTGAAGATGGTTTCGCCTCACCAAGGAGCGTGAGATCCAATTTCTAAAAGAAGAAATTGCCACCCAAGGAGCATCTGCTATTGAAGGTTACCAACTACCAAGTGGTTGAAGGTGTATTCTGTTTTAATAAAGCGTGATTGTACTCGGGCTTAATTTGGTTCTTATCAAACCAAGCTTTGAGCAAACTAGTTTTTAGCTTGGTATGTATCAAGCGAAGCTTGAGATCAATTCTATTCTTATCAATCCAAACTTGAGAAGCCTAATATTCAGTTCAGCTCAATCATTTGCATCCCTTATGGTCCCTCATTCCTTGGGTGTTCATCCCCAAATCAAATTGAGTCTCCAAACTTTAACCCCTAAATCCATATAGGATTCCTTAATTGATCAAACTTTTAATGGCCCCTTATAAGATACTTGAGTTTGAATTTAAACTTTAATAGGCCCCTTATTTTTTTCCAACATTACTAAGGACACCTTCTTTGAGACATAACAATATGTAAAAGAATAAAAGAGTAAAACTCCAACATGGACTGAAAAAGACACCTTTTTTTGCTGCAGATGGGACTGAAAAACTGAATGAGTATAACACCACTCTTTACTTTTGTTTCAATCTAGGGGGCTTAAAATAGACTTAAATATTTTATTGTCTTATTTTATTATTATCGTTTAATGAATATGTAGTGTTTTATTTTTTTTTCCAATTCCTCCCCCCCCCCCCCCCCCCCCCCAACCACCACACAAACACACACCACCACCTTCTTCTTCTGTGTCATGGGTAAAAGGATGTGTGTTTTTGGCTGGTTGAGGGAGTGTGGGATATATATAGAAAGATCTTTAAACGCATGAACAATTGAGTCCATATATATTTCTATTATGTATTAAAAATTTACATGCAAGTCGTGATAGACACAGATATCAATCAGGAAAGCATCTTAATATTGGTCAGCGGCAGGTTGTGACGATGATGTATCGAATGTCTCATCTATCATTTACTAAATCAAAATATATGAAACTTTTTGTGGAGACAATTTTAAATTCAAGTCGGCCTCACTCTTAGCTACGCAAATGGCCGTTATTACACATGGCAATTCAATGTTTCAAGTTTCGACCCTCATGTTGACCAGTTAGGCAATAATGCGATAAATTTTCTCAAGAACAACGGCATTGGCTTGGAAAGGAACCTGCGTGCAGGGGTCACCATGGACGACTTCGCGAAGCTCTTCAAGAAAACTTTTGTGGACGGGGGTCGAAACAGGCAACATAAATGGAGACGAGATTAGCTTCTTGGAAGGGTCTTTTAGCAAGATCAAAATTTAGGCAGCCAACTAAAGAATGATGGTGGGTGGTCGGATGGAGTGTACTCTCCTCTCTTAGAAGGTAAAAACTTTTAGAAAGGCCAATACGTGGAAGATATCCTATTAATAAAGAAGAATATTGAGGGCTTTTAAGTTCTAAATGTGGCCTTGGGGTTGGGCTTTGCAAACAAATTCACAACCACCCCAAAACCGGATGAGTATTTTAATTGCTCCACTAAACCTGGACTGAAACCTGAACTTGACACATTTCGACCTGGTAGAGTTGGGTACTTCCGGTTATGACGGAATTCTTGTGGTCCCTTTTTTTTTTGATAAAACGGTGGACGACCTCTTAGATTAATAAAGGCGAAAGCCCGAAGAAGAATTACAAAGAAAGAAGTACAAATGACATAAAATAAAAAGAGACCACCTGGGAGACCCCCCGCAGAAAAGGCTTCTACCATTGAAGCCCCGAGACCATCCCAACCCTATTCTCTAATCACCACTACCCCTGCCAAGATGCAAAGAACTGGCCCCGCCGCAGGAGCGACCCCCTGCTTGTGGTCCCTTGTTGGTAGACTGTTATGATATGACATGGTAGAAGAAACTAATGGAATATCTTCATATACAATAACAAAGGCTAAAAGGTCTTTTACATAGATACAAGATGTACAAAACCCTAGAAATAGAAAAAGACCAAAAAAACCCATGAGAAAAATTCAAGTCGGGAACATACATTGAGTACGATATGCATCAATTTTTTTATTGGGAGGTACCATAGATTGAAGTGCGGCCACACATGTGGTTTTAGAGGCCCAAGCATATGATCTGGTATGTGTAGCCACACGTGCGGTTTGACTTCTTAAGGTGACTTCTACTATGCATGCATAAGATGGACCACAAAAAACAAAAAAGACAAGTCCAAGCATATCAAGATTGCGACCCACATTCACTACGAAATGGAACATGAAAGGATGTGAACAATACTTAAATAATATGGATATAAATTTAACATAGAATCTCATTCGTTGCATTAATAAATTGCCTCATCTAGATCATTATAGTTAGACTTCCTAAAATAGATGCTCAACCTGCTGATCTCTGATTCTCTAATAGGCGAAATGAATTCATCAATAAAGGGCTCTTCTATATGATGGACACCATTGGTTTTCTTTAATAATGAGATGGTAGGCATCCAACCTTGATTATATTAAATGGAAAGGAATGCCAATACAAACAACTAAACAAAGAAAAAAACAAAAGCAAACCAACACAACAGCCAACTGAACCATGGTAGAGGAAATATCTACCATAGTTCCCATTAGCCACCTAAACATCAACCCACAGCTCCTCGACTACAAATCTTCCCCCAGAATGCAAATCACTGCTAGGACTCACACAAAAGCGATCCAACCAGACCACTATCTCTCAAATGTTTTCCACACAAAGCCCTTGCCCTTGAACAAAACTTGATTTCGCATGAGTCAGATAGACCACAACACCGTTGGCACAAAGGATTGAAAAATTTTTAACCTTCGCACTCGTATCCTCCTCCTCACCTTATTACCAACCTCCCACATACCCTCCAACATCGTGAACCCAGACGCCGAGCTAAGCCAACTCCAGATGCATCTAATCGTCATGCACATGACCAACAGATGTTCTGCCATCTCGTGTTCCACATTGCACAAGCCACAGGATGACCTTGACCTTGGTTGCAACTTGCTCCCCCACATCTCCAGATATTTCTAAACCATCACTGAGCCTTTGATTTTCTCTCATCCACCACTGATAACATCACTGGACTGAGAATCTCTCCCTAGTGCAGGGCTTCCACACCACCCCATCCAAAGCCACTGGGTAATCATCACCCCTGCAATCCATGTAACAGAAACAAATAACCATCTGCCTCAGTTTTATTGAGATTCCTCCTCATCCCCAGTGTCCACTACCTCCTCTATAGCCCATAACTGACTAACCTTGTTAATAGCTAGCTCAAAATCATGGGAAATTTCACCTTCAAAGGGGCATCACCACACCAAACAACATCATTTCAGAAAAACACCATCTTACGTCCACCCTCAACTGCATCACATATGAGAAACCCTCTGTCAAACCAATGATACATATCCAGATCTTGGATAGTCTAGAGAACTGTCTCAGAAATCCATCCGGGTGAATCTCACTGCACTGATATCTACCTTAACACACCCAACACCATTGATTATAATAATGATTTCATCAAAGAGAGGAAAAAGTTGAAAACAAGTGTAAAGTGCACATGCATGTCTGTCTGTCTTAATTCATTCTAAGGTAGCGTTTGGAAACACGGTTTGAAAAGCAACTTTTAGCTTTTGCAACTTTATGCACACCTTTTGAGGTGTAATGATGATGATTTAAGGGTGTAATGATGATGGCTGTTTTATAAAACACAGATTTCGAGGTACAGTTTAGAAATAAAATCTAGTAATGATTATATATTTAAGTTGACCTGTTTGGTAACAGCTTTTAGCTTTTAAATGATGATGTATTTGAATTAATGTGACCCCAAAAGCTAAAAGCTGCTTTTGGGGTTTGTTGCCAAACATGCCCAAGAGGGAATAAAAATCTCATTTTTTATTTTTGTGAACCCTTCTCAAACAACACCCCACTCCAAATTTACCCCCACATTATTTCATGTTGCTAAAGAATTTCTCTTGGCAAAAATTTAGTCTAAAACACATTGGATTTTGTTCTTTTTGGATTACAACATAAAATCAAAAATTAATTGCATTTTATTTTTCTTTTTAATCAACAACCTTTTAGATCCCTCATGGATAGGTAAGATTTAGTGCCTTTTCTAATTTGCTACCATCTGAACAATATCTACAGGGCGTTGTTAAAAACAATCCTTATTTATAGCCCTGCATGCAATCGCACAACTCCAACAAGGAATATGCTTTGTTAAATGAAGCATGTTTTTTCCCCCTTTGGCAAGCGGGTTCTACCACGTCACATGAAGTGTATACCTTTTAAAAGAAATTATAAAGCATGTGGGGACAGCACGTGGGACTACATGTGGCATTGTCCCTAACATTATTCATATATAAACAAAGGATACGCTATACATATCCATGAGCTTGATGTCAAGGGTAGAGCTTAGCTATCCTACAGATAGCTATTCACTTGTTTCTAAGGAAAGTTATGAAATCAAAACCATAAGAAGTATATATATATGAAATCCAAAACCATAACATGGTTTGTTTTTATTCATGCATTTAAAATATACAATTCATTGGATGTATCTAAAATTATATTGAAATAAGCAGTATATATTTCTTTTTCTTGAATAAGGATGGGAGTCTACACCACTGATTGTATTGATCGAGTAAACTCCACTGCATGAAAGATGAGTAGCAGATGAGGGATCTGCTGGTAAAAAATTAGAACAAAAGGACAGATGGGAAGAGAATAAGAGCAAAAGGCAACATTTCTTTTCTTGACATCCATTGTATGATTTAAATGATTCATACAACTCTGATCAACATATTTCCCGGGATAGTACATCCAAGATTGGGGTAAATTTTGCGGGGTGCTCGTGCGGTGGCTACGGGTTGGTCCCCATTTCTGGGACAGATCCTTTCTTGTTTTGTTTTGCGTTTCCCTTATGTTGTTTCCCTTTGGGCTCTCTCCTTTATTAATATAATGAGAAGCATCGGCCTACCATTTATCTTTTAAAAAATACAGCTCTAATCAACATCATTTTCTTACTTTAGTGAACATAAAGTAAAATCATCATTAACATTTCATATGGATAATATATCAATGGAGGGCCCAATTCACATAATTAACCAACCAAAAAAATTTCAGAATTTTAACGACTTACTTTGTGAGATGGATAAGATGTATAGTCTAATAATCATATATTTCATAAGATGAAGGATTATGGTTGTATGTTATAAGGAGACATATGAATATCTAATATCAATCAAAGATTCGATTCACTTAATTAACCAAAAAAATTCAAAATTCTAACAAGTTACTCTGTGGGATAGATAAGATGTATAACCTCAATCGTCATTCATTGCATAAGATGAATGAATGTGGCTGTATGTTATGAAGAGACAAATCTCCTCCAACACCCATTATGAACTTTGAAATTCAAGCGAGTAGATGAATACAAAACCTTACTAGGATAACAAATTATGAACTGCCCCAAAAGGTTGACATACATCTTAAGCATCTTCAAGGGCGGAACATATACGTAAATATTCAAGCATTTGAACATGCAAATTAAAGCAGAAACCAAGATATTACATGAACATCATTATGTATGCATAGATGGTCATGTTCATTAATAAGCATAAAAAGACTAAGTCAATCAGTATTTAAAAGATTCTGACCGCATTCAAGCGTTTCAAAGTCAACTTGGAATCCAACAATGGGTGCCTATACTTCTTGGAGAATCGTTCCTTAATGATAGACCTTCGTCCCATAAAAGTCGACTCAAATACCCTCTGAAGCAGGCCAAGTTAGCATAACATAATTGAAAATATAAAAAAAGAACCCCCTGAATTTTTAACTCACAGCTTCTGCTCCTTGCTTCAACAAAACACCAAAATCTTTCTTTTCACCCGTTATAGTCTCCATGATGAACAAAAACACCAAATTGACCAACCTTTCTGCAAAAAAGCTTTGTTCATGAAGATGGAGAATGACATAAATGGAAAATGGTATGTCCAGCCATGTGTGCACAGTATCATTCGCAGTCATCACCGTTATTTTTTATATGCATTCACCCAATGAAATACATAGTGTTATACGAATTAAAATAGACACTAAGGTACACATGTATTTTTAAAAAAAATAATGAAAAAAATTACAGCCCCATACACTGCGCATATGGGGCTGCAAACAGGACTACAAAACGGACTGATTGTATCAACACGCTGACATATATATAATAATTTCATTTATTACAAGAGGGAACTATGTGAGAAAGATATTTTATTAAGGCTTATCAACAAAATATTCTAACTATAGTGAACTATCATAGACAAAAAGGGGCATTAATCATAGACAAGGGGAGGGAAGGAGCAGCAGATTAGGAGGGAAGACCAACGCCACTACTGTTGCGTTTAGAAGAAGAGGCGCGTAGGTTATCTTTTTAATTTTAAATAAAATCTGTGTTTTTTTAACTAAAGCTCACATTTTTTAAAAGCTTCCATTATCAATAAATATCCCTAAAAAACAAGATGATTATAAATCTATACTGATTCAAGGATTACAAACCAATATCATCAATTTGGGAAATTAAAATAAAAGAAATAAAAAAAAAGAACATATACACGCATAAAGAAATGTCTATATCTATATCAGAACCTAATTGAAGTGAGCTCACCCTCGCAAATCCTAAAATTCAAACAAGAACAAGAAAAACAAAAGAGAAACGGAGAAGAAGATGAACCGACGACGTTAAAAAAAATAAGAAAAATTTAACCTCTGTTGCTAGGGCTTTTGAGAAAATCCGGCCAACAATTCTCTTCGTCTTCTCCTTCTATCCCCTTTGTCTCTCTCGCGGCGGCGGGGGCGGTTTTTATCCACAGGCAGTTTCACTAGAGATGAGGAGCACTCTTGGGGAGGGTTTTGCGACTTGGAAATATTTAGCCCTCGTTGATACGAGAATTAAGTTACTATGATATTTACCAAGCGAATTTTTTTTTTGGATTTTTATTTTTAACTCTATGCAAATCATTGTATTTAGCGGTCGCTCCCTCATTTTTTGTATTTGAGTTTTACTTCCCAGATTTAAAGGATAATTCTTTTTTACTCCCTATCAGGGATTAAAAAAAATTAAATAATTTACGGATAAATCTCTCGCAGTGAGTAAAAATGAATTACTCTTTAAACCCAGGGAGTAAAACCCAAATACGAAGAAGTGAATGAGCGATAGCTAAATACGATGGTTTGTGGGGAGTTAAAAATAAAAAACCTTTTTTATGTGGTTGTGTTTTTGAATCATTGTATATAGGTGGATAAGGATTTATAAAAAATGATAAAAATGATACAATTGAATTATAAAATGTGATAACAATTGATTTGACATTGTGCTCACGTATTCTTTTGGGTTGAATAACCTGGAATAACTTAATTTCAGAGGTTGACAACAATTCATATCATACTTTATATCAGTTAATTCTAACATATAAATTCTCATTTATTACATCTTCCACACACTCATTTTGAGGCTATTTTGACTAATTATCATTTATTCATGCCCTATTCTTGAACTAAACAGGTCTAAATGTTAGAAGAACACTTATCTCCACTTTTTATTTCAATTTTATCAAATGTGAATAAGGATAAAATTGATGAAATTTTTTATTTCTTAAATTATAATAATTTATCATTAAATTATTTAATTTTTTCCTGAACCAGCCCTAAAGGACAGTAGTCTCGTCTAAAAAAAAACTTTTTATGCATTGTAGTTTTATTGTTTCAATAAATTATAAATTAGTCTAACCCCACACACAATGCGTGTATAAATAAATAAGTAAAATTGAAAAAGTTGCCCACAACCAATATCTTCAATTTTTTTCATTCTATTTATATGCAATATAATAATCATTTGTAAAATTTATTATGAAATTATACATAAAAGACACATCTTAGAACTGAAAATAAATTTTTTGCTTACATATCCCTCAATCAACCCTAAATGGTAAAAATACCCTATTTGCAACTCTAAAAATAATAATATCGCTGAAATGAGTAAAAAAAATTCATGTTAAATCTAAGCCTTTTTAATGGTATTATTAGAAATAACAACTCAGCAAGGATATTTTGCCAAAATGTATTTTTTAGGGGTATATATACAAAAAAACCATTAAGAATTGGTGGATATGGATACTATTATCCAGTTTATATATTGATACAACAAATACCACGAATTAAATTATTTAAAATTGTTAACTTTTCAAGTACAACTTGATTGTGTTGATCAATATCTTGCTTTTTATTGATAATTGAGGACTATGTATTGCTATGAATAAACAATTATACAAAATTTACAAGAATTACCAAGCTTATAAGAGTGAAAGATCAGCCAAACAAAGGGAAAGGTCAATAAAGTCACCCTACATCTTGCCCAACTCTTCCCCTCCCTTAGAAGAAGCAGCCTTGTAATAGAAACTAAAATGAAAAGGTTACATACGGCTTATACAAAAGAACTTTGGAGCTCAATGACAAGCATGTCGCCTAGAAGCAAGAATATAGCATACCCACTTTATCAGATTGTATTGATGCTTCCAGCTCCAACCAAACAAGGTGGGGAAAGATCAAATGCACACTCATTGTCTGTCTCCTTGATGCCAAAATGTCTGTTGGGTTGTTTCCTTTTGTTAGCTTCCTCAACAGTCTAATGGCTGACTATGACAACTAACTTTTGCCTTTCACCATACTATAGTCATAGTAGTAGTCTCTCTCAAATCATACACTCCTCATTGAATGCCCATTGTTAAACCCACTCTATTCTTCTCAGCTTAGAAGATTGATTGAGGGGAGGGGGATCTGCCAACAACTCAACAATATAGTTAAATGTGGAATCATAGCCTCCATGCTCCTCCGTAAGAGACCCATTTGAGTAGATTTGATCCAACCTGGAGGAGGGGTTCCCAAAGGACAAAGCAGAGAGTTTTGGATGGTTCAATGATGGTGATTCCGAAGTTATCAACTATCTGCAAGAGATCCATGGAGAGAATGACTTTAAGAGTAATTTCTTTGAAGCATAAACGAATTTCAGATTTGATGCACTAAATGATCTACTCTTAGAAACCGATTTCTCTCTAAAGATTCTGGAGTCGCGCTCTTGCCAAATTGCCCACATATACTGGTGAGGAAGACTTGAAAATCATTCCTTGCTCAAACATGAAGAAGTTGCATCATATTAATTGGATCACTGTTTGCAAGCCTTTTATGAAGGAGGTTTGGGGATCAAATGAATTCAAGATTGGAACAAAGGGACTCAAAGAATTTTTTTTGGGATCTTGTTAGTGAGAAACCTCATTGTGGTCCACAAGGGTCAAAAAAAGATATCTTAGAGGAGCTAGCATATGGAACCATATCCCTCCCTCAAGTAGCACCAATTCTTAGAAGCAGGTCATTGCAGCAAGATCCTCAGAACAAGCTCGATATATAATTTTTGAAGGCAAGTCCATAAATGTTTGGTTTGACCCTTGGATCAATGACAAGAGCCGTAAGGAATTATTAGGTAGAGAACTACTAATATGGGGTCTCATCACTCAACTTCTTTGAGTGTTCTTATTCAGGATGAAAATGGACCAAACCAGCTAAATGGCACTCTGATCTTGATGGCTTTTGGGAGGAAATTTAGTAATTTGATGTTGGAGGTTATGGTCCAGATATCATTGGGTGATCATCTAGTAGAACTAGTGTACTAACTTTAAAAGAGGCCTCGAAGGCACTCTGCTCCTACGAGTTTAGTCTCTTGGGAAAATTGGTTATGGTTTTCAGTTTAGTCCCATGGACATAGTTTTTGTGCTTGGCAATTTTTCAAGACAAACTTCCCTCAAGGGAACGCTTATTCCAAAAGTCTCCGTTTGAATAGCGGAATTGAGTTATTCTGGATAGATAATTATGCCAGCATAAATAACAAATCTAAATGAATAAAAGATTTTATGTTTGGTTGTGTTTTTTTTTATTCTTATTGGAAAATGTAAGAATAAAAGTTGAGTTATTTGGTTAATGAAGAATAAAATATAAATAAAGTGTAAAAAAGTTGATTTAACATGTGGGCCTTTTGATGTATAAGAGGTGTTGATAGGTGATTTGATGTGATAAGATGTAAAAAGTTGATTTGACATGTGGACCCATGAGAATAGATAAAGTGAGTATAGCTTATCCTAGGGGTTACTTAGAATTGTTATACTCTCTTATACTCGTTTAAACTAGCTTAGTAATACCAAGTTATACTCTGCAAACAAACAACTATTTTCCTTATCCATTCTTATACCACTCTTATACTACCCTTATACCCACCTATTCCGCTTCCCAAATGGGGCAAGGTTTAGTTCAAGAACAAGGGTTGCCTCCAAGTCTTCCTCTGAAAGCTCTAATCACATAGCCATTCTGCGCTCCTTTCGTGATACATCTGGAATTCTTTATTACGGGATCTGCTCATTTGAACAGCCTCCTCCAAGGTCTTCCCAGCAGCTTCCTTCTTGGATGAAAAATCTCAACCTCCACCCTGATCATTATCTCGTTGGAATGATCTTATCAATATATATATATGAAAACATAATTATGAATACGAAATAGATTTGGAAAAAATTGATATAACTCCATAGAAAGTTAGTTAAATCGGTTTTAGTTTCTGTAAAATTAAAAAACCACCACAGATCTCTATGTTAATATAAAATATCTTTATGTCCCCATCATCACTCCAACTCACACCAACTAACCAGCTACGTAGTTAACCCTTAAAAGTTATCGGAATGCCCCCCAACCCTTATTTTCATGGGAAAATTCAATATAGCTCCCTAGAAGCTTATGAAATTTGAAAAATGGCTATGTAAAATCGATAAATCTTTTCATGTCCCTATCTTATTAGATAATAAGAAAAAAATTGATATTATTCTATGAAAATCGATTTTTGTTCCTATAAAATTGAAAAATCCTCACATGTTTCAATGTTATTAGAAACAGTGGTGATACCCAGGCCCTAAAATATAAGCCTCACTCACAAGCCCCATGAGTTGTCAACCTCTCATTGGTTTGTTTTTTCACTTTTCAAAAAGGATAACAAAGCAAAAACCAAAAATATCCTCCCATAAAAACTCATCGAAAATACACGCACGAATCAAAGAAATCCTGATTTGAAATCCAAAATTTAACATCTCCGTCTCTTTCGGTGAGCCAAAACGAATTTTCAAATTCCTTCTTCCTAAAATAATCACATTCGATCAAAAAAGGGCAAAAAAAATCATAAATCGTTTCTTCGAGACCCTGCATTTCGATTCGTTTCTTCGTTTCAAACAGATTGGAACATCAGAACAAACAAATGACGACGAACAGTAAGAACCCTTGTTTCTTTTCTTTTCGGATTTTTGTTTATTTAATTTTTGATAGGATGACTTAATTTTTTCGATCTAAGGATTCAAAAATAATCATAGATTGAAATGTGCAAATTAATTTTTGATGAAATGCATGTAAAAGTTAAGATGTAACACTGTTTATCTTTTCGAAATGAATATTTGAATTAGGTTTCGGATGTTTTCACAAATGTATCTTTAAATTAGGTTTTTTAGGTTTTCATAAAAATTGTAACAGTTGTATACATGTAAGAACATTCAAAAGAAATGCAAATTATTAAAACTAACTATTAGAAAATGAACAGCTCAGAATGTAACAGTGTTTATAACATAACAAATTGGTACATGTATTCATATTTCTGTTTAGATGTAAAAATGTAGCAGAATTAAAAAATACTACATTTAAAAGTATATATTACATGTTAATACATTCAAAAGACATCCACAAATGTAACATTATTAATGCCATATTATTTAACTCCACATCCACAAATGTAACACTATCAATGTCACATGTTACATGTGAGCACATCCACAAGAAATTCAAATTTAACTCATTGTTATTATGAATGTAACAGTTTACATGAATGTAACAATATCTTAACTATCAATAAAACAGTTATCTAACAATTAGTGAATATAACAGTCTTGATTATCTCACATCGCAATACATGTAAATATATTCAAAAGACATCCACAAATGTAACAGCAACAATGACACATTAATGTCACATGTTAGATGTAAGTACATCCAAAGAAATCAAATTTAGCTCTCTTATTATAAATGTAACAGTTTACATGAATGTAACAGTATCTTGACTATGGTCATTTGTCTTAATAATTAGTGAATGTAACAGTCTTTTAACAATGTGGATTTATATGTTTTAATACAGTATTGAATGCGGTGCAGTTATCTTACATATTATGGCTCAACACATACATCAAGGACAGATACCGAAATAGATGACTTCATAGATATGCATATCTATAAGAGCAAATCTCATAAAGAAATCCATCTCCGACAAGAGGCGGACATACACAGAAGAGGACCACAGATTATTCACAATGCAACTTGATGATTGATCTTTTTAGGTTTTTTTTAGTTCTATTTGAAGAACCAAAGAGAAATTTTTTCTCAATTATGTATACTAAATGAAACAATTGTTATATATGATTTTTTGATGAATGAAATGCAGATATTGAGATCAGAATTGATTTACTATGCTAATTGTTCGTATCTTCCTATATAAGTGTAAAATCATCTACGTAACATTATCTTTTGTTGTTGTTACATTAACAACCACTCGGAATTGTTACATTTACATAAAATCACTCACTAATCCATCCAACTTGAATGTAAACACAATACACATATCAATGTTATAAGTAACACAAAACACACATATGTGATGTAACACAATACACACATCTGTAATGTAACACAAAACACATTGATCATTAAAAATCTGACAAACACTGTTACATTTCATAAAAACATGTCAAAGTCTGCCTAAAAATATCAACCACTCAAAATTGTTACATTTCTTTTCATCCAACTTAAAATGTAAACACAATATATATCAGTGTTAGTTTTAACACAAAACACGCATCTGTAATGTAACATAATACACAAATATAACACAAAACACTTTAATCATTACAATGTACTGTTACATTGCATAAAAACAGATCACAAAACACGCAACTATAATGTAACACAATACACACATCTATAATGTAATAATACTAAACACATTAATCACTAAATAATCTGCCAATGACTTTACATTTCATAAACAAAATTACATCAAAGGCTAAAACATAACACACTAAAACAATGTGTATTCATCACATTATAATGACTTTATTACACAAATTGAAACAAAAATACATGAATGTATCTAATTCTTTGGTACCAGATCTAAATTACTTCTGCAACATTCTGCATTTTACTTTTAGAAATCTTTCCATGCTTGGACTTTGGTTTGTAAACTTTGGCTGCCTTCCTTTTTTACGGTGGACGCCCCTTACTTCGAATCTTCTTAGGGGAGTGAACACTTACATCTCGAAATGTTCCTTCATATGCAAAGCTGTAATTAGCATTCTCAGCTGTACAGTTCATCAACTCTTCATGCAAAGAATCCATGTATTGAGAACAAATCTTGTACACTCCATCCTTAATACTAACATTGATCCTTGCATCACAACCAGACTTGATTGAAGACATGCCATTAAACGCATTCTTTCCGGTTGGAATGTGCTTCCCATTTCGACAACATGCAAGACTAAAAAATCTCTGCCTCCCGTTTTCATCCTTTTTCCCGTGTATTTTCGATATGCCAAAACCTTCACTGTGGGCAAAATTTTTGTAAAACTTCCTAACATCATCTTCCGATTGAAAAGACATTCCAACATTGGGACAAATAACTTCTGCAGTTTGCTCTTCGAAATCGTCAATTTCAATTCCTTGTGGAATCTCATCTAAGGAAAATGTATCAGACTCATCTGCAACAGAGAAGCAAAATGACAATTGTATGAAGTGAATTAGTCATGCAAAAGACTGTTACATGTAGTATGCAAATGACTATGCATATGTTTGTTACATTTATAAATATAACAAAAAACAATTATCAAAATGACTATTGCAAAAGACTGTTACATTATTAAGCAAATAACTATGGAAATGTCTGTTATATTTACAAATGTAACAAAAATAGAAAACAGATTATCCAAATAATTGTTGCAAAAAGACTGTTACATTTAATATGCAAATGACTATGCAAATGGCTGTTAAATTATAAAAAATGACTACTATAAAATAGTTTTACATTTCAAATGAAACAAAAGAATTACTTTCAAAATAACTATTGCAAAGAACTATTTAACCTAGTATGCAAATGACTGTGCCAATAACTGTTACATTTACGAATGTAACAACAAAATAAATTTTTAACATGATTATTTAATGACACACATACACATATATAAACGTTCGATATTGAAAATGACGTACAATGTAACAACTTATATAGTGAAATCTGATATTATTAGACAATGTAACAGGATTAAAAAAAAATTAAACAATGCAAAATGAAACAATGAAATCTGAAATTATCAGACAATGTAACAGGATTAAAAAAAATTATAAACAACTTAAATTATAAAAAATGACTACTATAAAAGAGTTTTACATTTATAATGCAAATGACTTTGCAAGAGACTGTTACATTTCAAATGAAACAAAAGAATTACTTTCAAAATAACTATTGCAAGGAACTATTTAACCTAGTATGCAAATGACTGTGGCAATAACTGTTACATTTACGAATGTAACAACAAAATAAATTTTTAATATGATTATTTAATGACACACATACACATATATAAACATTCCATATTGAATATGACGTACAATGTAACAGCTTATATAGTGAAATCTGAGATTATCAGACAATGTAACAGGATTAAAAAAATTAAACAATGCAGAATCAAACAATGAGATCTGAAATTATCAGACAATGTAATAGGATTAAAAAAAATTAAACAACGTGGAATCAACAACAATATGATATTCAATGTAATAGTCTATATAATGAAATCTGAAATTATCAAACAATCTAACAGTATTAAAAACAAAAACAATTATACAGTGTGAAATCAACAACAATATGACGTTCAATGTAACAGCCTTAACTAATGAGATCTGAGATTACCAGACAATGTAACAGCATTCAAAAAAAGAAAACATTTAAAAAATGAGAAAACAACAACAAAAACATAAATCAAACAAAAATAATTCAATTATTGATCCTTAATTGTCAAACCTGATAGAAAAGACATTTGTGTGGGATTCAAATAACAACAAACTTCTGATCCTTCCGTACCCTCCAACAAAAAATTAATGATCTGCTTTTATTTGTTCTTCGTAAACAAAATCGGTAGGTGTTGATGAGGAATGACGAGATTGATGAAGAAAACAAAACGGGAAGATGAAGAGTGATGAAGTTGACGCTAATTTTAACATTTAGTGAAGAAGATCAGTGTGATTACAAAAAAAATCAGTAATCGTAACCGAAATACCACATTTTAAGGAGAGAAATAAAAATAAGGGTATATTGGGTAATGTCTTGATGCCATCTCATGGGGCCTATTTGGGGCCTGTGAAATTGGGGCCTAGGAATCATTTTTGTATTAGAAAACATTGTTTGAGTCCCTACTGTCACACCCCCACAAGAGCCAGGCATGATATGCCCGAGAGGCGCGCAGTGGGGGACGGGTTGCACGACTCGTGCTGGCGCGCTTAGACGGAAACATCGTGCAAAGGTGGGCTACGCGGGAACGTGCACGGGTCTGGGGCGAACCCGTGCACAGACAGCGGAAAATGTCCGAACAATGGTGCGGGCACCCGGGGCGCAATGACCGGGTGTGTCCGAGTAAGGACCCGGAGCACCGGGAAGCTGGCGCGTGACAAACTCGGACAACGGTACGGGCACTCGGGGCGCAATGACCGAGTGTGTCCGAGCAAGGACCCGGAGCACCGAGAAGCTGACGCGTGACAAACTCGGACAACGGTACGGGCACTCGGGGCGCAATGACCGAGTGTGTCCGAGCAGAGGCCGGGAGGACCGGGAAGCTGACACAGACACAGACTCGGACAATGGTACGAACACTCGGGGCGCAATGACCGAGTGTGTCCGAGCAAAGTCGTGCTCCAAGACAGACGGGTGCGGAGCGACTCGTGGGGCACGAGACCACTGAGACGAAGTGGGAAACGTCGCACACGTGGACTCGCCACGGCTGGCAGTTGCAAGGAAGCAGTTGGCGAGCCGCGTGCGTGGGCAAAGACGTGGTGCGCAAGGGCCACGCGCGAGGCACGACTGATCGGTTAAGCAGTTACACCCCTGCGTGGGTGAGATAGTTATGTAACCGTGTGGGCAGTCGGTTATGTAACCGTGCCAGGTGACCCCTGCGTGGGCAAAGTAGTTTTCTTATACGCTTATATAAGTCTGGGCATGCATTGAAGCAGCCAGACCGGCAAGTGTAATCCTTACTTGAGTAAATAAGGAAAAAAGGGTATTTGCCCGAAAGTGTTTGTGTTCCTTGTGTGCCATTCGGTGTGAGAGCAAAGGAGAGTTGGCTGACTAGTGAGAGTCACTAGGCCACACAGGCGAAAATCATAGAGTGAAAATCGACCCTGTGACAGTTGGTATCAGAGCCACTTCGATGGCAGGCGGTGCAGTTGCTGAGCGCGTCAGTCGCCTTGAGGAGAGGATCGAAAGCCAGGAGGGGAACTATGCTACTTTGGCCGAGCAGCTGGCTCGAGTGGAAGCCATGGTGGCGGAGCTTACCGGTTCCTGGGATCCAAAGTTCTCTGGACTCCAGGCCGATATTGCCTTCACATGCCAGGGCTTCCGTTCCTCTCTCGATGGGCTGACTGACGAAGTTGCGCTCGTGAAGCGCATCTTGAGGGAGACTCCGGTCCACAGCGAGATGGTGCAACGACCCAAAGTCCCGGAACCAAAACAATTCACTGGCGCTCGGAACGCCAAGGAGTTGGAGAACTTTCTGTGGGATATGGACCACTACTTCAAGGTGGTCCGCACTCCGGAGGCCGAAAAAGTGTCCCTTACAAGCATGTACCTGACAAGCGACGCCAAACTATGGTGGCGTACGCGTTCCGAAGACGAGAGCCGCCCAGCCGTCCAGACCTGGGAGGGCCTCGTCAAGGAGATGAAGGAGCAGTTCCTACCGAGCAACACAGCGTGGGTTGCTCGGGATGCTCTTCGGCGGCTCAAGCACACCGGCACAGTGCGGGAATACGTTAAACAGTTTTCTTCGCTCATGTTGGACATCAAAAACATGTCCGAGGAAGATAAGCTGTTTAACTTCATGTCGGGTCTACAGAACTGGGCCCAGACGGAACTAAGGCGCCAAGGCGTCAAGGACCTTACTGCGGCGATGGCAGCGGCTGATGCTCTTGTGGATTACAAACAATCCAATGCTTCCTCCGAGAAGGAGAGCAAAGGAAAATCCAAAGAGAAAAAGAAAGGGGGCAAGTCAGACGGCAAAAAGAAGGTGGGGGAGACTCCCACACAGAAGCAAGCCAACAACAAATCCGGGAAGGACGAGGGATGCTTCCTCTGTGGCGGGCCTCACCGTGCTAGAAATTGCCCCAAGAAGGAAAAGCTGAACGCCATCACCGTGGAGGAGGGCGAAACATCAACCCGCGATGCTCCTCTTGTCAATCCTCTGCAACTCCTGAATGCGCTGCAACGGGAGAAGGAGCACGTTCGGGGCGGGCTGATGTACGTGGAAGCATGGGTGAACGACCGGCATGTGCGCGCAATGGTGGACTCTGGTGCCACCCACAATTTCATCTCGGAGCAAGTCGTGGGTAAACTCGGGCTCTCCCTCACCAAGGAGTGCAGCCGCATCAAAGCGGTCAACTCGGAGGCGAGGCCCATTGTGGGCACGGCCAGAGGCACCAAATTGCGCATAGGTACGTGGGTCGGACACACTGACTTCGTTGTAGTTCCATTGGATGATTTTCAGGTCATCCTCGGCATGGAATTCTTGGTGTTGGCAAAGGCTTCGGTACTGCCACACTTGCGGGGCGTTTTCATCATGGGTGGTGATGCGCCAAACTTTGTCCCAGCGGAAGTGGACAAAAAGATGACAAATGACGGCATGATCTCGGCGCTACAACTCAAAGATGGCGTTCGGAAGGGCCAAGTCACTTACTTGGCGGTCATGGTAGAAAAGGAGGATGGTCCTTCCACCGAGATGCCGGTTGAATTCAATCATCTGCTCAAGGAGTTCGCGGACGTCATGCCTCCGGAACTCCCTCGGAAGTTGCCCCCTCGACGCGAGATAGATCACGCCATCGAGTTGCTGCCCGGAGCGAAACCTCCAGCCTTCGCGCCATACAAAATGCCCCCAGTTCACCTGGAGGAGTTGCGCAAGCAACTGAATGGCTTACTGGAGTCGGGACAAATGCGACCATCAAAAGCACCGTATGGCGCACCGGTACTGTTCCAAAAGAAGGCGGATGGCACACTCCGGATGTGCGTGGACTATCGAGCGCTCAACAAGGTGACGGTGAAGAACAAGTACCCAGTACCGAACGTGGAAGATCTCTTCGATCGCTTGGGGAAGGCGCGCTACTTCACCAAGCTTGACCTTCGTTCCGGGTACTGGCAAGTGCGGATCGCTGAGGGTGACGAAGCCAAAACGGCTTGTGTAACAAGATATGGTTCATTTGAATTTCTTGTCATGCCATTTGGGCTTACAAATGCCCCTGCAACTTTCTGTACTTTAATGAACAATGTTTTTCGAGGGTACCTTGATCGCTTTGTTGTTGTTATCTAGATGATATAGTGGTGTACAGTAAGACTTTGTCGGAACATGTTGCGCATGTACGACAAGTTTTGACCAAATTGAGGGAGCACGACCTCTACCTGAAGCCAGAAAAATGTGCCTTCGCGCAACAGGAAATCGGTTTCCTGGGGCACATTGTGGGGAACGGTTCGGTGAGGATGGACCCGAGGAAGATTCAAGCCATTTGTGAATGGCCGGAACCCAAACGAGTGACGGAGCTTCGCTCGTTCCTTGGACTTGCGAATTACTACCGCAAGTTCATCAAAAATTATTCGAAGAAGGTGGCCTCGCTGACGGATTTACTCAAAAAGGACCGAGCATGGTGCTGGTCCCCCGAATGCCAGGAGGCATTCGATCGGTTGAAGCGGGCGGTGGTGTCGGAACCAATTTTGCACCTCCCAGATTTCGAGTTGCCATTTGAAGTCCAGACAGATGCCTCAGATTATGCCATTGGTGGGGTGTTGGTGCAAAATTGTCACCCAGTTGCCTTCGAGAGTCGAAAACTCAATGACACCGAGAAGCGATACTCAGTGCATGAGAAAGAGATGACGGCGGTCATCCATTGCTTGCGGGTGTGGCGGCATTACTGTTGGGCAACAAGTTCCTAGTCAAGACTGACAATGTGGCCACAAGCTACTTCGCGACACAGAAGAAGCTGTCCCAGAAACAAGTACGTTGGCAAGAGTTCTTGGCCGAGTACGATTACGTGCTCGAGTACAAGCCTGGCAAAAGCAACCTAGTTGCAGATGCCTTGAGTCGAAGAGGAGAACCAGATGCAATAATCGCTTCACTGGTCACCCAAGCAGGAAGCGATATGCTGGAGAAGATCAAGGCCGAGAGCGCCAAGGATCCGGTGACTCTGAAACTCCTCAAACAAGTTGCGGAAGGTGTGATTCGTCGCTTCTGGGTAGAAGACGGAGTGCTCTACGCCAAAGGACGAAGGCCTTACGTACCAAAAAGCGGTGGGCTGCGCCAAATGCTGTTGAAGGAATCTCACGATGCATTGTGGGCAGGTCACCCAGGACAGGAGCGCACGCTCGCGCTTCTGTCCTCAAGCTTCTATTGGCCCGGGATGGAGGCGGATGTTGACGCGTACGTCCGAACATGTCTTGTGTGCCAACAAGACAAGACGGAGAGGCAAAGACCAGCGGGAACCCTGGAGCCTCTCCCGATCCCGTCCAGACCGTGGGAAAGCGTATCAATGGACTTCATCACCGGATTGCCCAAGGTGGGGGAATTCGCGTCCATACTGGTCGTGGTGGATCGGTTCTCAAAGTACGCTACATTCGTCCCGGCGCCAAAAGAATGCTCCGCGGAAACCACAGCCAAGCTTTTCCTACAAAATGTGGTCAAGCAGTGGGGGCTTCCGCTGGATATCGTCAGTGATCGCGATCCGCGTTTCACTGGACGATTCTGGACATCACTCTTCGAGATGTTGGGCACCAAACTCAACTTCTCGACGAGTAATCATCCGCAGACTGATGGTCAAACAGAACGCGCCAATGCTTTGCTGGAGGAGTACTTGCGGCACTATGTGCTGGCAAACCAACAAAATTGGGTAGAACTGTTGGACGTTGCCCAATTTTGCTATAACCTACAGCAAAGTTCCTCTACGGGACAGAGTCCGTTCGAGATAGCTACCGGACAACAACCCTTCACTCCTCCAGAAGTTGCAAAACAGAAGGAGCAAGGGCGCTGTCCTGCAGCGTATCGGTTCGCCAGGGCGCGACACGAACGGATAGAGGAGGCGCGGGACTGTCTGACCAAGGCAGTGCGGAGGATGAAGAAATGGGCGGATGAGCGCCGACGTCCAGTTGAGTTCCAGGTTGGGGAGAAGGTTCTGCTGAAACTCACTCCACAAATCTGGAAGAAGATCAACAGGAAGACGGCGCATAAGGGACTCATCCCCCGCTACGACGGACCGTTCGTGATTACGAGACGGATTGGTCGCCTTGCATACCGGTTGGAGTTACCCAACCGAATCAAGGTCCACCCGGTGTTTCATGTAAGCTTCTTGAAGCGGTACCAGGAAGATCCCAGTGATCCCCAGCGGTCCCTTCCGAAGCGGGCACCACCAAGCATCAGGACGCAGTTCGACCGAGAAGCGGAGGCCATTCTGAACCATAGAGACGAAGGCCAAAGCAAAAAGAATCGGCGAACATACTTCCTGGTGAAGTGGAAGAATGCCCCTGCAGAAGAAGCCTCATGGGAGAAAGACACTACGCTATGGCAGTTCGAGGACCTGATCCAGGCGTATCTCAGATCACTTCCGACGAGGGCGTCAGGCTCTTCCGGTGGGGGTGGCTTGTCACACCCCCACAAGAGCCAGGCATGATATGCCCGAGAGGCGCGCAGTGGGGGACGGGTTGCACGACTCGTGCTGGCGCGCTTAGACGGAAACATCGTGCAAAGGTGGGCTACGCGGGAACGTGCACGGGTCTGGGGCGAACCCGTGCACAGACAGCGGAAAATGTCCGAACAACGGTGCGGGCACCCGGGGCGCAATGACCGGGTGTGTCCGAGTAAGGACCCGGAGCACCGGGAAGCTGGCGCGTGACAAACTCGGACAACGGTACGGGCACTCGGGGCGCAATGACCGAGTGTGTCCGAGCAAGGACCCGGAGCACCGAGAAGCTGACGCGTGACAAACTCGGACAACGGTACGGGCACTCGGGGCGCAATGACCGAGTGTGTCCGAGCAGAGGCCGGGAGGACCGGGAAGCTGACACAGACACAGACTCGGACAATGGTACGAACACTCGGGGCGCAATGACCGAGTGTGTCCGAGCAAAGTCGTGCTCCAAGACAGACGGGTGCGGAGCGACTCGTGGGGCACGAGACCACTGAGACGAAGTGGGAAACGTCGCACACGTGGACTCGCCACGGCTGGCAGTTGCAAGGAAGCAGTTGGCGAGCCGCGTGCGTGGGCAAAGACGTGGTGCGCAAGGGCCACGCGCGAGGCACGACTGATCGGTTAAGCAGTTACACCCCTGCGTGGGTGAGATAGTTATGTAACCGTGTGGGCAGTCGGTTATGTAACCGTGCCAGGTGACCCCTGCGTGGGCAAAGTAGTTTTCTTATACGCTTATATAAGTCTGGGCATGCATTGAAGCAGCCAGACCGGCAAGTGTAATCCTTACTTGAGTAAATAAAGAAAAAAGGGTATTTGCCGGAAAGTGTTTGTGTTCCTTGTGTGCCATTCGGTGTGAGAACAAAGGAGAGTTGGCTGACTAGTGAGAGTCACTAGGCCACACAGGCGAAAATCATAGAGTGAAAATCGACCCTGTGACACCTACCATCACCCCAACTAATCAGGTGCATGATTAATTTTAACTACACATTAAAAATTTTCAGAATGCCCTCACCCCATATTATCGAAAAATCAATATGGCTATGTAAAAACTCATAAAAATTGAAAAAAATTCTTATAAAATCGATAAATCCCCTCATGTCTCCGTCTTAGACAATATTATGTTAGTTCCTATTACAACCGAAACTAATCAGATGCTTGATTCAGACTGCCAATACATATTAGAGTCGATGAATAAATCGGGCCCTCACTTATATTGAGTTATTGGGGGTAAATGAAATCCCTTAAAACAGGTACTCACTTTTCTGTCTCTCCCGAATCTCACTTTTCCTCTCCCAGTTCATCCGCCTCGTCTCCCCACACCTGTGGCCTCAATAGGTATTTGGTTCTTCCCAGGTCTTCTTGAACCTTTGATTCTATTTCAGTTTGGAATATAAAAATTCTGTTTTTTTGGGTTGGTGTTGTTTTGTTATTACTTGCAATTAAACATTTCTTTGACACATTAACATGAGGGGAGTGAATGGTGGCGCATGTTTTGATTAGTTCAGTTAGGGTTCAGAAGCTCTTACAGTGTTGTGAATGGGTTGGGAAGCCTGGGATTAATACATTAACAGAGTGAATGGTGGTGCCTTTTTGTTTTTTGTGCTTTGTATATAGTTTTAATTTGGAATACTTTTTTTAAAATTCTTGCTATTTTTTATGCTTTTGATTATGCAGTAACCAGCATTTATGATGTTAGTTTGTGGGCTAATTGGCATAGGTTAAGATTTAAGAACAGTAGGATTGAGAGTGATTGAACATCTAGAATCACTGGTAACTGAATCAGATGAACTATTCATAAGCGATGTTTTTTTTTTTTGTGGTGAAAATCCATAAGCGATGATTTAGTTTGATTAGTTTTTTTTTTTTTTTTTTAAAAAAAAAGAAGAAAAATTGGACTTTTTTTAAGAAAGTGATGTGGCACGAGTGACTTTATTCAACTAGGTTAGTTGGGTGACATTATAGTGGCTATGCAAGTACAAATGCAAACCTATTTACCTGATGAAAATCGATCATGAAATTTTGGTATGACTAGCATTTCTATGATTACAGGGATTGATCTCGGAAATTCTGATAGAATTCTTACATGGGTGTATGAATAGATGGAATTTTTGGAAAGAAGAAAAAGCTCATGAATGTCGACTAACCCCCCCTGAAATGATCAGACATATGGATATTCAACCATTATGTTTAGGAATGCAAAGGGTAATGCTTTCTTGTTGTTTTTCAGCGTTTTAGATGTACATCATTTCCAAGATTGGCTTTTAAATTGCACATGACTTGTGAGTGCTGACTTTAATTGATGTATTATGCCTGACTATATCCCGTACTAAATTGTTCTTAGCCTCTCTAATTGATGTAGTTTTTTTTATATTCAGTGAGGTTATTTCACCATGAAGAGAGCTAGCCCATGGAATCAATCATTAGCCGTATCCTCTGATGAAGATTCAAGTAGTTCAGATTCAGAAGATGATAGCACAAAGCCAAAGAACAAAAGGGGAACCAGTCAATCTGACAAAGATATAATTTCAGGAGGTTGGTTTGTTCCTCATCTTTTTCTTTAGCTGATAGCACTTTTGTTCCTTCTTTTAGTGTATTAAACTTTTTATTTAAATTTCTTATTCTTTTCCCTGCTGACATGTTATCTTCACAGTTTAAATGCAAACATCCAATATATTTTCTTACTGGTTGCCTGTTATTTTTCTATCCTATAGTCACACATCAATTATTGGCATGTGTGATATAAAATGGAAATTTTTATCATATAGTATTTCTATCAAATCCAATAAACAGTTTTTCTCTTTCATTGACATTCTCCTTCTCAACATGTTACAATCTTTAATATCATTTTGACCTTTCTTGGGATCTAAGTTCCATCGGACTATTTGATGAAACTCTAAAGGATTTACGTACTCCCAAACCATTGGTATGACAAGATGAACCTAGTCATATTATTTGTACTTGAAACAAATGAAGTTGTTTACTACCAAATCCCTTCTTGGTAGGTTGGGGTGACCGCTTATCGTTTTTATCTACAAAAAAAAAAAAATCCCTTCTTGGTAGTTGGGGGTCTTGGGTTCTAGTCTTCCTCCTTTTGATAGGAAAAGATTTAACGAGAAAATAATTTAGAAGCACTTACCTACCAAAAAAATTGACGTGTTGATTTTCAGAAATGAATATAAAATTGAGTCATGAAATATATAGATGGAATGCAATTAATGTCGCCTCTGTATTGCCAAAAATGAGGGAGTGGAAGATAGTAACAGTTTGAGGTTCCTTGGTCTTGTTTGCTGAAATCCATGCCTAACCTTCTTTGCTAGAGGTTTTTTTTATGGTTTATGGGTGCATGCACCCCATGATCATTCTTGAATGTTGATTATTTATCCAATATTTTGTATTACATGAAAGATGGGAAAAACATAAGGATTCTTTAAGAGGAAATTTAATGTCCTTATCAAATATTTTTCTTGATCTCAATTTCTGGGCAGATTATGCTGGAAATATGAATGAAGGAAAAGAAATGGAAAAGACAAAGTCTCGGAAATGGAGGCTTGAAAACATGTCGTTAAATCTCTTCTTTTTTATCATATTAGTAGCAGTTCAAGAAATCCCTGGAAGATTATTCCATGAATAACAGAAAATGAGCATATGCTTTAGAATCTTACACTGTTTAAGAAATTAACTTAGCTTGCCTGGCGCTTGTGCAATGATCGACTTATGATAACGGTATCATCTAACTTCCTGATAAGAGTTGATTGTTGACTACCTCCTGTTAGAGGAGATGGAAAACTGTATTCTCAAGTAGAATATGCAATTTTTTACTGATGGGATGCTTATTGTATTTAGGTTAATAGGTATGTTATATTCTCAATACATTAATTTAGAGTTCACTCTAAAGTCCAAATAAGCCTGTCTGGATGCGTGGGTAGCTCTATGAAACAATATATCCAGTTTTGCACAAGTCCAAACAAGTACCATTTCCTTTGATTTTTTGCTAATAAAGCCTATTCTCTGCTCTGATAGCATCCTTCATGAGAAAAGTGTATATAGCAACCAGCTTTCCAGTGGACACAATGTTCACTTTGTCTATTCAATTGAGTCCACACTCTATATGTAATTCTAACTTTTTTTCTTGATCTGTTCATACTATTTTAGTTCTTTATTATTTATTTAGAGCAAGTGAATTGAGTTGTTTATATATGGTTAATATTTTATTCCCTTAATGAGTTGCTGGTTCAATTATGTTCAATGAGAAACAATGAGCTTTTGCTCCATGACAGCTAACTTGGGAAAGAAGAAGAGTCTCAACATAGACTATGACACCTTGAGCCGACACGGTTACGGCGGTGGCCTGTCAATCTTGAAAGTTCCCCCACCAAAAGAGGCCATGGATAACAAAGAACCAGACTGGAAATGGTCAGATGGCAAAGAATCCACCAGAAACCACGGGGAGGCCAAGGAGACATTCGAGGAGCGTGAACGCACTAGAGCAGCGATCGCACAGGGAGAGAAGCTGACAAACGCCCAAACAAGCAAGGAAAAGAAGGGCCAGCTCTCCTACTCACAGAAGGAGAAGAGGAAGAGGGATCTCGGCCAGGTGAGTCGAGGAAAGAACTATGTTGAAGAGGAGAAGAGGCTGTTGAGGGACAGTGGCGTCTATTCAGGATTTGATTGCTGAAAATATTGTGTAGATTGGAGATAGTTTCAAATACTATCCAGACATGTCATGTATCAATGCTGTGGTTTCCATTTTAGAACGGCATAGAGAACTTGCAATCAGATATTTTGTGCAGATGTGATCACTCACCAATGACTTTTTAGGACTCTGATTATCATATTTGCGGTTAATAGTCACTCCCCAAAGAGGTTTATCATGCTACTGGTGCAATCAATTGGGGGATAAGTTTAGATGAAGATCACATATTAAGTGAGAAACGATTACATTTTAAAGGGGAACTTGTGTATATCAAATCTCTCAGGCTCACAATAAGGTGGACCTCAACTTGACCCTATCTAACCCAACCCAGACCCAAGTGAATTTAATTGTTTATGGATGTTTGTACACCCATTTCCTCTGATCTATTAGTATATTAGATTAGGAAAAGGCAAAAAAATTTGTATTAATTCATTTGGAGCCAAGTGAATTTCATTGTTTATGGATGCTGATACACCCATTTCACCTGATCTAGTATACTAGGTTAGGAAAATGTGAAAAACTGGTATTTAATTCATTTGTATGGACATCAAATTAATATATATAGTGATATAGTGCAGATTTTTAGGAGACTCACCTGTAAGAGCCTATTAACAAACAAACGTAGTAGAGTCGTTGGACCTTTTTGTTTAGGATTTTTTTATTGAATTAAGTTGTGATGCTGTGTTGGTGTTTGGTGAATCAATTGGTTGCTCCTCTCTCTTCATTCTCTGGTCCTGAATGGTTTCCTTTTCCTTCCTACGGTCGCCTTCGGAATACCCAAATATTCTGGTCTCTCAAAAGTATGACCGTCCAATCTCTCTTGATCCACACGGTGCTCCTGTGTTTGTTCGGACTACATATTATCACTTTTGCATATATACATATATTTATAATTATATATATGATTTTAAAAAATTTAAAACATGTTGTTGTCTGCTATCTTGAATGTTTTACCGTTCTTATGCATATTTTTTAGGGGTTTTGATTCATTGACAAAAAATCAACAAAATTGATTATATTTTTTAATTATTTGATCATTTTTTGTTTTTGAGTTTTACAGAGAGGTTTGAACAAGCTATTATTGAATTCCGTCGGATCCTGTGTTAGATTCAAATTGAAGTGTTGGGATTGACCTGACCTGATTTAACTTAGAATCCGTTTAAAAACACATTTGATAAATAAGATTTTAAATAAAATAACTTAAATAGACTTGATTCACAGATAATATTTTTTTCTACGCTTTTTAAAAAATAATCTTTTCGTACTAAAATATGTAAGTAATTTTTTAATTAAATCTGTTTTTTAAATGTATTTGATAACACTTTTCAGTTTTCTACTAAATTAAAAGTAGAATCATTATATTTTAAGTGTTGCAAATGCCTCCTTAAAAAGAAATTGGCACAGACCCTTGTTAAATAATCAAGTCTTCCAACTTTCACGCAAACTTTCACGATATCAGAATAAAATGCAACACCGTAATGAAATCTATTCCAACTTCATAATAATACCAGAACAAGATGATGCGAAATTAGCAAAGCATGATATGATTAAATTTCAACACCGTAATAGTCCCTCACCAAAACTTACAAAACTGTAACAAGTTAGTTTTGGGGTTTTATAGCACTTGTAATGTTGAGAGCCCTTGAAATAGCTCTAATGGTATTCGGAGTTGTCCTGCAACAACCGCCTATGAGGGAAGCCCCGGCCTCGCGCCATTTGCTGACATAAGGCACGAAATCTTCATCAGGAACCCCTGTAGATTCCTGCAAGAGAGGAAAAGTGTGTGTGAAGTCCATGTCTCCTACTGTGGAAGTGCAGAGTCATACATTTCAGAGGATATAAAGATTATATTTTTGGAAAATGTTACACTCCGTCGTTCATGCAATCACTTTTGCATAACAAATTTTGGATTTTTTTTTTTAAATGTACTTATGTAATGAATTACATGTTTTTACAAAAAGTGTAGTACATATACATTTTTCTCCATAGAGTATACTAACACTTTATTAGAAATTGCTTATACTATGTCGGATTACGTGACATCTACAGAAGTGTCCAAGCGTTTTAAGTGCCCTACGTTTTTAATTAATTTGACCATTTTAGTTGGCCCTATTTTAGACTTTATTTTCACAAAGAATTCAGGGGAGGATGCAAGTTTGCATTTTGAGTCCAAGGAAAAAAAGTAGAGAACTTTCTATAGAAAACCTTAGCAACGACAAGAACAAGCCTTTCATCTTTTTTCTTGGCCAATATTTCAGTCAAATGGACTATTAGCATGTCCTTTTTCATTGTCTCCAGTCTCCACACTAGTTCATTATGACCAACCTCTTGTACTTGGAACACCATAGATTATGATTATGTTACTCTTCCTATATGGTACTCACATATTAGTTTCTGTAACAATCGCCCAAACTATGTTAAATGATTTCCCTTCATTTATTATCTGCTGCAGCATCCTCAAATTTTTTTATGGATGTACTCATTTCTTATTCCATGTCTTCTAGTATTGTCACATCCGTCTCAACATTCTTATTTCAATGACGTCCATTTTGTGGGAATGTTGTTTCTTGATTGCCCAACACTTTTACCCATAAATCACTGTTATTGTTTGGGTGCAACGCATTTTTTATTTTCAACTTCATAAATTTTATATTGTCAACAATACTCCAGAAACGCTTTTACGTTTTAGTTATACTGGGTATGCTCTTGATTCCCAACATTTTTACCCATAAATCACTTTTACATTCAATGATGTCCTTAATTCCAGAACATCTTTCTTTGACTTTCAGTCCTCGTGAACAACTGATCCCAGTTCCCAAATTACTAAACAAAAAAATCCATCTTAGGTATAACATGTCAGTTAAAGTAAACTATTCCATTATTTTTTTTCTCTTCTTACAAATTTACATTCCATATATTCTGCTTCTTTCTACTTATATAAAACCTTTAGCCCCCGTTTGGGTAACGGGTTAAGCCCGGATAAGAATGGTATAAGGGTGGTATAAGAATGGATAGGGAAAATAATTGTTTGTTTGCAGAGTATAACTTGATATTACTAAGCCAGTTTAAACGAGTATAAGAGAGTATAACAATTTTAAGTAACCCCAAGGATAAGCTATACTCACTTTATCTATTCTCATGGTGCCACATGTCAAATCAACTTTATACACCTTATCACATCAAATCACCTATCAACACCTCTTATACATCAAAATGCCCATATGTCAAATCAATTTTTTCACACTTTATTTATATTTTATTCTTTATCAACCAAACAACTCAACATTTATTCTTACGTTTTCCAATGAGAATAAAAAAAAACACAACCAAACAGAAAATCTCTTATTCATGTAGATTTGTTATCTATACTAACATAGTTATCTATCCAGAATAACTCAATTCCGCTATCCAAACGGGACTTAGATTCTAAAGTTTCTTTATATATCAATAGAAACCCTTAAAAAAATTAAAAAGAAAGAAAATAAAAGGGCCTCATGCTTGTTAAGAAAGAATTTATCAGTGTACATAATGAAGAAGGATTCATAAAGACTTTTCCTCAGCCATCATGCACAACACAGCTTTGAATCAATGATGATGCATGGTGATATTGATCAGTCTGCTTCTAACTCTGTTGCATTAGATCTGAGGAGATCATGAAGCAGAAATGAAGCGAAAGAAATAACATTTTAAAAATGGTTACAGAGTGAATAAACTCACCACCCACACCTTTCTGTCAGCATCATATGTTTCCCCACTGTTTGGATAGATAATTATCGGTTTGCTTGTAACCTACAAAACCAATAACCAGAATCAGATGTCATCGCAAGACAATCTCACAATAGTCTGAAAGCCATGAACTTCAAAACCATTCAAATGTGGATAACTTTGTCAAATTGTAGTTATTATCAGCCAACCATTTCCTCATTTACATTTTACTGGGGTTTTGGTTCTCTTATTATTTTTTGTATTTTAGTAGAAAAAAACGTTAATATGAATTCTTGGTCTTTAAGGATGGTTGAGGGTTTACAGCTTAACATAATTATTAAGTCAAATCTTATTTATGGCAAGTAGTTTCTCTTGAAACTTAAGTTAGGACCTTTCCTAGAAGATATTTGTTACCTTTCTGATTAATGGAGGACCTTCTGATATGGGCACCATTGTAGCTAAATATCAATTGTGGGAATTTGTGGGGAGGATTAAACAGAGTGGAGGAAGGAGTGTAGGAAACTACTCATGTCCCTTTAACTCCCAGTACTGTCACAGAATTGCTATGTTCTCTAATGTTCTGTTAGCCTCTTTAAATACATGAGATCATATGGACCAAAGGGAATTCACTAGTTTGCACAAATCCTGAACATCTCATGTGTTTGATCAACAAGAATAAGTAAAATGGGAAGTTCTGGTTTCATCATGAAGTACACAGATTATTTATTATACAGGTCAAGTGTCCCCATTATAATGGAAGCTTTTACCTCCCATCTTCCCCCCGTCATCAGAGGCAAACTAGTGGGCATGCCCAGCACTGTCACAGAATTTCTGAAGGGGGAGGGGACTAGAATTTTTCATCCATCTTTATCTATGAATGTGGGCATGTGGATTAAAATATTTTTCCCCATCTTTGAAAAATACCTCTCACCTAACTAGTATATTTATACAAAATTTTTAATACAAACTTCTTTCAAATTGACCTTCCAATCAGATCTGCAAAGAGAAAATCAAACTTCATTCAAATATAGGGTGGATGCATGTCTCACTATTTTTTCCCTTATTATTGCAACTTTCTTTTTTCAGTCTCAAGCCTCTCTCAGTAATTATATACTTATATTAGTGTGTTTGAAACTGGATGCAGACACCTTACCCAGTTTTCTGAAAATACTAAAAGGATATTCTTGGAATCTGCCCACAAAAATCCCTAATATAAAAGATGTGTCCTGATTGGGATCCACACCAGCATAAACAAGCCTACTTCAACCAGTATATTATTGCTACGGACATGGATAAAATAAGGGTTCATGGATTGCCATGCATAGGCCAGATTTTAAACTGAGTAAGGACCAAAATGTTAATACTGAACGAACAGATGAAAAAACACTGTCATATTCTGAAGTACTGAGCAAATAGAAATGCAAAGTTTTACCTTTTGAACAGATGTAATTAACCCATGGATAAATCTGGGAGGAGTGCAGTTGATTCCAACTGCAACAACCTTGTTACAAGATTCAGCAATCAAGGCACACTCATGCAATGAATCTCCGCTGACTATATTAACCCCATCCTTTGAGTTGAAGGATAACCAGGCTGGGATTTTTATGTCATTCTCTTCTAGAAGCTCAATATATGCCTGTGGACAACCAATTTAATTTTAGATTGAAGTTGTTATGAAACCAAATTGAACTGTATGAGAAAAAAGAAGTTATTCTCCTTCAAGGCAATTAATGCAATAGAGATTTATAACTAAAGTAGAAAATAGAGATTATTCTTCATTCAAGCAAAAAATAGATGCATGTACAAACGAAAATGAGTAATAACTAAAAGTAGGAAAGCTGCAAGCATGTCAATTATCAGAAAAGAATACCTCTTAATCTTATATTCATAACAACATTGGATTCTGTCAAAGTCAGGAAATTGGAACATCACAGAATCTCACAGCTGATGGATGAGGTTAAAATCATATGAAAATATTGAATTTAATTACAGAGATGCAACTTGAATATGATGCAGGATGAGTACAAGTATATGCCAATGTCTATTGTGTGAATAAGATGTATGTGCTGTTCCTTGCAGAAAATACAGGAGAGATTGACAATAATTTAAGTTTAGAAAGATCAATGACTGTTGTCAATCCAGAATTCACCATAATATGCAAACTTAAGAAACTGAATCAGAACAAGTAAAATGCCATACATGTCAACTAACACAAACCTGAGCTTCAATCTTATTTGGGATCGTCTCAAAAGCTATTATATCAACACCTGATTCTGCAAGAACCTGAACTCTTCTCCTGTGAAAATCTTTCAGAACTGCCAGGGTAACGGCCTCACCATATTCCCCACTATAGCATAGAATAAAGATACATAATAAAGAATGCAACTAAATAAGGAAGAAAAGAACAGCTGCTCCACAAACCTGTACTCCGAACCATCTGCTAGATATGCTCCATAGCTTCCTATTGAAGCTGCAACTAAAACAGGGTGGTTTTTGGGAGCCCCTCCAGTCCCACTATACCAACCTTTTGTACATCTCTCCAGAAAAATATCACGTGCCTCACATGCTATTTCCGCACTCTTACGAAGTAAATTTTCACTCTCTTCCCTAGAAATCCCTTTAGACTCAAAACCCTGAATGGTAGCCTGATGCAAGCAGAGAAATGATGTCATCAGTTACTTTGGAAAGCATCACTGACTCAAGATGACTCCAAAACAGAGAAAGATAGGAAGATGTAGTAACCAATCATACCTGATAAGATGCCGTGATCAATATATTTGCTCCTGCTTCGAGGTAATCTAAGTGAACCTGTTACATAAGCACATACAGGAAAAAATGTAACCAAATCAAGTGCATTATAATATTCCATTGAGATGTTAAAAACCACATGGAAATCATGTAACACGAAATAATACCCAGAATATGTAAAAAGGTACATCAAATCCATGCATCAAGTGTAAGAAAGTGTTGCCATTAGAAGAATAGCAATAAATAATTTACAGGTACAGCATAGCAAGTAGCAAATACGCAAAGGCTTCAATGATGTAGATGGGAGATGAATTTATCGGACCAGAAACGTTTGACCAGAAATGCTTGACTACAATTTTCTCACTATAAATGGTGGTGGATAAATTTCTTTGAATAACAAGTGCTAATAGAACAATGAATCCTGATCACAAAAGGAAACATGAATCCATTTTTATATTTTGGCATCCTGGTCTGGTATTAGCCTATATACATAAGAAGCAATAATTGAAAGAGAGTGGATCAAACTAGTGTAAACTGTTTCCTGATTATCAAGAAATATGAAAGTTTCAGATTGCTCGTCAACACTACAAAGAGGCCCAGTGAAGCAAATCTTGTAAAAAATTATGAATCATACATGAGTTAGCACGACTGTAGTAAAATTCATCATAAGAGAAATATTGTAAAAGGTCCCATTGTATCCATCATCTAATATTTTTTATATCAAATTTAAATTCATCATTTTCCCAAACCCTAGCTAAAATTTCATCATGTTTTTTCACCTCATTTCTAAAATTTCTCTCAAGGCAGATGATCTTCTATCCTGAAACTGCGACGAAGCTTCAACAAACATATAATCTGCTTCCCACTAACTGAGAATTGTCTTTCTAAAGCCTCTTTAATCAGGCCATAAATTCCAGCCCAAAAAAACGTTCTACAAACATTCTAACAGTAATCTCAAATCGAACGTCTAAACTATGGTGGTCCAGGTCGCGACCGGAGGTTCCTGTGATGATGGCCAGAACTGACCAGATATGGAGCTGGAAGATCAAATTTTTTTAAGTGGTTAGCTCTACAGGGGCGTCTGCTGACGAAAGTTCATCGAGCTAAGTGGCCGCCAGAAGCATCCATGATTTGTGAGCTCTGTAGTGAGGAGTTTGAAATGGTGGAACACCTCTTTACGTCATGCCCAGTGGGTGTTCAGTTTTGGTCTGCTCTCAGCGATTTGGTTGGTCTGCAACTTCATTTCTCCAGCCTAGATGAATTGTGAGATGTTCTGAGGAACAAGCGGGCCCGAGGAGATAGTAAAGCACAAGCGGGAATGAAAGGTATTATCATACCGGTGGGAATGTGGACCATCTGGACTACACGGAACAGTTTGATCTTCTCCAACCAAAATTTTTATTTTGAAAACCTGTGGGAGTCCATGATTGAGTTCATCCAAGATTGGGGGAGACATCTAGTTGGGTTGAAAATATTACTTATTCAAGGGGGGTCCTGTGCGTTGAGGAGCAGTAGGCACAAGATGGAGAATAGCTGAGTTGCAATATTTATATGGGTGACCCAACTGTTAGAGGTGTCACTCTTTCTTCTTTTTGGCTTTCTTCTTATCATTTCCTCCCCCTCCCCCCCCACCACTCTTTGTCTCCTCCGGTGGTGGGAGCACCACTTGTGGAACCACAATGGAGATTCTCCCCTCATCCCGAGCTAATATGGGATGTGACATAGGCTTATTCACCCTGATTGCTATACCGGGATAGATAACAATTCATGTTGAATAAGCAAACTTTTGTTTGGTTGCCTTTTCTATTTTTCTCATTAGGAAACATAAAAATAATTTTTTTTTTGTTTGGTTCACCTTGGATAAAATGATAATAAGTGGTGGATAAGGGATGAATAAGAGTTTATGACTTTTTAAATGACAATTATACCCTTGCATAAGTGTGAGAGATGTATAACTGATTTGATAGATTTGACAGTTTTTAGAATACGTGTGTCATACTATTAGATGAGAAAAAAATTTTAAATGACAGAGAGTTATATTTATCCATAGACATAAATAAATCCTAATAAGCAATTCCAGTTTTTCCTTAGAATAGTTATCAGACTTTATTCTAACTTATCCAGACATAACTATCAGGGTTCATACGATGAAAACAAAGAGCGGATTGGACTATTCTCTAGTATTCACTCCTACTCTATATTTCTACATTAATTCTCCACCACAAACGGGAGGGAGGGGAGGGAGGTCTAAAGTTTCCTAAAAAAAAAAAAAAAGTCTGAAACTATGTGATCAACAATCTGAATATTACCAAGCCAAAAAAAATCTGAATTTCCACAGTTGATTCTTTGATGCGATCAGCGAATTTTAAACCAAATTACGAATGTTAAAATCACCACACGCATCCACCACACCAAAAAAAATACACTTTCCATTTTAAAACAAACAAACAAAAAAAAAACTTCAAATCAAATCATCGAGAACCCATTTTCTTTCCGTGAGATCAAAATCCAACTAACCGAGATTCACAGAAAAGATAAACAGAGGAGCAGCAGTAGACCTTGCGGATGAGATGGGGGGAGCTGATGAGGCACTTGGCGCTCCAGAGGGGGTCGTTGAGATCCGCACCGTTCCTCTCTAGCTCCGTCGCAAGACCGCCGTCGATCACCGCGCACCCGCCGCACTCGCGCAGGAGGTCCGACATCACGTCGGCCGACGATGTTGTCGTCCCTCCCATGTTTCAGAGAGAGAGAGAGAGAGAGACGGGGGAGTCTGAGGAGCTTTAAAAAATGGAGCTTGTGTGAAGGATAGTGGAGTGTGAGAGCCGCCACGTTTTGATCCGGAGCTTATATTTTTGTCTTTGCTTCCAAAGCGACTAAACTACCCTTCCTGTTGCTTTAAATTTACAAAGAAAAAAAAACTCAACTTACCACCGTTGGAAGATTGACAGAGCACTGGAGTAAATGTGTAATGTATGTCAAAAATTCTCGCTCGAGTTACAGAGGTTTTTTACTGTAATGGTAAAAAGTAGATAAAAATACTTCATATTTTTTTTAATGTGATTGTGTATTATTTATGTGGTATAAAGACTAATGACAGACCACCGTGTTGTATTTTTTGATAATGAGATTATAAATGATCCTCAACTACCCACATGCTTCTAATATGGATTGGGATTTGAACTCCCAATCAGTATCATTGATCAAGTCGTAGGTGATGTAACATGTAGTTGGCCCTCGACAGCTAGGGGTCTCTATCAAGTTGGCATATAGAGCTCAAACACGACATGTGTCCCCCCCCCCAGTGAAAACAACAATTTGGACTGGGTGATATATATATATAGTGCTAATATGAAGAATTTTTTTTTTTGTCAAATGCATAAATAGTTAGATGAATGCATATTCAATTTAAAAAGTTAAAAGATTCATCAAATTATTTCGAATACGTATTTCATTTTGTAAATGTATGCGCTTTATTAAATATAAGTGTATACTGTCAAAAATGTAATTTGAATTTATTAGCTTAAAAAAATGATTTCGTGTATCTTCTACCTATATATTAATTGGAAGTATTTAAATTTTCAACTTTATTTTTTTGTAACATTTTCATTTTCGAATTTACCATTAGTTATTTATGATATTTGATTTCAAATTATAGGAGATGAATGGTATTGATCATGCCACATCATCACTTTTATTGTTTTTATTTTTATTAGTTTTATATTGGGATAAGGATAAAATAAATAAAAATCAATCTAGCTATATATATATGTTTATCTATGAATTGAATAATATTATATCCATATCCACAAATTGCATAAAATATTTTTTAAATAGTTTGTTTGTATATATACTCCTATAAAAATCACATTTTGTTAAAATATTCCTGATAATTTGTTATTTTCAACAATACCCTAAAAAGAGTTGTTTTGAGAGATACTCATAGTTTTAGAGTTTGAAATGGGAAATATTGACAATATAAAATTGGTTGAGTAATATATATGCAAAAAAAAAAATTAGTTATAACATATTTCTTTCATTTATTTAATAATTAATTTGTTACACTAACTGAAAGTGTTTAAGTTTTCAAGTCCATTTTTTCATGTGTAACATTTTCATTTCTAATTTTATCCTTAGGTGTATGTGAACTTTTAATTTTATATTAAGGGCAAAAATGAAAAAAAAACACATATTTTTAATGTTTTAAAAGATAACGTGAATATTTAACTGTCATTGTATTCTATATCTATCTATATTAATGATATATTTAATGAATGGTGGTGATTGTGTCACATCATATAAAAAAATTGTTGTTGTTATTAGATTTAGATTTAGATTAAGATAGTCATATAATATATGTGATAAATAACTAATTTTGGGTTAAATATGAGTTTCAATGTTTTATTTCACTTTTCATCATGAAATAGTCATTTTTAGGAAAACTCTATTCACGGTCATAAGTATATATCAGAAAGATCTTTCCAATAAGCTATTGATCACCCCAATCGGAGTTATACTTTAAAATTTAAGAATTTATAAATAATTTTAAGAACATTTTAATTCTTGGTTTTATATATATATACCCCTAATAAATCACATTTTAACAAAATATCCATGATAATTTGTTATTCCAATAATATTATTAAAAAAGATTTAAATTGTATATGAAAGTTTTTATTTTTATCTATTCGAGTAATATTGTTGGTTTGAGAGTTTCAAAGGAGATATTTTTATAATATAAAGTTGGTTGAGGGATATATATATATGCAAACAAACTCATTTTCAATGGTAATATATCTCATTTTTGTATAATTTCATAATGAATTTTATAAAAGATTTATTTAATCATTATTAAAAAAATTTATCATGTTATTTATATATATAATATAGTATATTACATTGCAAATAAAAAAATAAAAAAAATAAGGGTATTGATTTTCCGTAACTTTTTTATAATATTTTTTTTATTTATATGCATATTGTGCACGGAGAAGACGAGTGGTTTACAAAGTGTATGTTTGGCAACAATGAAAAAAACAACTTTTAGTTTTTGAGTAATATCAAATCAAATACATCATCATTTAATAGTTAAAAGATGTTACCAAATATGTCAACATAAATACATCATCATTACTAGATTTTATCTCTAAATTGCACCTTAAAATCTGTGTTTTATAAAACAGCCATCATTATTACATCATCAAATCATCATCATTACACTCTTAAAAGGTGTGCATAAAGCTGTAAAAACTAAAAATTGATTTTCACACTGTGTTTTCAAACATGTACTACGCGGAAGAAAAAAAAAAAAACGTTTGGATGACTGACTACGGTCTCGGACCTAACACGTTTATTTCTTCGAATAATGTTACACGCGGCACATTTATGCAGGTCCGCGTGTACTCTCATTTTCCCAGTGTTATGTGATTGATGATATTATATAAATAAGATATAAAGGTACTGGTATCCAAAGTATACATTATACATTACGCATCCCTTATTTTGTGTGTGTCTGGTGGCTATAGAGGTGTGGCACAAGCTCGGTCTTTCTTTAGGAATTGTGATGTAGTTGGAATCAGGGTGCATTCAGGACAATATTTTTTAGTGGGCTATATTAAATATTAATATAAAAAAATTATTTTTATATTTGATATATTTATTTTATATAAAAAATAATGTAATATTCAAAAAACATTCAATCTTTTTTGTAACCTTATACATTATGATAACGTAGTATATCTGCATATCATAGTGTAAGATATCATAATGCATGGAATAAAAAAATTATTTATTTATAATGAAAAAAACTACATTAGTGTATATCAGTTTATATATCACTTCATATAACAGCATGTACTTTGATAGGAGAATGCATAATTTTTTTTAAAATAGAAAAATAGTGTAAATTGCAAATGGGACTGCAAAAGGGGCTGGACATATCATTTTTCTTTTTTCCTTTTCAGCTCCAATTTCAGTTCTATATACGTCGAAAGAAAATCACTGGAGCATATAATCATAATAACGAGGTATATGTTTTCATAGAAATTTTACACATTTTTTATAAATGTATTCATGCAATTTATTATAGTATATACTTTATTTTTTTATAAAAGCATGTATCTCATTAAATGAAGTACATATTATTTTTAAAAATTCAAAACATGTGTAAACTAGATTGAAAAAATATGTATATACCATTATTTTAATATATATAACAAATAACAAAATATGAGCCGGACTGTAGCATATACTTCACCTATCCACACATATGTTTCAATGAATTCTTAACTATACATACAAAACTGTATTCTAAACCGTAAAAAAAAAATTTGAGTGTAGCAGCGACTTAAAAAAAAATTAAGGCATTTTAATCGGTTTGCTGAAGTATACACTATACATTTTTTTTTTTATCCAATCCATTGTGAAGTGGATAAATTAAGACCTAACGGCAAATGATGGAAGCAGGCGACAGAGCTCTCTTTTTTTTAGAGGAAAAATCCAAATAACCCCCTTAAACTGCTTCAAATCCATATTACCCCTTCAACTTTTTTGAAGTCCGTATAAATAGATAAAAAAAAATTATGTAAATATTTTATTTAGTTAACTCTAACTCAAAACACAATATATCAAAAAACCTTTAGATTGTGTCAAAAATGTAAGAAACACCCTATAAATGATATTTTCCCCCCTCTAGAGAGGTTTTAAAGGGGGTAAAATCATTATTTACAGTTGATTATTCACATTTTTTACACATTGTAGGAGCTTTATATATACTGTATTTTGAGTCAGGGCTAACCAAACGGATAGGAGTGGTAAACGAGCCGATCTGTTCGGCTCAAGCTTGGCTAGGTTGGAACTTGTTCGGCTAGTTTGATTAGATAAATAAATCGAGCTTGAACAATTTTTAAAGCTCGGTTGTAATGAGTCGAGCCACGAGCTTATACGAGCTCGTTTCGAATATGATTGTTTAGTAATGATTTTCTCATATATATGATTGTATATTTTTTTTGCATTTATCTGTTTTCTACTTGTTTTAATTACTAAATGAGCTATTTTTGAGATAAACTAGGGTTAAACAAGCTTTGTTTTAGCTAAGTGAGCCCGAGATCGAATCTTAGTTTAAACTTACATTTGAGCTCTCTTTAGAAACAAAGTTGAGCCAAGCTTCAACCGAGCTTTTCACGAGCCAAACAAGTCTAGTCAAACTTCAACTAAATTTTTCAAGAGCTAAACCAACTTTTTTAGTTAATGAGCTCGAGCTCGAGCTTTGATTCGAGATTGCATTTGAGCTCTCTTTACAAGGTTGAGTCGAGCCTAATTATAAACAGGCTGAGTTTGAATATGTCAAAGCTCCGCTCACTCGGTTCCTTTACCACCCCTATAAACAAAATATTCACATAATATTACTCATTTGTCAACAGAAATATCAGGGGACTATTTGGAATTACATATATGTTTTTAGATGATTATAAGAACTTCAGAAAAAATCAGGGGGTTATATGGATTCCAAATAATTTACAGGGGTTATATGGATTTGTCCCGTTTTTATTTTTTTTATTTGGGGTACAGACACTGTCACTGCCAAGTTAACACTGCTGTGGTCAGACAAACTGTATTATTAAATTTTGTTTTCCTGTCCCTCAGTTTACTTCAAATCAGTTTTCAAAATTTGTTGAGATAAAGTTGTTCCTCAAAGAAAAAAATTTTACTTGAGTAAAGCTCAAAACAATTTTGATAAATATTGGGGACAGTTTATTTTTAGGTTTTTGTTGTTCCTAAGAGTATCTCCAATCCTATACTCAAACATTTACTCAAACTTAAATTTGAGTAAAAATCATTCTAAACCCTATCCAACCATTTATCCATACATATATCAAATCAAATTTTTACTCAAATCTTTACCCAAATCAAGGGAGACTCTAATTTTTACCCAAATTTTTAACATCTCTTTTTTTTTATCTCCATATTTTCTTCCAATGTGACATTTTTTCACCTTTAATTTAATTATATTAGATTTTTTTTCACCCCCCCCCCAAATTTTCACCATCTCTTGAAATAAAAAAAAGTAGTCTTCTTTCTTAAGTCTTATCTTTATTTTTTAACTTCTTATTTTTACTCGAGTAAAAAAAAAAAATTACTTTTACCTTTTTTAAAAAAAATTAGATGATAATAATTTTTAAATTTAAATATTTTGAAGGAAAGAAAAATTAGGTAGTAAAAATGTTTGAGAAAAAAACTTTGAAAATGTTTATAGGAAATAATTAAAAGAAGATTTGAAATTTTTAAAAGATTTGAGTAAAACACAAAGTGATGGTTGGAAAAACATCATATCAAATTAAGCTTTTACTCAAATTTTAAGTAAAATTTGGGTATAAGTTTGAGTAAGGATTGGAGATGACCTAATAAATTTAATGTTTTTTAAATATATATTTAATGAATTAAATATATATTTATTGTATTTCTCTTAAAATAGACCTCCCTTAGGGGGACCGAAGGACCCAGATTTTTTAAATTCTTTTGTACACGGTAAGAAAAAAAAAGTGTGATTAATCATCTTAGCTAGTTCTCATGGTTATCTGACCCATTGTCTATTCTACATCTATGTTAGTATTAATAGCCAAAATATTGTATGTTAAAGATATTGTAGTCTAATAATAAACAAATATCTATATATATACACACACACACACTTTAATCAATCTGATTGGCCCCACCTAAGCCAACTCATTTCTAAATTTAGTTAATTAATTAAGATATAAATGAAACTTCAATTTTCAAAAATCAAGTAGTATGTCACACTAAATTACTGTTCCATCAAAATATTTTACAAGATAGTGCATTTCTTATGAATGCTGATGAACCTAACCTTACTTTTTTTTTTTTTTTTTTTAGCATATAGTAACAGCTCAAAAATCATATACATATTTAAATGTATATGATTTTTTGAATGGTAAAAAAGCACGCTAAAAATGGGACAAATTGAAATATTCTCATTTTTCATTTCACCAACTAGTATCATCAAGGAAAGCATGCTCTCTCTATGGTCATCTATTTTTACAGTTGTAACTAAAGTTTAAATCTCCCTCTCCCTACATCACTCCCTGGTATTTTCATAATTCATTAACCCAAAAACTACAAGTACTTTCATAATTTTGTTAAATCATAATAATAGAGTTTAATTGATACATAATAACATAAATGAGGGGGAGTACAAGAATACATTTCACGGTACACAAGAGTGAATTGGCATTTAGTTTCTAACATATTTGTCTTCCATACATGAGTCCCTAGGATCCTACACTTACAAGTTTTCATAAACTCTACGGGTATTCCATAAACTAATGGGTTCACTGTCTATTATTTTCATAGAGATTTTTTAATAGAATAATATCTAGTAAACTAATTATAATATAATACAAAAATGTTAAAAAGCATACACTTTTAAAAAATTAAAGAATATGATTATTGCACGTGAGAGTCGAGACTATCCTTAACCGTTTCCTAAGATATAATTATACCCTCTAATTAAACTTCATGAATGAATTTGATTATTTGTAACAAATCTCTTTAGAGTGTATATTTCTCGTTCAATATAAAATAGGACATTATACATACATAATAATAATTGTGTTAATAAATCTTTCTTAGATTGTCCATGTTTTTTCTTAATTATTAACAAGTGTTTGAGATGATCTTTTTAACTGAAAATGTTAGACTCAGTTATTTTATAGTCCTAAACTTTGATCACACATTTTTAAAATAATAAGCATTATCTAATAAAATATATATTTTAATAAAAAATACATGTCGCTCTATTTCGAATTAAATGAATTAGTAAGTGTAAAAAAAAGATTTAATGAGATGTATTTTACTGAATTTCTAAGAAGATATATAGAACTATATTTTGTGGACTGTAAAAAAAATGAAGTGTAACAGCGTCCCTTTTTTACAAATATACCATGTACATTTATACTAGAAATTAATTAAACATATTTGAGGTGTACTTCTAAATAACAAATATAATTCCTATGCCACAAAATTTCGCTCATGATTTGTTTGTTTTGGATATCAACGCACCTCTGAATTTGACAGGTTGAGCCGTTGAGGTAGTGGCCGGGGATCTCAGAAAACAAAATAAAGTTCATTTTGAAAGCCCATACCCACCCACCATGGACAGATGTTGTGACATTCTAGTCTAAAGGTTGCTTTCGGTTGAGGGGAATGTTGATTTTAACTTTAGAATCACTACAACTGAGAAAAAAGATTACTGATTTGAATTGATTTGTAATATAACCCTTGAATATCATTCTTTATGCTCTCTCAAAACTACAACTTGGGCATATAGTAGTGATGTTGAAATAATAGAACCTTAAATGGAAAGCCATTCTTCTTTTATAGGCCAATATTGTTGTACATGTTATTTATATGCAGTTTCATTTGTAATTTTAAAAATAAGATGGATAAGCATGGATTTCTTGGAATGATGTGGAATCCAATACTCAGATAGTGCACATGGTGATGGAAGAGATGTGGCAAGGTGTGACATTTTGGGAATCTTGATTCCTTATCCTTGACATGGTGAGAATCATTTGAGAATTATGGAAGGAGTTGTTGGAGAGTGTAATGAATGAGAGAAAGGGACTCCTTCATTTTCCTTGTTAGACTAATAAGTGCGAGTCATTCTCATTTAGGTGGCAAATGATGTAAAAGTTTTATGAATAACAAAAATGTCTCTTTCCATTCATATAATTCACTTGAATACGACAAACAAAAAAAAAAATCACTTGAACACAAAATAATCAATCCCTATCTTGTCATCATGTCATGTCTCTAATTCCTATGATTTTTTTTCTTCTGTGGAAGGCTTGTGCTCCCTGTTAATGAATGCCATAATTAAGGGGCTTCATAAGTTTCATCGATAAAGGAAAATTTCTCCGTAGGGGATGGTGTTAAGAAAAGGTCACTTTAGCTGGGCATTACCGTTAAATCATAATACAAATGGCCCTAATTTCGGTTTTTTCAAGGATGTTAGAAAAAATACGTCTATGAGACAGTGAATAACAACCAAGCATACTGATTTGACGAGTTCATTCTGTTCTGTTCTAATGAGGATGAAGACTAGGGTTAAAGTTGAACTCTGTGTCCTTAAGACAATATTTGAGTTGCATTGGTGCTCACGATTTCGGTGAAGTCTCTCAGAATACAATAAGCGGACTCCCTCTAATAGCAGCACTTCACACCAAAAGGACAACGAATGACTATGTCTTTCCAACTCTCTCTTATTGGAATGCTATGAGACTCGAATGCAAACTTCAAAGGACTGAATACCTATTGTCGTGAATGATTATAAGATTGAACAATGCAAATTTGGGTGGTATTTATAGATGAGAAAAACTGTTGAAAAGCCTCTTGGAGGAACCATTAATTTCCATGTTTAGTTTTTCACTTAAACAAAGTTTTAAGGCATTTCTTCTTTAAACAACCAATGGTCAGATCATAACCATTGATCCGACAGATTGCATCTATGCGAACTGTCAAGTGTGCCTCTAATATGTCAATCCGACATATTGCATCTGTGCGAAATGTCAAATATGCCTCTAATACGTCCACACGTGTGTGTCGTACCACATGGAAAGATCCATAAAAAACAATTCACTAGAATACAAAGAGCACATCTTATAAATTCTCATAACTTTTCTCAACAATCAATGTAGTCCAATAAATTTTTTTTTGCTCAATCACTAACCACTTTCACCAAGTTATTGGGAGAACTTTAAATTCAATTTTCTCATTCATTCGAAAATGATTTTGAGAATGTAAATATACTATGTTCATCTCCTCGACGAAAGAAACACAATCTAATGTGTTTCCACTACCAAAAAATTAATGGAACAAAAAACTCATTTAGACCAAAAAATAATCAAAACCTAAGTGTTTTTCCAACATGGGAGCCCATGGTTGAGGTTCACACCATTAATTGACATTTCATTCTTTTATTTGATGGAATCTTAGATTTGGTTGGATGTTGGGTAATTAGATTCTAAGTAACAGTAAATTAGTTTAGCTGTTTATTATCACTTATTGTATTTGTATGCACGTCCCTTCAATTTTGCACATCCCTACAACTTAAGTAAATCTGTATCTCTTTTCTCTCTTTCTCCCCCCCATCCTCTTGCCTTCCTCCCTCAATCACCACCGGTTCATCCCTCCCCTTCCCCCTTCTCTCTCTCTTTCTTCTACTCAAACTAAAAAACAGGGTGGGTTCTAGACTCAAGGTGTGAGAGGAAAGGGCGAAATGCTCCCCAAAAATAGTCTTATTTTGTAAATTAAAATATGTAAATTATTAATTATTACTTTAAAAACATTTTACCTTTTCTGAGGCATTATTATAAAATTTAAAATAACTATTTGATATATAAATACCATTCAAAATTTATTTAATTTTAAAAAAATTTAACCAAATTGAAGAATTAAAATAAAAGGGCACCCAAAGGCTTGGTCTAAAGTTATTCCAAGTCTCCAACGACTCATCCGGTGGGATTCGATCAATAAATTCTTTAACCAGGGCCTGCTTCTTAACTTTTTCTTTAACCTGGGGTGTCTTGTCTTTTATACATGTTCATAAATTCCAGCTTACACTTCTTCATCAAACCTTGGAAATCTTGTGGAACATTGTCCAATTGTCCATGCTTTCTTCTTGTAAGTATTCCCCACAAATTATCTCTTTGTTTCAGGGTTTAATCGAATTGATGTTGTTGAAACTTTCGTCTCCATTGAATTCTAGACACGGGTTATTGTTTATGTTGGCTTGGTTTCTAAATCATTTGATGATGTTCATGGTGTTTAATGATTGTTGTTTCTTGGGAATCTATAACTGGGTAGTTCTTGATTGAGATTCATGAAGTTCTTTGTTGGGGTTCTAGAGTTTCTTGATTTGGGCATATGGGTTGTTGTTGTATTGTCTATTATGTAAGGAAAGAATTTAAAACAGTACTCAGATTTTGTTGTGTTCGATCGCTTTCTGCTTCGAGTCTGTTGAATTTTTTTTCCGGTTCATATTTTTGAATGGGCAGTTGTTTTTTTTAAATTGAAAAACCCTACTAATCATATCTATTGAGTTAAACTCTCACCCATTTTTTAGATGTATTTATACGTAATTTTAAATTTTAATTTTTGCATATTTGAATGTAATAATTTTTAAATTCCATCTTATCTTAATTTTAAATTTTGAATCTTACATATTAAAATTTAAAATATCCATATTAAGATTTATGGATAAATTTAATCTATGAAATTCAATAAAAATTACATGAGATTCAAAATTCAAAATTAAATTAAGATACGAATCAAAATTTGTGAACCAAGCTTCACTCTCTATGGAGGAGGTAGGGTATCAACCCCAAGGGTCAAGGGAGCACCCATTTTCTGAAAAAAGAAAAGAAAAGATAAGAATCAAAATTAACATTGAAATAGATTTGAAATTTAATCTCATAAAATAGCTGATTCAAAATTTGAAATTTTATATTTAAGTTTATAATAATAAATATTTGTAAAAGAAAATATGTGTCTTACAAGAAATGAGACATGATTAGTCAACGTTGAGTTCAATCTGGTGGCTAGTTTTGCAATTAAAACTGGTCCAAAGCCAGTTTTGAAAAAAAAAAATGGGGCTAAAATGGAAATTGTCCTCTTTGATTTTTGCCTGGCTTTCAGAACGGTGTTTCTTAGATAATGTGTTTGTTGTTTATGTGTCCGTTTTGATAAAATAATGGTTGAATCATTGAATCTATATCTTTGGGGCACTTTCTCCAATTTCTTTATAGTGTATAGACAAATTCAAGCTTTATTTATATTTCATCTAGTTTGCATATGTTTCAGCTTGCTTACATCATTATCGTCCTAGTTGAGCTAAGTGACAATACGCCATGCCTATACATCTAGGCCTAGATATAGGATTGTTCATGTGATATATATTGATGTAGGAGCATCCAATTTTACTAGTTATAGGCTAAATGGACCTATCAAATACACGGAGACATTCCAAAACATGCTCATGAGGTCCAACCTGTCCAGATTATGAGATTAGCCCTTTTTACATAGTTCAATTTTAGTTGAGTCTTTCATTTTTCTCCTTAGTAGTTGGTTATAGATGTCTTTCCTATGTCTTGACACATGAATTTTGTTTTACAAGTCATAGTGTACATTTCCAATAAGGCTGTATCGTTACTGTTCTAAAGCATTGAAAGATGTACTTTTTGTTCCAAGACATGGGAATTAGGCAATCCAACATTGAGTTACCTTTCATGAGGTTTATCCCCTCCCTTTGCCTATAAAACTCATTTAAAATGAATGGAAATCCAACTCAAGTTGAATTGAAACAGATTTATTTCAATGTATCTAGAATTGAATTCTTGAGTTCTTAATCTCTTGATGTTTACATTCTTTTTGTAGAACTTAAAGGTGGTGAATTTTTTTCTTATTTTTCTTTTATTGATCAACGATTCGTTTAAGGTTTTAAGCACTTGCAAATTGCAATTACCTTTCTTCGCTTGATCAATACTCTTCCTTTGAAGAGACTCATTTCAATTGGAGTGATGAGATCCTATTCCAATCCATCTAAGAGGTTGCACTCTGCTTGATTTCTAAAGTGCGGTTTTCTCATTCCCATCATGTATGGTGTTGCATATTCTGTCAGTACAAACTAAAAAGAAAAGCAGTAATTTGAGCTCAGATAAATCTTTGTCATAACATATTTGAAAGTTGAACTTATATCAGTTGTGTGTTTAAAGCTATGCTTAAGCTTTCATAATGGTCAAATGATTATTCATTAAATAGTAATAAAAGAAACTTATAACAATAATGTTAAAAAATTTATTTCAAATAAACTAATGCCTATATACAACTGGTTCGATTAATCCATGTTGTATCGTATTCATTCGTTATTGTATTATCCCTTGTTTGTTGAATTTTCACTGATGGGTCCACTATTAGCCTCACCAGAATGTATTTACTGAACCTGAACTCTGGTCATCACATCTCACTTTAAATGCAAGCTATTGCACAGGAAAGCAGGAAATGCCTGTCAAAGTAGGGCCATTGGGCGGAACAGGTGGGGATGCATTTGATCACAAGGAGGCCACCGGAGTCCGAGAAATCATCGTTGTCTATGGTGATGCAATTGATTCAATTATGTTGAAATATGACTACAATGGTACTTCCAGGACTAACAAGATTGGAGGCAATGGAGGGACACAAACAAAAAAGGTGGTAAAAAATTTCAGTTAAATTCTATAAGAGTTCTCGGTTCAATGGATTCTCGATATTTCTCAATATTTTTTTTTGGAACTTCCAAAATGTTTTTCAGCTTTATGGTCTTAGTTATTCTAGTATGTATTATATAAAATTATGACAAATGTACTTATTTATTAGAGCTTATTTTGAAGGTAATCTGTTGTATTCTTATTATAAACTTTGTACAACACATGCTTGATATCTCAAAAACTTATATATTTAATGAGATAATAATGAAAAACAAACCAAGACATTCCACTCCAAATGTCCAGTCCATGGCATGCTATCAAATTATTTTGTATCTTCCTTTTTTTAGCTTATATTTTCAACAACCTCCCCAGACTCCAAGAATCCTTGTGCCCTCCTCCCGTTCAGACCTTCCTCTTACTCTAACAAACTTCAGTATCACATTTCTGTCACATTACACCACCATTGGTTCCATCTTTCAATATTCAGATCATTGTCACTTAACCTTACTTCGGATGGTTCTAGGACACACACACATGCACTAAATTTAAGAACCTAAGTGCCAAAATTCATCTAATTTATAGACTTTGAAGCATGGCATTGGATGACTTTAAAGGAAAATAAAGTTCTCATTAAATAAGATTCCTAAATTGTATGATATTTTTTTTCCGGCTAGGTAAAAGCTGGGACTCGGAACCCATGACCTCTTGGTTGAGCTATGGGTTTAAACCCCAAAATTATATGATTTAGTTTCACGTACATTTTATATATGGCCTTGATTAAACTAAGAAATAATTGTGTTTTTGGGCACTTAATGATGGATTGTGATGGAGGCATATGCGATGCATTTATTTAGATATGTGGCTTTTTATTTATCTATAAATTCTATGATTTTTAAATTATTACTATAATTTGGCTAATAATTAGGTTTTCGAACCTCGATTTTGAAATTCAATCAGTGATACAGCAATGTATTATATAATCATATGACGATGAGATGATGTTCTCTGTATCTTAGGGTGCGTTTGGTTGCGCGATTGCAAAACTGATTCTGCAGGAATCTGCGATTGCAAACCTGATTCTGCAGGAAGCTCACTTTCTCAGCTTTTTGAAATCGCAGCTTTTGGGCACTATTTGCCTGCAATCGCTGAGTTTAAAACTGTGATTACAAAACTGTTTGGTTGCGCGATTGCAAACGCAGCTTCCTGTAATCGCAATCGCAGCGCAATCGCGCAACCAAACGCACCCTTAACTTGAAAGGCATATAAAATAAAGGCTTTTTTTGTAAAATAAAGTCTTACTGGCAAGTTGTCTAAGTAATAACGCTTCAACTGCATTTTCTGATTACATTTTACATTTTTTTTGTAGATTGTTTTAGATTATCCCGATGAGTTTCTCACAGGGATTGACGGGTATTATAAAACCCATCGCAAGCCATTGGTAATAGTATCACTCACGTTTTATAGTAACAAGAGCAAATATGGTCCATTTGGGCGTCAGGAAGGTACGTTTTTCTCCATCCCAACATTGGGTGCTGAGATCATAGGATTCTTTGGAAGATCAGGGAGATTAGTTGATGCTATTGGCGTGTACCTGAGGACTGATCCAAATGTTCCGCCATGCACACGCCAAGATTATAAAATTCAACATCTTGCATGTGGTGAGGATAAAGAGGTAAGAATGTTTCCAGATCATTTGAATAGTTTCTATTTGAAATACTTGTTATCTCTTTCAGATTTTGGTCTTATTTGATTTTCACAGTATACTTGCTTATGCTCAGAATGATGTTAATTTTGGAGTTTGTGTGGCCTCCCATTGAGTTTATGCCTATATATTTATAGATGATCTTAACTATTGTGTTTGACCTGGTCTGAGTATTATAGGGCTGTTGATGTGATCTAACAATAATCATGCTTATGAATTCAAGTTCGATATAGATGAAATTTGAGAAGAGGACCTTTGTTTTATTTCCTTGGCTTGGACCACACAAGAATTTGTCAATATTTCCGATGGAATCTTCTTATTACTAGACGCTCCACTCCGTAGGGATAAACCGCTAATCTTTTCTGACTCAGAGAAAGATTTATTCTGAATCAAAAGGGGAATCTCTTTTTCAATATCTTTCTTTGATTCCAGAATTAGATATTTTTGTTCTTCCAATGCATATTTTTGTTACTGACGCTCCACTCTTTGATTCCAAAGGAGAATGAATATGAAAAGGGCTTTCATTTCTAGTCTCCTCTCATTTAATATTTAAGGGCAGGGACAAAAAACTGGGGTTTCTTTTTTTCTTTTTTTTTGGGGCCTTCCCTTATCCTTATCTTAAATCTGAAAATATATACTCTGGAATTTTAGATTTATCCAAAGGCAATTTAATGAAATAGAACAAAGAAGGCAAAAAATAATAATAAAAAAACAGTCCTAAATTATATACTTATATTAGATATACTATATGAGTGTTGAACCTTCCTGAGTATTATAGGAGTGTTGATGTGATTCAACAGTAAGAATGCTTATGCTTTGTTTGATGATGGTCACCCAATGTGTTTGTGCCATTTTACTTGTAAACAATTCAATCGATGTTTATTCTTAATTTCTTATCTAGCCTATGTTGCCAACACCTGCGAAAAATTAATCACTTGTGTGTTAAAGCATGAATAAGCAAGTGTTAATGCCCTTAGGTTCCAAGAATCGCTAAAAGTTAGATTATGTGGATCGAATGTATGCAACAATCATATAAAATGATCTTTCTGGTGCCAATGTTATTGTATTAGATATTTTTTTCTAACCACTTTTTTAATCAATGTTATTTCCTTCTCTTTCTTTCGAGGGTTTAGATTGAAACATCAAATGCATGTATTAAACTGAAAATGTGATAGGAAATCAAAAACTTATTCATGAAATCCTTTGTCCCACTGCATTACCTATTTACATCTAGCAATCTAACATTTTCATGTAATTTTTTTTTTGGCAGGTTCCATGTACTGCATTGAATGCACTGCCATGCAAAGTCGGCCTATTTGGCAGTCCTGGAGGGCGTCAGTGGGATGATGGAGTGTGTTCAGGAATAAAGCAGATCATAATCAAGAGAGGCAATTTTGAAATATATTCAATCCAGATTGAATACGAAAAGAATGGAAACTCTATTTGGTCTCCAGTACATGGAGGCTCCGAGGGGGAAGTGACTAACAAGGTAAAAATAAACTTCAAAACCTACTATGTTTCTTCAACATTCAGATTAAGCATGTTCAGCTTGTCAAGCATTCTTTGTTTGACATCAATGTTGGTGCAGATCAAGTTGGACATTCCAAATGAATGGGTGACATGCATTACGGGTTTCTATGGAGAGATTACGGGCCACGGAGGATTCGAAGTTATCAAGTCACTTACCTTCTATACAAACAAAGGTAAATATGGACCCTTGGGTAAGGAGATTGGCAAGTTCTTCACCACTGCTGGTGCTCCAGGCAAAGTGGTTGGATTAATGGGCAGTTGTGGGGAGTACTTATACTCCATAGGTGTACATATGGAGTACTAAAAATGTGAACTTAGGTTTATGATTTGGATACTTAAGATTAGTATGTGAGAGATTGCTTGTGTTATGCTTTGTTTGCTGTATTAAAGTGGTTTGATTAATGGGCAGTTGTGGGGAGTACTTGTTCTCCATAGGTGTACGTATGGATTACTCAAAATGTGAATTTAGGTTTATGATTTGGATGTTTTAGTATGTGAGAGATTTGTTTGCTGTATTAAAGGAGATCTTCATGTTGATCAGGTTAGAATTCATGACTTTTTTTTAGTTCTTTGTGGCAGTTTTTTTTTCTTATGGAATGATAAGCATGAGCCTCAATTTTATTAATTAAAGAAGACATGTCTGAAACAGGACAAAACAAGTATAAAGCTCTGGTAGAGGAGAGGTCTACCAAAGTGAGAGAGGAAGGAAAACAAAGAGCTACCTCTCAATAACAAGTCTCCCACCCGAGAAAGTTATCCAACATGCCCCTGCCGTACCCCAGTATCTAATGAAAGATAAAAAGCTAAATTTTTGGCATGTTTTTTTGTGTGTTTGGTCTTTATTAGTTACTGCTCAATTTTTGAATCGCCAGATTGAGAAAGTAGGGATATATGGTATAGTTGTGTAGAAAAATGAGGGTTTCTTTTTCACCTGAAGGTCAACATATAATATTTATGGGAAAAATCCATATAACCTTCTAAAATCTTGCTTAAATCCATATAACCCCCTACAATCTTCATATATCCATATAACCCCCTGTAATCATACCCAAAATCCATATAACCCCCTCCGTCAGCCGAGTTAATGGCGAAATTGGAAAAAAATCCATATAACCCCCTGCAATCTTTATATATCCACATAACCTCCTGCAATCTTCATATATTCATATAACCCTCTGCAATCTTCATATATCCATATAACTCCCTGTAATTTTGGAAAAAATTCATATAACCCCATGTAATCTGGAAAAAATATTTTTAAAAATTAAAAAATAAAAAAATAATTTTTTCATTAATAATAGAGTAATTTTTTTATTTATTCCTTTTTTTTATTCTTAATTTTTTAATTATAAATGACATGTGATTTCATAACCAGTACCCCGACACATTAATAATAGAATTAATAATAGAATAAATTAACATTTACATGCATTAACATTTAATGGATTGTAAATCTTTATTTTGTTGTATTTTCTACTATTCTCATTAGAAAACGTAAAATTGATATTTTTATTGTTTGATTCACCTTGGATAAAATAAGAATAAATGGTAAATAAGAGATGAATAAGAGTTTATGACTTTTTAAATGACAACTATACCCCTGCATAAATTATTTGTGTTTGGGAATAAATATGAGAGATGTGTGTAATATGATAGATGTGACAGTTTTTGAAAAAAAATATTTTTAAAATTTAAAAAATGGCAAGAGGAATCTTTTTTTATATTTATATTTTTGAATTTTACTTTTAAATTTTTAGAAATATTTTTTTTTAGATTACATGGGGTTATATGGATTTTTCCAAGATTACAGGGGTTATATGGATATATGAAAATTGCAGGGGGGTTATATGGATTTAGGTCAGATTATAGGGGTTATATGGATTTTTTTTAATTTCGCCGTTAACTCGGCTGATAAAGGTGGACGGAGGGGTTATATGGATTTTGGGTATGATTACAGGGGGTTATATGGATATATGAAGATTGCAGGGGGTTATCTGGATTTAGGCAAGATTTCAGGGGGTTATATAGATTTTTCCCAATATTTATATCTTCTTTTATCTTGAATTTGACGAATTAGAATGAGGATAAAAGTTGTAGACTATATATTCATTCTTAATGGCATGTTTGGGTAGAGGAACAATGATGGAATAGCCTAGAATAAGGATGAAGAAACCCAAAAATATGTTTGTTTGCAAGGAATAATTAAGAATAACCTGGTATTGGTATTCTAGCCTCCCTTTGGAGTTGGATTATTCTACTCAATCTATTTCATCAATTACGAATGATCTACATGTCAGATCATTTGTCATCACTTCTTATAAATAAAGGAGTTATATGTAAAAAAATTTCAGACATTTTATAAGTCAGTATTCATATCTTATTCATATTCTATCCACATCTTATTCTTGATCAACCAAACATTAAAAGCTTTTATTAAGTTTCCTACTTTCATTTACAACCTCATTTACAATCTCATTCTATAATGAATCATACTTTGGGAACATGAGTGTAACATTTTATCAATTAATTAATAGAAAAATGCCCAATTGTAATCTACACTTTTTTGTTTTTTGTTTTTTTTTGGTATTCAGGCCCGAAACCAGGCAATATAGCTTACAGAAACATAACAAAAGTAATCAAAAGAACTAAGGAGGAGGAAACCCCCCCTGCACATACTGAATACAACTTTTTATACTATCTATAAACCTATGAACAACTTGCCTAATATGATCATCCTCTAAACACTCCGTGTGTCTAGAGGTTTGAGTACACTTAGCATACTTAGCCAATGCCTCGGCAGCCCGAACATGCTCCCGCTGTACTTTAACTGCAAATAAAGATCCCTCTGATTGGATAGCATTCCTGACATCACGCAGAACATTCTGAAATTGGGGAGGCCCGGGTCCCGGATTTTGAAGGAGATGAACAAGGATGTCTGCATCAGAGCAGATGTAAATTGGTCCAGATACTCGCTTATGTGCAAATAGCACTCCTTGTCGTATAGCCTCACCTTCCGCGCGTGGTGGAGAGGCCCATAGCCAATTTATATACCCAGCCCCAACTACTGAGAAGGGATTGTTCTGAACAACAACAAACCCAGCTCCCGCAGCCCTACTTAGACCATCCACACTTCCATCTGGAACCACCTGGAGCTTAAATTGATGGGGCATATGTTGTTTCACAATGAGATTACAACACACATCAGCTAGACTTAAAGCCCGTCCCGCAGTAACCCGTGGATCACCTGCGAACTTGAAGTCCTTCTCCCCATATGCCATAAGCCTGGATGAAATAACTGAAACCAGCTAGATTCCTGCCAGACAATGGAAGGAGGATGGAATTGTGGAGAAATATGCCGCCAACATTCAGCTGCAAATAAACAGTCAGCAAATAAATGAAAAATCGTCTCCGGCTCCACCTCACACATCGGGCACCGAGTATCCATCCGGAGACCTATGGAATCAAGATGAACCCGAGTTGGCAGCCTATGCCACATTAATTTCCACAAGAAAACTATGAGCTTCGGCATCAAAGGAAGTCGCCACATATATTTCCACCCACCATCTACTGTACCTCGACTATTGAACTGCACAGTCTCTAGTATATCTCATATTCGGGGCCTCTCCACAGTAGACTCCCCCCAACACCACCTAGCACCTTTAGAAGGATCCTCTTGTGGAATAGATGTACTTGAAATTATTCCCACCCAAAATTCAGGGAAAATTAAACGGAGTGTAGGAATATTCTACTCGCCATCAATAACAACATCGGATAATCGAAAATCAAGACGAACAAAATCCATATTTAATAAAGTCGGGATTCGGGAAAATGGGATAGGAGAGAGCCAAGGATCCCGAATTAGATCAATACTCCCCAATTGATTTGACACCAACCTGATGTGTTTCCGAATAGTTTCAAGTCCCTTACAAAGTGCCTTCCAAATAGGTGATCCTTTTGGATTCTTAGAAATCTCCCAGGGTTCCCAGACCATTTATACTTTAAAGCAAACAATGGTTGAATATAGGAATTCGATAATAAGAAACGAAAGGCCAGCATACCAAGGATAGCTATCCTCAAGTCCTTCATTTTCTGTAAACCCAAACCTCCCTCTTGTTTTGGCTTTGTAACATTGTCCCAACAAATCAGATGAATTGTTTTCCGACCACTTTGTTGGATCCAAAGAAACTGCCTCATCAACTTTTCAAGTTGTCCTAGTCCTTTACCCGACATAGCTGCAGCCATCAGCAAGTGTTGAGGAAGCATAGACATTACAGCCTTGATAAGTTGAATTCGACCTGCCATAGTAAGCAATTGAGATTTCCAAATGGTCAACTTATCATGGGCTTTTGCTATTACCATATCTACTCCCCTGCGTCTTGAAGAAGCATCCATAACTTGTACTCCTAAATACTTCCATGCTCCATTAGCTAATTTCATATGCAGGATCCGACTCATCCACTTCTGAAACCGGCGTGGAACAGACGGAGAAAACCGGACTGAGCTTTTTCCCCAGTTTACCTTCAGTCCAGTGAACTGTCGGACTTCCTCAAATACAGTCCGGAGAGTATCACAAGCCAACGGTGTTGCCGATGCCACAACCAGGAGATCATCTGCATACAAAACATGTGAGATTCCCTCCGGTACAGGTGCCCCTAACAGTCGGGCATCAGGCTGATAGCCATGCAACATACCACTGCGTTGTACGATTCGTAACTTGGCTGATAGAGCTTCAACCACTATAGCAAATAAATAGGGTGACAAGGGGTCCCCCTGCCTTAAACCCCTCTCAACAGGAATCCACTCGGTTGGCGTGCCATTGACCAAAATAGCAACCCGAGTTGTAGACACACATGCTTTCACCCAACGAATCCAACGATCTGGGAACTGAAAGTATCTCAAAATCTGAAAAAGACCCTCCCATTCGATAGAGTCATAAGCACTTGCTAGGTCCACCTTAGCTGCCATCAAAGCTTTTCGCCCACATCCATACTTTAGAGAATGCATCATCTCCTGAACAAGCAAAAGGTGAGAGTGTATCGATCTTCCCGGGATAAAGGCCCCTTGTTCCTTACCAATAATGTGTGGTAGGACCTCCTTGAGCCTCATCACCAGCATTTTTGAAATGATCTTATATTTCGTGTCACAGATACTAATAGGACGATATTCCTTTAAGGTAATCGGATTCTTTAACTTAGGGATAAGAGCAACATGCGTGGCACCCCAAGATATGGGCAACTTTGCAGTGCGGTAAAAATACTGAACAGCTTGAAACAAATCTGATTTGATCAGTGGCCAAATTTTTTTATAAAACTCCCCAGGAAAACCATCAGGTCCAGGCGCCTTATTAGATGGGAGCATTCTGACTGCCCTTTCTAATTCATGCTCTGTAAATGGCTTAATTAGCATATCCATAACTGTAATCCTCTCACCGGCGGAAAAACGGGGGGGGCGCTCCCTTTCGAGCCACTCAAAATACCATTCTATTTAGGGAATGGCATGAATCTAATCAACTACAACCTATACCATCGAGAGGGCCTCGGTACACTTGGTGCAATAACCGAAAAGGATCTGCTCGGACGTGGGAAAAACTTGATAGAGCAGTAGCCACAGGATCGTGGATGGCATTATTTCCTTCGGCCATGCTACAGGTTTTGCCAAGGCATGTCTCTGACCATGCTCCGATATTGGTATGTACGGATATTCCAACTCCTTCGGGGTGGAAACCATTTCGGTTTGAACGGTTCTGGTTTGATTACCAGGAACTTTATCATATAGTTCAACAACAATGGAATTTTTCAGTTCAAGCATCTCCTATGGGGAGATTTCATTATAAATTACGAAATATGCAGAGAGCATTACAGTTATGGAACAGAGCATACTTGCGTGACTTGCCAAATCAGGTGAGTATGGCTCATCAAAAGCTTCAAGAATTAATGCAAGAGGAGCAGCAACTCTGGAATGTTGATTGTGTCTCGCGGATTCGCATGGCAAGCAATCATCTTGCTGCCTTGCAACGTCAATTGGAGGTTTTTTGGAGTCAGAGAGCTCGACTGAAGTGGGTTACTGAAGGTGATGCAAACACTAAATTTTTTCATGCTAAAGTCCAACGAAGAAGAATTCGGAACAAAATCTCTGCAATTCGAACTCATGAAGGGATTCTCATATCGGATATAACTCAGGTGCGAGATTATATTACCCAATACTATACTGAACATTGGAGGTCACAAGTTGATTATCCTGTTCAGGTCCCGAATGATGTGATTTTTTGTTTTCTTTTAAATCATAATAAGCTCTTATTTGAAGTACAACTGTACAAGTACGCTTCATCAACCAAATTGACCCATCAGTCCTGAGAAGTCACATTATATAAAGTAACAAGCTTTCCTTTTATTTCTCTTTAGAGGTTTGACAGGCCCCTATGCAATTGAGGTGTCACAATTTGTGGGAAGATAAGTTCGGAGGTGAGAATATAATACATGATTTTCTAAGCAAACTGTTATTATTATAGTATATATTTTTGTAAACTGCAAATTATGGAGTACCAATCAGCAGACAGTGGATTGACCCTATTATCTAATTGGATTAAAAAATCCAATATATACCGAAATCTATTTAACTACATAAAGGCATCCATTTTAGCAACACCTAATTCCTTATTTAAATTTAGAATTTTTTACATATATACCATTGAAAAACATGTCCTTTATCTTTTTACCATCACAACTAGTCTATTTATTTATATACCATTAAAATATTTAAAATTATGTATTTTTACCATCCTAATTAAATTCCATCAAATTTTCTATTAACATCGTTAAAGTCATGAAGAAATTACTAAAATATCATTAATTATTTATTTTCATATTGGCTATTTCAAAATATAGTATTTATTTTTATACCATGAAAAAAATGAAAAATTAAATTTTACAATATAAATGAATTAATTTATATAAAACATAAAAGATGGCCACAATAAAAAGGGATATCATAAAAAAATTAATTCGCCAGTCACAACTCATGTAAGTTCACAATCCTCTATTAGATTTGAATCCAAAGAGCCTAAGTAAAGATAAAACACATTATAATCTTAAAAAAAATGCCCCCGTCATGCAACATACGGCCAAAACTCATATGGAGTTAATTGATCTATATATTATACATTAAAATGCCACATTAATGATTGTTGTTGAAGAATGATAAAATCCACCATAGTTTATGAAGGAGTAAAAAAACCCTAACTCTTTATTCATAAAAGAAAGGAAGGGGAAGAAGAAAGGCACATGCACAATTTGGAAAGAACAAAAATCAATTATATTATTGTGTTTAATTATTTACATTATCGAAGATATCACGTCTAAAGTTATTTATTTTTATCATTTTTAATTATTAGTTAGAAAATTAAAAGAAAAATGACTAAAAAAGTCTCTCAAAAGTTAGAAATACCAAAATCGGTCACTTTTTAAAATTATACATAAAAAGTCTCATTATAGAATTTTGGAAACACAAAAAACTAATTTACCTTTATCCAATTAAATCTTTCTATTAACTTTGTTAAAATATATCATCCTCTTAATTTTATTAATGTATTTCACACATTTTCATGTAGATCAATTTTTTTTATTGTAATTTCTTTATGATTAATTGGATTTTGTGAAATATGTACCAATTTTTTATGATGAACTCCATTAAATATTGATGTTTTTTTAAAAAAACTAATATGTACCAATGATATCATAAAAATATGTAAATAGCTAAAAAAACAAAAAATGTAAATAAAGATCTACTAAAATATCATCTGTTGCATTGTGAAACAATACAGATTTAAATTACATATTATGATTATACATAATATAAAATGATAAACAATATCATGTAAGATATATATAAGAAAGGGAAAATGACTAAAAAAAGTCTCCTAAAAGTTAGAAATACCCAAATCAGCCACTTTTAAAAATTATACCTAAAAAGTTCACATTTTACAATTTCGAAAACATAAAAGACTAATTTACCCTTATGTGATTAGATCCTTAATACATTTATATCTCTTAACTTTGTTAAAATATTTCACTCTCTTAATTTTATTAATATATTTCACACTTTTTCATGTAGATCAATTTTTTTTATTGTAAATTCTTAGTGATTAGGTGGATTTTCTGAAATACATATTTATATAATTTGAGTCATGATGAACTCCATTAAATATTGATGTTTTTTTTAAAAAAAATGGATATGTATTAATGATATCATAGAAAATGTAAATAGCCAAAAAATAAAAAATATGAATAAATGTTTTGAATATTAAAATATCATCTGCTGCATTGTGGCACAAGACATTTAAATTACATATTTTGATTATACACAATGAAAAGTGATAAACAATATCATATAAGATATATATAAAAAACACATAGTATAATATATAATAACAAAATCTGATTGATTTTTATAGAGATATTGTTGTTTTGTAGGAAAAATAGGTTTTTAGTGTGGAATAAAGAGAGATATTATAAATTTAATTATATAATGACATATTAGTCTTTTGTATTTCCAAAACTGTGAAATGAGACTTTTTTATGTATAATTTTAAAAAATGGCTGATTTGGATATTTCAAACTCTTATAAGATTTTTTTTATCATTTCCCAATAAAAAATACGTAGTATGATATATAATATCAAGGGAAAATGACCAAAAAAATCTCATATGAGTTTGAAACACCTAAATCAGCCATTTTTTAAAATTATACCTAAAAAAGTCTTATTCACAGTTTTGAAAACACAAAAGACTAATCTGCCCTTATCTATTTAAATCTTTAATATCCCTCTTTATTCCACGCTAAAAACATATTTTTCCTACGAAACAGAAATATCTCTATACATGATGAAAATTAATTCTATTAGAGATTTTGTTATTATATATCATATTGTGTGTTTCTTATATATATTTTATATGATTTGTTTATCATTTTTCATTGTGTATAATCATAATATATAATTTGAATATATGTTGTGTCATAATGCAACAGATGATATTTTAATATTTTAAATTTTTATTCATATTTTTTAATTTTTAGCTATTTACATATTTTTATGATATCATTATACATATCCATTTTTTTTAAAAAAAACTTCATTATTTAATGGAGTTCATCATAAAAAACTCAAATTATATTGGTACATATTTCACAAAATCCACATCATCACAAAGAATTTACAATAAAAAAAATTGATTTACATGAAAATGTGTGAAATATATTAATAAAATTAAGGGGGTGAAATATTTTAACAAAGTTAAGAGATATGGAATGCGTTAATGATTTAATTGCATCAGGGTATATTATTTTTTTGTGTTTTCAAAATTGTAAAATGAGACTTTTTTAGGTATAATTTTAAAAAGTGGTTGATTTGAGTATTTCTAACTTTTAGGAGATTTTTTTAATCATTGTTTCTAATAACAAAACATATAAGAGGATTGATTTTCATCATGTATAGAAAGATTGTTATTTTGTATGAAAAATAATTTTTTAGTGTGGAATAAAAAGGGATATTAAAGATTTAATTACATAAGGACAGATTAGTTTTTTGTGTTTTCAAAACTGTGAAATGAAACTTTTTTAGGTATAATTTTAAAAAATGGCTGATTTGGGTATTTCAAACTCTTATGAGATTTTTTTTATCATTTTTTCAAAATTAAATATAGTTAAGTTTATCTTGGTTTTAAAAAGTAACGAAATGTCAAATTTATTCATTAAGAAACATTTTAATGGTAAACAAATAAATAGACAATTTGTGATGGTAAAAAACTAAATAACATATTTTTTAATTGTATATATGCAAAAAAAAAACCCTTATCATGTATCCAAATGGCATATTTAATCTACATTATTATAATGAAATTAAATTAATTCATGACAAACTATATACACAGGTCCACTGGGCTTGCCCAACCAATCACCCCCAGGCCGCCCACTAAGCCATCCAAACATCCCCAGGCCACACAGAAGCCAACACATGGTCTACTTACAGTTAACATCTATCATGAAAGGAAAAAGATACACGTACTCCAATTGCAACCCCAATTCCAATGGCAGTCCATCTCATTTTTTTTTTATAAAATTATGTACTCACCATTTGAAGTACATGTTATTATATAAAATAAAGTATATACTGAGATACATTAATATTTTTTTCATTGTTAAAAATATGAAAAAAACCGCAGTATATACTATGATGGTGCAGTATGCACTATGATATCATAATGTATGGATTACAAAACGAGCTGTAAAAATGAACCGCGTGTATCAACACTCTTCATGAAATTATACAAAGCAGAAAGCAGATACACTCGGTCCGTTTTGTAGCCCTATATGCTAAGATAGCGTAATATATACTGTATTATCATAATATATGGTATTCTATTAACGAAATTGAAAAAATATATATATTTCGTTTCATATAGCTACATGTACTTCAATAGAGAAGTAGATTTTAAAAAAACACCGGTGTGGTGTGGTGTGGTGTGGTGTGGACTACAATTGGGGTTATAACCGTGATTGGGGTTTAAATGTATCATTTTCCTCATATAAAACTAGTGAGGTGTACACGCAATTGCTCGTAACTAAATGAAATACATTAAATCACACATATTTCATACTGATGGTAAAAAATGTAATGGAAACTGTAATTGTCAGAACTCATAAGTGCAACGTGAAAAACATCCATGTTATTAGATATGAACAATTTTTTCGAAATAATGTTTGATAATATAAAATGGAACTTGTAATGTGTACTCTCAAATGAATGCCTTGCCTATACAAGTGACAAAATTAACTTTGAATATTTCTCTGGTAACCATACCTTCATTTCCAAAATCTTTGAACTCCACAAAACAATCAAGGAATCTAAAAAGTGATAGTCGGTGTCACATGATCAACACGTTAAGGTAGCTAACAGCATATTAAATATACATTCAATAAAACACAAAATAATCATCTCCTTAATTTATGCTAACATTAAAGTTATCTTCATAAATTTTCTCGAACATAAAATGAAATATGCTGAGTAACTCAATGGATCTTAATAAACGATCGTGGTGGCATAGAGATAATTATTATACATAAAATAATTCACACAATTACAATTGGATGTACCGCTCAGTTATCACATATCAAAAAGAGTTTGTAGATTGCATTGGTATAAAGAAACTTTTGATTCTAAAAAAATAGCAGCCAATAAAAACCACAATTCATCATTTGAGAATGGATGAGAGACCTACAGGACATCACATAAACAAAGAAAATCAAAATGTACTCAATTTCTATCGTTTTTACATTTGATGAGAAGATCTTATATTCATATATATATATGTGTGTGTATATATCAAAACGTCCAACAAATAAACATAAAGCAAAATATGAACATAATTAAATCCATTCTCAGATGTAAATATTTATATAACAGCCTATGAAAGATGCACAAGATGATATATATATAATTGGAAAACAAAGATAGAGGAAGATTTCAAGTAAATGACACCTTTAAGCATCTTCCTTTCACTCTTGTGCAATTCATCCTTGGAGTGGGTGAGAACTGCAGGACATCACAGAAACATAAAAACTACACACAATTACCATGTTATCTCCAGTCATTTGATGAAATGAACAATATACCCGTTGGCGAAATTTTGTCCCAATTGTACCGCTTTATATATAGTATAGCCAAAAAAAAAAACCAATATCTTCACATTTTTGAGCAGAAGTATATGTACAACATTAATTTCACCTGTATCATGTTTATAATAGCTCATTGTGGTGGTCTATTCTCATCTTACTGGAAAGGGATCGGGTTAGGTCCAAGTGTCCAACAGACGTTAAACAATTTGATTTTCCGACGCGTTTGTGAATATCCGGTCGAACTTTTTATTTTTTCATTTTATTGTGATTGAAATACTTTGTAAGATTTCAAAACAAAACTTATTATACAATTAAATTATAAATTTTTATTTTTAAAATTTAATTAATTTGTATATCTTAAAATTATAAAATCGGACGGTCACAAATGCATTAGACAATGAAATTGTTCAACGCCGGTTAGACCTAACCCCATCCCTACTAAAAAACCCAACATTATCATCATTCACTTTTTAAAAAATGCCACCTATAGATTCCTAAATCAGCCCTCATAGAAAAAATAATTGTAAGATCGAATAAATGCGTATTAAGACTGAATTGAACATAAATTATATATATACATATTTTATTATATATCGGAGGGACTCCCCGTAGAAAACTACCTCCGCCTGTTTGTCCTAGTCCCACAAAAAATTCTTTTGAATAATCGCCAACAAACAGGTGGGTAAGTCAGCGTCAAGATTCGAATCCAAGACCTCCCCTTTAACCAGACAAGCCCTAAACCGTTATGTTATGGCCACTGGAACAACATAAATTATATTTCTTACCGCGGAGACTATTTGAAGGTTTAATGATGGGCAAATTGAACTGCACGCCATTTAGACTGAACTTTCCATATTTGATTCTATTTGCCAATCTTCCAAGGATGCATTTGAAATAAGGTGTGTCTAAATATTCTGTAAGAACAGAAAAGAATTGAGAGGAGAGAGAGTGAAGTTAAGAAAAATGGGAGGTAATTCGGTTACCTGTTGATCTGGATTGTCCGATCTGAGGATGGGGTGCACGCAGACATAATATTCAGGTTATCTTGCTGGGGTTTCTGTCCACGTCTGTTACACGGCAGATGTGTCTAGCCCTTCTTGCTTGTGCGGCTTTCAAATTCCTTATTCGACCTTCCTTTGTCAGCAAATTTTTCAGCCTAAAATACCACTGGAACGGCAATCCATGGGAATTGCCATGTCCAACTACACGATCCTCCCCTGCCTGGAAAGACTTATGCAAAGGAATAAGGTTGATTCGGCCTCATCTTCAAAAACAGTTTGGAAACCCGCAGGAAATAAATGTGATGCAGGACGCTTGGCTCACCCCGATCCCATTTTCTCGTGTACCAACCTTCATTAACATGGAGGCAGCCATTCCATTCTGGACTACTACTCAGCCGATCAAATACATGGGGACACCTGGGACATAGAGCTATTGCATAGACTTTGCAGGTATTTCCACGAACAAGGGACATGCACTCGCTTCTCTCGCACCCAATATGGAGAAACTTTGGAGGTATTTCCATCAGTGATAAGAAAACACTTTCTTATCACTGATGGAAGCTAGATGTCCAGAATCGCACCGCAGGTGCAGACTTCGTACTCGCTTGGTTGGGACCGGCTCAAATTTTGGGTGCAGGGTACCGATTTTGGATTTGGGCATCACCGCTCAGAGTGGAAGCTGAGGCTATCAGAGCCAGTTTGCTGTTTGCTCAACAGGCAGACACCAGCAGGTATGTGTGTGCTCTGGTTCTCTGGTGCTTGTGCAGGCGCTTCAGGGCCCTGGTGTCGGCCCTTATCACATATTTATTGGCATGCCTATCACATTTTTAGGAATTGAAGGCCCAGTTTCTCCAAGCCCATTTTGTCAAAGTGGACCGGGGATGCAGTACGCGGACCAGAGGCCTTGGCTCACCAGGCCAGGCACACTGTCCCAGACATGCAGACCCTCTTCCTTCAGGGCCTTAGTATACGTGGCACTTTGCGACCTTTTGTATCTAGTTGTATCTTTATGTTGTGCGGTCAGAGTGTCCAGACTTTGCTTCACTCGTGTAATATACAAACCCTGGTTTCAGGCAGGGCTGGACCTAGAGGGGGTTGAGCTGGGGCTCAGCCCCCCCTCCCAGCAGTGGCGGCTCCAGGAATTTTCATATATGGTGTCATTAGAAAAACAAATTCTATAAAAAAAATTACAAAATATATTCTTATCATATGGTTTTTTAATGGGTCCATGTGACTTTGATATAAATGGGTTTCCTGAATGACCCCACCACTTAAAAGTTGGTTTGCTTTTTTAGTGTTAATACATTCAGTCCATTTTACAGTCATGTACACTATGATAACGTAGTATATACTGCGATATTATAGTATATGGAATTCTATCACAGTATATGACGCAATTTTTTTTTATCATTTTTTCAATGCGAAAAAAATACACTAATGTATTTCAGTATATATTTTATTTTATATAACTGCATGTACTTTAATTGGAGAGCAATTGGGGTTGGATATATCATTTTTCTTTTTTAAAAAAATTGATGAGGTCTGGTTATATAAATGAGCATCATGAATGACCCCACATCCTGATGGTTAGTTCGTTTTTTTTTAACCTCAACAAAGGTGGAGACGCCCCTGCCCCCCCCCCCCCCCCCCCCCCGAGAATTTGAAAGCATTTAAAAGCCATGCATAACTTCCTATAGTATCAAATAAAATTAATTCACAGCCCCTAATAACAAGGTACATGCTGATATCAACAAGTGGGACCTATTTAAAAAAAAAAAACTAATAACACTACCCTCACTTCTGTTGTCCCCAATCCCATGTGTACAGCCGAAAAAAATAAAAATTTGTGTGCTGTCATGACATCTCGGACCCCATCAAAAGCATCTTCAGTTCCCTGTAGTCCTTCTTGTTATATGTTTAATATTTTTTTGAATGAAACATATTTTAATAATTGGGTTTTGATTTATTTTATTATTTATATTTGATCTATGCTTATTTTTTGTTGGTGAATTTGATTTATTTTTGTTGATTGGATTATGAGATTTATAATTTCTTATTTATTTTTGTATTATCAAAATTATCTATGAGATTTTCATCGATGCATTGACTTATAATGAATGACTTGAATTTTGATATTTTTTGTTTTAAATTATCATCTTTATATTTATATTTTGGTATATTTTTTTTTCAAGTATATTGTTTGGTCTTCAGCCCCCCCCCCCCTCCTTGTTCTAAATCCTGGGTCCGCCCCTGGTTTCAGGGTCCTTCACACCCAAAAAAAAAAAAAAAAAAAAGAATTGTGTTGGTTTTCAATAAATCTCAGGGTTCTTAATTAATGTTCCGAAATGCAATTGATTTTCTTAATTTAAAATAGCTTTTCAGTGTTCTCCCTTGCAGTTTTGAGAGAAAATGACAGCATCACAGTATTTTTTTTTTTTTTTGGAGAAGCGGTAGACAATTACTACCCCAATATATCATATTGAAGTTGCAAGAATCCGAATTTTGTTACAAAGGAGACATCGAAAGGAAAAACAGGATAAAACATACTAGAAAGCAACGAAAGCAAAATAGCGGGGATGAATGGAAGAGAGTTCTACTCCACCCCCATCCAAAGAGAACAGAACGTCAAGAACACGAACAAAATGAGGCGATCATGCCGTGATGTGTACCGATCCACCTCTGATGTCTATGTATGTTGCCCCGGCCAGTGCGCAACCCCAAACTTTAATAAAACTCTCCACCGTCCCCCTGAGGTTCTCCACATAAGAGCAGCTACCGCGGAACACCACCTCGTTTCGCTCTCGCCATTTTGCCCACATCCCGGCTGGGATCAGTACTCGCGCGACCCGTGCCTGCTGTTATTGAAAAGGCAATTTTGGTTTTCTTTAATTGCCTTCAAGTTTGGAATGACTTATTGATGATTGCATTGTTCTTGTCATTACAGTTGATTACAATTCAGTGCTTGGAGAGATTCTTCAGTTAATTCAATGTGACTTGAAGCTATAGAATATCTTTGTGAAAAGTTACAATACATGTGAGGTGAATGACATTGACCTTAGAAATCTAACGACGAAAAGCCCAAGAAGCACCTCCCACACCAAAGATTAACCATATATCAAATATATTGTTTCTTATTATATATGTTTATCAATAAATGTGGCAGAAGTATGATAATTGAAATATCATACAACAGAACGTACATTGTAGCTCTATTTTATGGATAAATATTCGATCGCATAGTTCCACTATGATATTAAACTAACAATCAAAAAAAATCTTTATGTGCTGTCAGAGTGTCCAAGGTGCTCTCTCACAGGCACCTAAGGACTTTGCTTTAATATACAAACCCTCGTTTCAGGGTCCTTTACAAAAATAAAAAAGAATTGGGTTGGTTTTCAATAAATTTTAGGGAATTTGGGGTTTCGTATCTTTTAACACTTCAATGATCATGTTATACATTTCTTTTTCGTGCAAAAATTGAGTAGATGTCGTAAAAACGTGAATATTTGATTTTTATTGAATGCTATTTTATATATGATATTTTTACATATACGTTTAAAATGAAACCCTCAAGCCTTATTGCTGGGATCAAATCATTTATTAGAAGCTTTACACAATCAAGACTTTCCGATATTGGTAATATTTTTTTCATAACATTTGTTATGATTTAATTAAAACATAGCAACACAAATCAACCATAATGTCTAATCAACAGGTTGTTGCATGCATATATACTAAGCCAGCCATTGGGTCAGGTTCGGCCTAGGTCCTATCCAGGACCCGGTAGAGTTATTTATTTTTGGTAGATGAAATTTGATTTAAATTAGATAAATATGACTTAATCAACCAATATTGTGTGAAAACAATTGTATGAAGGTTGATTAAGTTATGTATAGACAATTGTATGTGTGAAAACACTTGTATGAAGGTTGATCCAATTGAAATGAATCAAATCTATATTTTTTTTTAATGAGAAACTAGATTTGCTATATAAAATTGAGTTGTATGAGCATGTAGAACTAATATTGAGCATTAGATCATGATTCAATGATATGAAACCATTTATTTTTTTTTATAGTGAAGAGATCACGGGATGTACATAGATGAAGATCATGGTTTCAATATACACAGTGATCTTTAAAAGCATAAGGGAATTCATATTATGGGCACCGATAGACCCACTACCCTACTTTTTTTTCCCACTACTTATAATTACGAAAATGTCATTACTTTTTTAATTTTTTGTCTCCCTTTTTCATTACCCAGTTCGACAGCGTCCAGTCGAAATGTTATTCACTGGGACGATAGAGGTCCGTCGAACTGTCTGCATAAGTGTCGACAGAGGCCCAGTCGAAGTGTGTTTTACTAGAACGACAGAGGTCCGTCGATCTGTCTGAGTAAATGTCGACATGGATGTGTCGAACCCTTCAAAACAACAACTTTCTTCTAAGAATCAATCATTTATACAATCATTTAAGTCCTTATGAAAAACAAAAATGTCATTTAAGTTATTTAAGTTTTTTTGAAAATCATTCACATATATATTTATTTAAGTATAAAAAACAAAAATATCAAACAAAGAGTTATTTGAACCAAATAAACAGTAAACATTTCATATAGAAAAAAAACATTATTTTTTTTTATAAGTAAGTGGAGTTTGTTTATAAAAGACTCCACTTGTTTAGAAATGAAAATAATGTTTTTTGTCTATATGAAATGTTTAATGTTTATTTAATTCAAATAACTATTTGTTTTATATTTTTGTTTCTTATATATATATAGGGAACCGATTAGGTGCGGCGAACGGCGGGTGCGGCAGCGATCACGGGCCGTCGATCACGGGTCCATCGCATCGGACAGTCGGGTGCGATTCACATCGACCATCAAATGCGATGGACCCGCGATCGAACGGCTCACGTCGCTGCCGCACCTGCCGTTCGCCGCACCTAATCGCGAGCGTGTGTGTGTGTGTGTGTGTGTATATATATATATATATATATATATATATATATATATATATATATATATAGAATTACATGTGTGCGGTCGGTGCGGCCGCGATATATATATCGGGTGCGATATATCGTTGGATATACCCGCGATACGGCCCACGATACCGCACGACCGAACCTATCGGTCGTGCGGATATATATCGCGCGTCCATATATATATCGCCCCCGACCGTCTGATAAATGATTCGACGGCCCGTTCGACGCCGCACGACCGCACGACCCGCACATAAACTCCTCTAAGACTTAGGTGTGGCGGTGCGGCGGTGTGGCAGCGGGCCGTCGATACGGGTCCACTCGGACGGTCGGGTGCGAAATGATATGGACCCGCGATCGAACGGCCCACGTCGCCGCCGCACCTTCATTTCCATATATATATATATATATATATATATATATATATGTTTTTAAAAAGACTATAAGATATTTTTGTTTTTTACTTAAATGATTGTATAATTGATTGATTCTTAGAATAAAATTGTTGTTTTGAAGGGTTCGACACATCCATGTCGACACTTGCTCAGACAGATCGACGGGTCTCTGTCATCCTAGTGAAACACACTTCGACTGGATCTCTGTCGACACTTATTCAGACAGTTCGACGGACCTCTGTCGTCCCAGTGAAGAACACTTCGACTGGACGCTGTCGAATTGGATAGTGGAAAAGAAAGACGAAAAATTAAAAAAATAATGACATTTTCATAATTTTAGATAAGAAAATAGAACTCAGGTATCTAATAGTTTTGCCCTTGACTCTAAATTTGATCATTTCTTTTTATATGGCAGGTAATTCAAATCGTCAAAATAATTACAGCTCAATTAGGTATATTTATATAGAATATTATTTGTGGATAGCAGTTTTTAGAGCCAAGACTGTCTAGTCTTGTCAAGATGTATTCCCCTTAGATTACCCATCATACAGCAGGACTAATGACTACCACATTTTTTTAGATATGATTAAATAATTAATTTTGAACATTTCTTCCAATAAATCAAACATGTTTTTTGATAAATTTAAGAACATTTTAATAAAAAACCCTTTGTACAGAAGAAGACGAAAGATCTCCGTACAAGAGAGAAAAAAAAAGATAAGAAAAGGAAGACGGGGAAGAAATCTAACAATGAAAAGCCCAATAAACACCTCCCACACCAAAGATTGCCCATAAGTCAAACATGTTGTTTCTTATTGCAGATAGGAATAGGATTATCAATAAATGTTACAGAAGTATGATAATTGGAATATCATACAACAGAACGTACGCTGTAGCTCTATTTCATGGATAAATACTCTTGACGGCATAGTTCCACTCTGATATTGAACTAACAATTAAGAAAAAAAAGTATGTGCTGCCAAAGTGTCAAGGTGCTCCCTCACAAGCACCTGAGGACTTTGCTTCACTTCTATAATATACAAACTCTGGACCTCTGGTTTCACGGTCCTTCACACAAAAAGAAAAGTAAAGAATGGTGTTGGTTTCAATAAATTTCATGAATATGGGGTTTGTATCTTTTAACACTTGAATTTTAACACTTCAATGATCTTGTTGTACATTACTTTTTGTGCAAAAATTAAATAGATGTTGTTAAAACGTGGATATTTAATTTTTATTGAATGTTATTTTATATATGATATTTTTAGATATACATTCAATATGAAACTCTCAAGGTGCATTGTTGGGATCAAATCATTTATCAAAAGCTTTACACAATCAAGAATATGGGGTTTGTATCTTTTAACACTTGAATTTTAACACTTCAATGATCTTGTTGTACATTACTTTTTGTGCAAAAATTAAATAGATGTTGTTAAAACGTGGATATTTAATTTTTATTGAATGTTATTTTATATATGATATTTTTAGATATTCATTCAAATGAAACTCTCAAGGTGCATTGTTGGGATCAAATCATTTATCAAAAGCTTTACACAATCAAGACTTCCCGACATTGGTATTGGTAATATTTCTTTCATAACATTTGATATGATTTAATTAAAACATAATGTTTATTTTATTTTAACACATTAAATATTAATATGTATGTCTTTTGCTATTGTAGAAAGATTTTCAGAATTTACATTGCATCCAAAATAAAATGTTCCAAGATGTTCAAAAAAGATTTTCAAGTCTTGCGAGATGAACGCATTAGGAAGAAACATCAACGTATGTAGAGAGTGATTTAATGCAGCCCTCAATTTCATGAAAGATTGGTTCACAAATTTTTTTACGTTCAATTCATGTGAAGTAGAGCGGAGTTAATTGTTTTAGTGTTTAATGTTGTATATGATGACTTCATGTGTTCTTTAGACAAATTAATTATAAAAGATCACGGGTTTTGTGTAGAGAAAACAATGTTATTGTATTTCTCTACGCAATACTCGAGATCTTTCCAAATCAATTTTTCCAATAAACATATGATGAAGTCATCATATGCAACATAAACCACTAAACCATCAACTCCGTTCTTCAACACATGAATTGGACGTTAGAAATTTTGTGAGTCAATCTTAATGGAATTGAGGGCTACATCTGAATCCCTCTGTGCGTAGACTAAAACGTTGATGTTTTTTCCCAATGCTTTCATGTCGCAAGACTTGAAAATCATTTTTGAACATCTTGAATCATGTTCTTTTGGGTGTATTGTGAATTCTGAAAATCACTCTACATAAGCAAAAGACATACATATCAATATTTAATGTGTTAAAATAAAAATAACGAACAATATGTTTTAATTAAATCATAACAAATGTTATGAAAGAAATATTATCAATATCGGGAAGTCTTGATTGTGTAAATCTTATGATAAATGACTTGATCTCAGCAATATCTTGAGAGTTTCATTTTGAAAGTATATCTAAACATATCATATATAAAATAGCATTCAATAAAAATAAAATATCCACGTTTTTATTACATCTATCAATTTTTGCATAAAAAATGTATAAATGATCATCGAAGTGTTAAAAGACACGGACCCTAAATTCCTTTAGAATTTATTGAAAACCAACACAATCCGTTTTGATTGTCAGATCTTTTGAATATTTTACATATTTTATCAGGCCCGGATCGATCCATTGAAAGATCTAGGCCAAACTAGATGAGACCGAACTTGGAGAAATTGAGAAATGTGAATGGAAATAACATATGTATGTCTAGACCCATTGACAGGCTTAGGTCGGACCATTTAAAACAAACTAACATACACAAATAAAAATTTAATCTACTTTTTAAAGTTTACAAGTTACAACAACACCCAAAATAAATAATGTAATAAACCAAACCAATCATACAAATTCAAAAGTTAATTGTCCAAAACACTTAAATAAGTTAGCCAAAGTTATATAATCATAATCGCAAAAAACCAAGTGCAGTATGAGTTTATATATAAAATAGTCGGGTCTTGTATTATGAACAACTCAATCCATTTTTGTTTAATACGTACTAAAAAAAATCAAAAGTTCTTACAACAGCACTCAAAATAAATCATGTAATAAATCAAACCAATCATACAAATTCAAAAGTATGTCCAAAACACTTAAATAAGTTAGCCAAAGTATATATAAAATAATCAGAGGGGCCGTTTGGGTAGCGGAATTAGGGTGGAATAGGGGTAGAATAGGGGAGGAATAGGTAAATTAGTTGTTTGGCTTGAATATGCGGAATAAGGAGAGAATAAGCAAGTCCACCCAGATTGTGTTATTCCTCCATGGATAAGGAAACCACCTATCAAATCACATATCATCACATTAAATCATCTGTCATCACCTCTTATACATCAATGGGGTCCACATTAAATCAACTTTTTACACCTTATTCACATCTTATTCTTCATCAACCAAACACCCCAACTTTTATTATTACATTTTTCAATGAAATAAAAAAAAACACAACCAAACACAAAATATCTTATTCCATTGATAAAGTCAACATTCCTGGAATTTATAAACCCTAGAATAGTTTATGTCTTTATCCAAACGGACCCTACAGTAGAGTTTATATATAAAATAGTCGTCTTGAATCCATAAGATCAGGTCAGGATGAACCCGAACTCGATCCATTTTTTATCGCATGCATAGCCGTCACTTTGTTTATTATTTTTTATTATCTATATTTTATTATATTTCGTTTTTTATTTTATATTTTAAACATTATACATATATTCGTTTATTTATTTTATATCATTATTGGTTTGATCAATAATTACAAATAATAATAAAGACCCCTCATTAAAATATGTTGCATTTCATGGCTGGCACGCATAGGTGATAGTACTCAATCAATGCAAAATACTTTTAAAAAAAAAATCAATTTAAAATGATGAATCATAACTTCATTTAAAGAGGGATGCTTTGAATGAGATATTATTTCGATGTGACAAGAACCGCTGCAATAAATTCTGGCTGGTCTGTGTGACCTATTTATTTTCTTTTCTGAACTTGTCAGTCTTTTCTTTGTTTTCATTTTTCTGCAACTTTTCTTCTCTTTAATAAATATGACTTTTATCTCATGTAAATGCGAAAATGTTATTATAATTTCTTTTGTCCTTTTCCGGATGATATACGATAAGTAAATTTATTTTTGATCACTTTCAATTAAAATATAAATAATTGAATAACCTACTTTTTTTTTTTTTAATTTTTTGATACCTGTAACTTTAAATATTCGCTGGTCATGAAAATGAAAAATAAAGTATACATTTTACAATCCATATAACCCATTAAAAGCTTTATAAACATTCATATTAATTTTTCATTTTTCTAAATATTCATATAACCCTTTATATTTTCTTATTAATAAATATATAAGTTTTTGAATTAGTTTTTTTTTTATCAAATTTTAAGAATATTCTACGGTATATCCTATCTAAAAGTGATACAAATGCATTTATCTAAATAACTCATTAGACTGAAAAAAAATCAATATAATCCCTGTAAATAATCAAAATGTCCCCCATAAAAAAATTTCACTATGTTTCTTCTTCGATGTATTAAAAATAAATTATTGTATATCGTTCATTTAACCATACATAAGTTTTAACTAGATAAGTTTTTGCTTAACCATGAAAGTGTTTTGAAATTTTTAGAATTTGATGTTTTGACCTCCTTTATAGAAATAGAAAGTGTTGCCGATTTAATCAAGACTTGGTTCGCCTAAAATTCATTTCTTAAACTTGGTATTGTTGTGCTTTGGAGATCATTTATATAATTGGGACGTTTCAATTTTGTATTATAGCATTCCATGTTTCTTGTACATGTATTGTATTTTTTTTACTTGTGCGCCCTTTAATGATTATTATAATGGATTATTTGCCTCATTGGTTGATTTTATATACTTTGTTAGTGACATGTGACCTAAGTGAAACAATAATTTAGAACCTAACCATCATGTATCCTGTCCTTCTCAATGTCAAATATTATTCCAAGGTTTATGAGGATACAAGCATTGATAGTAGATGCCGAGGAGCCGTAGATGCCGAGGAGTCCCCAGGGGCCACATTGTCATCCCTTGGTCACATGTACAAGGGAATTAGGCTCGGATACTATTAGCCTCTCAGTAGGATAGTGACATAAGTTATTTTAAAATAAATAAATATTTTAATGTAGATAAAGAATAAATGATTTTCAATTTGATCGTGTTATTAGTTATTTTCATTAAAAATACAACAATAAAGTTTGAGCATTGTTATACGCAATCCTCATAGACACTCCGTTTACCTCAATAAAAAACTTGCATTAATTAAAAATGGATTCATTTGATTATAGCGCGATATACATTTTTTATAAAAGCATATGCTTCATTAAATTAATCATACTTACTAATTTTAAAATACTAGAACATGTGTGGACTCAGACGGTCAGCGGGACCATCTCTAACATTATTCATAAAGTTTTTATTATTTCATTTATCATGAATAAATTGTCTATAAAAAGTGAAGAAGGTATATGGATAATAAGTTATAAAAAGTAAAAAAAAAATGATTTGCATGCCCCTCGATTGAGACCAGATCCAGTCATGCCCCAATTGGGTCAGTTTAGCCAATACCCAATCAGGGCCTGAACAACATGGACTCCAACATGCTACTGTGCGAGTGACCAGAAAAAAAAAGGGTTTTGGTTTTTTGTTGTAGCCCAATTAGTAAATACTTCAGTTTGATTCATGCATTATTTTGTTCAATTCATAGGTAATTAGAGTTTAATCAATCCATTGTTCAGTCTAATAAATAAGTACTTCAGTTTGATTCGTGAGTTATTTAATTCAATTCATTCATTCTTCAGTTCAATTTATAAACACTTCAGTTTAATTAATTCGTTGTTCAGTTCAATATATAAATACATCTTCAGTTCAATTTATAAGTACTTCAATTTGATTCATTCTTAATTCAGTTCAACACCCCCCTTTTCTACCTTGAGTTACAAAAACGTGGACTACTAATCAAAACATATATATCGTTAAATGGTGTTTATTTTTATAAAAATAAAAATATACGTGGTTTGTATTTCTGACCGTAAAAAAAACTTAGTCTTATCATTTTCCACCTGCATTAAACTGATTAAAGTCTTAAATAATTTAGCATTTTGTTTTATGTGGTAACCCATCAATAATGCGTGCGGATGTGCTGGTGTTGCTGAGATCTTTTTTTCTTCTGTCATATCTTTTCAGGATAGCTCAAATTAATCTCAACAACAATAATTTGATTCTTTATGTGACATATTAAGTTTATAAATATTAAACTCTTCTTTGTTTTTCCCCTTTTGGCAAATGGTAGGTGTTCTATTAGTATTAATTGACGTTTTGCTATACTAATGTGTAAATGACTATAGCGTATTAATGGGAATTGAAGTTTTCAAAAAAAAATTAAGTCACTATTTGAATATGTATTTGATTAGATTCTGCATTTAAAAAAATAAAAAATTTCAAATATTAATCGAAACACATTATCTTTGTATGACCTTTATATTACATGTTTGCTAATGAATATTTTTTTGGTAAATTTTTTAAAATGATTTATTTGGATTATTTTTTGGTATTTCCCAAAGAAACATTGATGTCCTTTTTTTAATAAATGCAAATTGAGAGAGAGATAATGAGTCTGAAAAAGTTGGATATTATGAGTTGTAGAGAATCCGAATCATGAACTTGTATTAAAAAAAAAAATACAGGCAATAATTCTTTCACGAGAAAGGAAATAATAAATGGAATACGACATTACTTTTTCTTTCTAGTACAACTGGTCATTATTTTTTCTGCTATGCATAAAAATAGGCTTTAAATAACTATCGAGTATATTGAGTGATACACAGGCGAGCAAATTTATTTATTCATTTTGGATGTGATCAGAGTATCAGATGAACAGTAGTCAGTAGATGTATGGATGGATAATAAGTGAACATCATTTTGTTTGGATTGTCATTTAATATATTAGAAAGATTGAATAATTAAAGTGGATCCATCCATAGAAAATAAATCTTAAATGAATTTTTATGATAGATTAATAGATAATAAATATGAACAGTGCAGAAGACAAACCTATACAATTTTAAATAAGTAAAATTTTAATATTTTAAAAAATTTAGGTAGCGTTTGGAAACAAAATTTAAAAAATTGTTTTTAACTTTTAGAACTTTATGCATACCTTTTAATGATGTAATAATAATAATGATTTGAAGGTGTAATGATGATAATTGATTTATAAAACACAGATTTCGAGACACATAGTTTAGAGATAAAATATATTAATAATGATTTATTTAAGTTGATCTGTTTAATAAAAACTTTTATTTTTAAATGATTAGGTATTTGAATTGATGTGACCATAAAAACTAAACTGTTTTTTGGATTTGTTGCCAAATATACCCAAAAGCTGGTGTGTGTGTGTGTGAAATTCATATACATAGGATTATGAGACACAATTACCTGAATATATATATTTTAAGCAGCAGTCCCCGATTAATAATCCCACACCAAGTAATATCAAGAATGATGAGAGGAAAAAAGTGGATGGTGTACTTTTAATCGAGATAGAAAATAAAATGTGATAGAAAACTCTACATATGAAAAATAACACGCGATAAAAAAACTCTTAAATATGATTTCGTTAATCACTTTTTATTCTTTCAGTACCCGGTTTAAAAATGGATTTGAACAACTTTTAAGTTTATAAGAAACTATTTTTCTCAAACCCGTTTTCAAACAGAAATATTACGCAAAAAAATGAAGATATATTTATGTTAAAAAATATTAAAACCAAAATTTTTTAAAAATTGAAAAAAGATAATTTCTTACAAAATTATTTTTAAATCTATTTTTTTTAAAATCATTTTGCAATCATCCAATCAAACAAATATTTTCACCGATCATTCGACATCCCTTAGTACTGATAAAATTTTCAAAGTTAGTAGAAGTTTGTTTTTAATAAAAGTTCATAAAAATATTAAATATTTATTCGGTTTTTATTGACCGTACAAGAAAGAGCATTCATCGAGCAAATAATTTTATGCAAGTGCTACAAATACCCATTATTGTATCCTGCAATGAAAAATTGCTACTTCAAATACAATGACAGGTACCTGTCGTGCATTTACCTGCTTGATGAATGTCCTGTAAGACCACTTAAATGTTAAAAACAAATCAACATTATATATACATTTTATAAAAGAATCCACCAACTTTGAAAAATTTGTGTGAAGACGAGAAGATGAGAAATAATGAATGAAAACATTTTAAAAAAATACACACAATTAACATGCTTTATTAGCACAACGGTTCAGGGTTTATTTGGTTAAAGGGGAGGTATTGAGTTCGAGTTTTGGCGCTGATTTACCCGGGCGGAGGTAGCATTCCCAGCTCGATCATAAGATTAGCCACGTGGAGTCCCTCCGATATAAAAAAAAAAAACATGCTTTATTAGATCAAATCGAAATTTTTTGATTGCATGTATATTGACTTAGACATCCGTTTGAAAACACAGATTGACAAGTAGCTTTTTAAATAAAGTTGTTTTTTATAATAATTTTAGACCTTGATTTTTATTGAGATGTTTTTTTTTTAATTTATGAATCAATATTTAAAAATAGTTTATGTTTGACAGAAAAATCTGTTTTTCATTTAAAAATTTGATTCCGACAAAAAACATTTTTTTTGTTTTTAAAACACATATTTTAATGAAAAAATTAAAAACAATACAACTTTCGAGTTTTAAAAAGATGTTACGTTTTATTTTACAACACGATTTTAATTTTTCAAATTTTCAAAATACAGAATCGCAGCGAAACAAACAATAATGTATGATTCTCTATTTATGTTCTTCTCTCTCTAACTCTCTTCACACTCTCACTCACCCCCTACTTTCCTTTGTACAGCTTTACCCTCTAAATAACATTTAATCCTATTTTTTACTCTAATAAAAATATTATCACGCCAGGGAAAAAAAACACCAACAAAATTCCTTCCCCCTTTGTAAAAAATCAGCCGTACAACCTCTCACATCTTCTTTCTGTAGTCACATCACCTTATTTTACATTTTCTTTTACTAGTCACATCACTTTTTTTTTTTATCTGGACCTTGACTACTCATATTGCAGTCACCAGCAACCCATGCTGTCCTCATTTATTTAAAAAAAAGATACGTCCCATTATAATTCAATTGCAGTCAATTTTATTTCACAAAAATTCAAAGAAATCAATCACATGTCAATAATTACTCTGTCCCTCCCCTCGAAATCAGAAAGCAATATGCCATCCTCAAAAATTCTGAAATCTCGAGTGTGATAAACGTGTCGAGCTGGTAATAGAGCCCTGTGACATTGAGTTCACCCAATTTTACATCCAATTACTTTCCTCCTACGTATCATTATTTTTTTATTAAATATTAATTAATTGCTGCGTGGTGATGGAGAACATTGTGAGGGACAAAAAGAACAGCAAGCCTAAATATGAAAAAATTAAAATAAATTTTTTCTTTATTTTTTTGGCTAATTCATCATTAACAGCTATGTAAAACTGTTTTCACGTTTTCATACGTTTTAAATTTATGTAAACGCTTGAATGGATTGCTTGTTTTTTATATAACAGTTTAAATTTTAAACAACAAAATAATAACAAAGTAATTAACATCAAAGTAAAATTGATAATATAATTATCAAGATAACAAAAAAAATAATTTAACCGGTATTAATGAACTCTAAATTATAGTCATATTTGAAGGAGAGCAGATTTCTATCAGTCAATTTTCTATCAACAACATGAATCCTAATGTTATGGACCCAGTTTTCCAACGGACCACCTACCGGACTCCCCCCCCCCCTCTCACACACACATTTAAACACCCCCCCCCCCCCCCCTCTCATCACTCCCCTATTTAAACCCCTCCCCTCTCCCTTCACACTTCCAAACAAAAATCCAAACCAGAAAGAAAAAAAAAAAATTTCATTCAATTCCATCCAAAACTCAACAAGCCAATCTATATCTTCACCACCCTCCTCTTGTTGTTCTTCTCTCCCATCCTCTCACATATCAACGACCCTCTCCTCTTGTTGTTTGAATATTTAATGAAGGTATGATGTTTAAGTAATAGATTTTTTGTATCTCTGTTGGAATTTGTGGTTTGGTTTTAATGGGTTCTCTTGGAATTTTTCATTATTTGATTGAGAGGTTTTATTTTATGTATTTAGTTTTTTATTTGTTGGTTTCACTATGTATTTCCATCCTATTCTTCCCGTGGAAGGGAAGCAAGAGTAAGACATCACTGATGTCCCATTAATCAACCAACAATATGATTGAAGACCATTAATCAACCAGTTGTCATAGTCCATTAGGTTAGCCAATCCAATACCTACAAGTGCCCACAACACCATTTCCAAAACTTTTTTTAAGTTGATTGTCTAAAGCTTGAATTTTTATGAAATCGGTAAGCAACAGGATTAGAAGAGGAAAATTTATAGGACAACTCAGTTGTTTGGAACTGATATGAATGTTGGAATTTTAGAATGCATAGTTACATTTGAAATGTGGATTGTTAAAGTGGGTGTGAGACAAATAAAAGATATTAATGATGGATTGTTAATTAAGAAGATGACCGCCTAGGTCTGTAGGGATCGCCTATGGTGAAGGTGGATTAGATACACATAAATCATACATGATAATAAATTTTTATACACGTAAATATATAATGAACACATCCAATTCATCTTCAAAAACTTGTAACTGTCTTTTTCTATTCAACCATATCAAATAACCTCAAGAAAGTCTAACCTTGTGTTGCTCACAGTTTGCGTTATAACATCTATATCATTCAGACAATCTTGATACACAAGCCAGTTGACACATGCTTTTCTCACAACAGTTTCTGTGAAATTCCAATATGATTCAGTTGATGCTATCAGTTTCCTTCAATTTTTATTAATACGTAATTCATTTTATTTTACAGTGTATCAAAATATTATATATTGTTATGTTTCACAAGATTAACATGTTTTTTTTAATAATTTAGGTACAAGGAGTTATTTGATGAACATCCTGCAATGTGGGATTTTAATGCAAGAGTGGTAGTTTTACAAAATATTATAGAAGCTTTAGATCGCGATCATGGCTTTTATAAGGAGGTGAACGCATACAAGTATATGCCCATTTTATATACTGGTGTAAAACTTGCATTATTCTGGAATAAGATCATTCATCCCAAAGTCATAGGAATTTATCAAGACAAACACCTGGATGAAAATTTTCAGTATCTGCACACACAGCTCATCTACTTCGATTTGCACGAAAATATGATGACTCATCATGAGTCAGATGAGCATACTAAGGTGTGATGATGATGAAACTTATGATTACTATTTTTTTTTTAATATAAATTGTGACAATAATTATTGCTTTACTTTGAGAAAATCATAGGTCTGACGATGAATGAGAAACATATTTCTGAACAGTACATGATAAGCGAATTCCCCTTCCTTTTCATGTTTATAAATGTTGTGGGGAAAGTACACATCCTGACTATGTTATCAGTCCGAGGCGGTCGAGAGCTAAGGTAATCCTGACTACTTTTCTTTTATCTATGTGCAGTGTGCGTATTTTAGAATTTCGTCATCCATGTTCCCTCATACAACATTTCTTATATTCCACTTTCTTTTTCTATTTATTTTGTTTTATTTTCTCCTTTTTAACTTCATGGTCTATCAATTTTTTAAAAAAGGACACCACCTTCTTATTTTTTTAAGCATATTAAAATATTAGATATTTTTATGTTTCACAATATTAGCATGATTTTATTTTAATATTTTAGGTACAATTTGATAAGCATCCAGCTATGTGTGATTTCCACAGAAGAGTGGTGGTGATACAAAATTTCGTAGAAGCTATGGATCGCGATAGTAAGTTTTATAAACTGGCGAACACCTACAAGTTTAAACGCGTTTTATATACCAGTGTGCATGAGTTGAAATATAAAAAAAAATGGACTCGGATCCTTCATCCTAAAGTCATAAAGTTCTATGGAAACAAACACCCAAGAAAACGCTCAAATAATGCTTATTAGTTTAAGGCTCCGTTTGGAAACACATATTGAAAAGTAGATTTTGGAATAAAACTGCTTTTTAAGATGATTTTAGACCTTGACTTTTTTGGGATGTTTTTTTTTAATTCAGGAATCAATATTTGGAAGGAGTTTAATGTTTGGTAGAAAAAGTTGCATTTCAATTCAAAAAATCGATTCCGACAAAAAATCGTTCTTTTTAATATTTTAAAAACACGGATTTTGAGAGAAAAATTAAAAGGAATCCAGCTTTTGATTTCGCTGGAATCCGACCCGTTTGGTTGCGCGTTTAGAGATTTTCAACTTTTCAAAAAACGGAATACATTCAAACGCGCAATCAAACGGAACCTTACTTAAGAGCTCATCTGGTCCGATTCGCAAGAAATATTCTGACTCGTGATGAGTCAGATACACATATTGAGGTATATGATACTTATCATTACTAAAAAATTTTTTTATATAAATTATGAAAATCATTAATTGCTCTTTTTTTCAGAAAATCATAGGTGCAACAATGACTGAGAAATATCTTGCGGAACAGTACATGAGAAGTGAATTTTCATTCTTTTTCATGAATATAGCTGATGCGGTGAAAGTATATAAGGCCTATGATATTATGCAGACAATGTCGAGGTAATGTAAACTTTTCTAAAGTTTTACCCTATTGTCTTCTGCAATTTAATGTGAAAAGTTATGGCTTGATTTTTACCCTATTTGGATGAAACCATAAAACTACGTGCTGAAAGTGATAGATCTCAATTTGCTCCTGAACAAGACTTTGACCGCAGATAAATCAAGATTTTCAGTCAAATGTAAATACTGCATATTCTCTTTAAAGAAGGTAACCACATGAAGTCATGTTGCTTGTTTGTGAAATTAATTTTAGTCTTCATGATTTCTTAATTTCAAACATTGAACACTTGACTATTATTCAGTTATGAGGATGCCTCTTATGTATTTTTTTTTTTGTTGTTAAAACTGTTGATGAAGCATTCCATTTGTTCTTTTTTTTCATGAATTAGGTGGTGGAGTTCATAAATTAGATGGATAAAATTAACATGGGTTCATGTTATTTTTCATCTATCATTTATACAGGTTATATAGGAAAGTTTACTGAAATCTAAATAAAATATCAATGAGAAGATGAAGATGCAGAAAGCCAAAAATCCTAAAAAAACCTTGTGACGGCTAACATATTTGTGGACCTGGATTTGCATATGAATAAGTCTGTAACATATGTTGGGAACGAATAATTCATGCTGTAACATGCTTTGAATTTTTAAAAAGGTATGTAGACCTTTTTTTGGTTTATATTAAACATATATACTTTCCTTATAATTGTATTAATTAGTTTCTTAATGAAGGGATGTTTAATTCACAAAAATGTTTTGTCATTTAAAGAATGCACATAAAAGCCTCGTGTAGAGGAAAGTGGGGCTTGTATTGAATTTGCTTTTGCACTTAATTTGTGTTTCGGGCACGGGTTCGGAAAAATAACGTTTTATGTTTTTCGCAACGGCTAATATATATTGAAAAATGATAAACTCATAATTAACGTGTAATTAATGCACATCCAACAGTTCTCTGTGCCTATAAAAAGGCACCTTTGCAGAGATTCAAAAACTGAGACCACACATGTTTTCATTGTTTTGTAAATAGTCAACATCATCTAATATGGTATATGCTTTGATAAAAAGAGAGGAAAGTGTATATTTGTGTTTTTCTAACCTAATATATATTAAAAAATGCTCAATTTCAACAAAAACTGAGTTGATTGTTTTGTATTCAACATCATCTAATATGAATGAATCAATTTCTAGTAAGTGTAAGAAAAAATGTAGTGAATTATATACATCATCTAACGAAGTATATGCTTAAACTGAATCTATAACGAGGTATATAGGTCTGTGTTTTGGACTAAAAAAAAATTGAGTGTAGCAGCACTCATATATTAGCATAAGCTGATATATATAGGATATTTTGGTATGTATGTTACTGTTTCTGAAGGCCCATTGTTTCGTTTCTACACCCAGAGTTATTGTTCTAAGGCCCAATATGTCTACATCCACGGGACACGTAATTTTTTTCAGCCCCATACGCTAAAATATCATATAAACTTCATTTCATATAATAGTGAGACTTTTTCCCTACATCCACACATCTTACCTTTGCAAGTATTTCTTCATCCACACATCAATGAAACCTAATCAGAAAAGTATTGCTAATGGTTTATGTAAATTAAAAACATCCTTTTTTTATATTTAATAAAACATATTTTATTTTATGATTTCATATAAAGTGAGACCGTGTTATACCAAAACAGTTATTCCAGTTTACATGTTTTTTTTGTGATATAATATATACTAACATAATATAATATATTTAATATACATCTTATAATTCACATCTTGAGTTAGATGAGATGACATATGCAAAGAAATGCGTAAAAACACATAATTAATTATCTAAAGATCACTATTATACTCAACTTATTTCACGATCTTATATACATATACCATTAACCCCCTGTTGTACTCATTGTATGTAGAAATACATCTCATTAGATTCATTTTACATTTTATTAAAATAAGTTCAGTAAAAGTACACAATTTCTTTAACTAAATGCCTAGATTAGTTAATATTACACGTCACATGTACATTTCTATCTAATCTTATGGAATGGCGCGGGTCCTTAACGTACCAAAAAAGCAATCGTCGAACTTTCTTCCAAAAAATATCTGGCTTGTTAACTTTTAAAATGATAAATTACAAATTTGTCATTCATAAAAAAATCTGTCTCATTTACTCAAATCCTCATTTTTAATCAGTTACTAATTTTCTACAATTACACTAAAATTTATGTAATTCAAAAATTGAATTTTGAAATACTTACCTAGTAACTGAATTTTCTATTTCAGTTACATCCAAATCATACCTCAATTGTTTTTTTTGTCAAAATCCTACAAACGACAATTTTTTTTTAAACAAAATTACATTTGTCCTATATACATTTTTTTTAAGAATGTTGTTAACTAAACATTATAGCATTTGACAAACATTTTTTCAATTTAAATAAATAAACCATATCTGAAAATGCAAATACATTTTCGAAATGTTTACATCCTTTTCAACTATTTATTATATTTACATGAACATTATTACATTTATACAGTTACATTTACATAATTGTTATACATTTCATATAATGTTTAAACAATTTTAAAACAAATTCTCTTTTCAATAGTCAGTTACATTTTATGAAAAATATCAAACATTTTTTTTGTTGTGAGTTACATTTAACAGATATTATATGAACTGTTTGATTCATTTTCATAAAAACTATTACATTTACATTTATCTAAATGTGTTGCATTCAATGCAATTTACATGAAGTTGACTATTATATTTATGAATGTAACAAATATAAATCAATACATGTATGTTGTTGACTGTTTCATTTACGAATGTAACAAAACTAATACATATTTAAAAATAACTATTTATATTGGCAACAATGTAGCAGTAGCATCAAACAAAATACTCATATATAAAATATAACAGTACCGAATGTTACATTTAGATATTGAGACAAAAACAAATCAAACGCTGGAAAATGGCATTCAATACATGAAAAAAATTCGTGTTCAAACATTTAAAACAAAAGGCAAAACACAATTCGACTACAAATCTAATAATGTCAAACTTGATCGGAGAGACATTGAGGTGAGATCCAATTTTAAAAAATGATTTGCTGCCTTCCAAAACCTCAACAATAAAATTTCCGATCTGCTCCCACATGTTCTTCATAAACAAAATCAGTTCTGAAATTCAAACATCGATTAATATTGCTACATGATTTTCAGAATCAATTAATGGTGAAGAAATGTAGGATTTTCATAATTAAATGATATCCCACGATCATAGGGATTCCTGTTGAAGTAATTATCAAATAAAACAGTGTCCTATTGCCACATTATGGGGCCTTAGGCTTGTGAAATTGGGGCTTAGAAATCATTATTGTTAAAAAAATTTTTTTTATTTAAAACCCACCTTGTTTTCATTCCTCACCCCCACAAAATTCAATCCAAAACATGTACCGTACCAACAACAAATTCCATAGATCCAACAATTCAGATCTTCTTTAGATCCACTCATCGGACGGCTAACATTCTCTTAAGAGGTTACACATTTTTTTTTGGTGGGTAAAAAAGAATGATTTCATTAACTTTCTATAGGGATTAGTGGATTACAAAAGACTTGTATATTTACATACTATCCAAAGCTTACAACCCAAAATAATAGGAGTCAATACTCCAGTTAGCTCTGACTTCGAAGGAATAGTAGAAGGAGAAGAAAGTGAGCCAGAGATGCTTTGGGGCCATCTCAGTGTATCCATACCCTTCCCCCCACATTCCAACTCAGTGATTTGTGTCTAGATAGGTCCCAGGAATATTCCCACCAATCTGGTTTACACCAGTTATCCTGAGATATGAGCGCCGCAACTGGACGGTCGACAACCCCTGCTACCTCTGTCACCGAGAGCAGGTCAGAAAGGCTGGTCCCCTAAAGCCAAGGGTCATCCCAAGCAGATATCTTTTCTCGAGAATAGATCAAGTAGTGGACCTGAGAGGAGATCCATGATCTAGAGGTCAATATCTTCGACCAAATCCATGAACCGGAAGTGGAAAGTTTCACTTTCCAAATACTTTGCTTGTCCAAGTATCTCCTTGATATCCAGGTTGCCCATAAGGATTGCGATCCAGCTGCTACTTCCCATAATCGGGACCCTAGGGCCGGTTTCGACCATTCTCCAATACACCATATGCCAAGTCCCCCTTCTTCCTTCGGTAAACAAACCATTTTTCAGTTCACGTGGTGAAGAGATCGTTTGAGCGAAGGACCTCCCCATAAGAAAGTGCAGATGATCTTTTCCATTGCCTTTATGGTTCCCTGTGGAAGAGCAAAGGCCGATGTCCAACAGATCTGCAAACTAAATATCACTATTTTCGCAAGTTCTAATATGCCCATCAAGGAAAGCATGTGACCATGCCAGCCTTGAAGTCTCCTACGCAGCTTGTCGACAAGGGGAAGACATAGACGTGAGGTAAGTGCACCAGTAAAAAGAGAACCCCAGGTAGGTGACTGGCAACAAGCCCCGTTGAATATCAAGCTCCACCATGAACTGTTCATGAAGGTCATCACGTCCCCCACAAAATATGGTAGATTTGCTACTGTTTAATTCGATCCCATGCCAATCACGAAAAGCAAAGGGGAAAGATGATCCCCTTGTCGCAGTCTAGATGAGATTTCAAAGAAGCCGAAGGGGGATGCATTAATGAGGACAGAGAAACGAGGGGACTGGATGCATGCCATGATCCATTGCACCCATGTAGTACTAAAGTTCATCGCCTCTAAGGCTAATTGGATGAAGGGCCACCTTATGGAGTCGAATGACTTGTGAAGGTCGATCTTGATTGCTGCCTTTCCTTTCCCATTTTTCATTGAGAGGTATTTGACCATTTCATGGGCGAGAAGGATGCCATGTCCAATCTTATGACCCTTGACAAAGCCATTTGGTTGGGGTTGATAAGAAGATGGAGCACTTTTTGAAGCCGATTCGCCAAGATCTTGGTGATTAATTTGTACACTGAGCTACAGAGCGAGATGGGTCTAAAGAGATCTAAGGAATTAGCGTTTGAGCATTTTGGGATCAGAGCAATGAAGGACGTGTTGAGCTATCCCAAAAACGTTCTCCTTCTGAAGAATTCCTACACTGCCGCTATAAGATCAACCTTGATTACCGCCCAACACTTTTGAAAGAACCCCGATGTGAAACCATCCGGGCTCAGACTGCTATCACCGTGCATTGAATTCAGTGTATGATAGATCTCATCCTCCGTAACAGCCAGGCAGAGAGAGTCCTTGAGTTCATCACTCAGTTTCTTGGATGAAATGATCGGGGGGACTGGTTGGAACGATTCCCTGTAGAGAAGATGCTTATAGAACTCAACAGTATAGTGTTGGACCTGTCTTTTATCTAAGACTTCCTCCTCATTCGGCAGAACAACTTTTCAAAGTGTGTTATTAGATTTCCTAGCACCAAATTGAGCGTAAAAATCTTTCGTGCAGTGATTCCCGTTTTGTAGCCAATTAAGCCTAGCTTTCTGCCTCATCACCTCGTCCTATTTGAGTAGGGACTGCACATACTTTCTTCTTGCTCCTCTTTCCTCTTCAAACAGCCCTTGATTAAGGGGATCAATTATCAGCACGACTTGCGAAGAGTGAGGGGTAGCTTGATCTTCACTTAGGGTGCGTTTGGTTGCGCGATTGCGCTGTGATTGCGATTGCAGGAAGCTGCGTTTGCAATCGTGCAACCAAACAGTTTTGTAATCGCAGTTTTAAACCCAGCGATTGCAGGCAAATAATGCTCAAAAGCTGCGATTTCAAAAAGCTGAGAAAGTGAGCTTCCTGCAGAATTAGATTTGTAATCGCAGATTCCTGCAGAATCAGTTTTGCAATCGTGCAACCAAACACACCCTTAGTGTATGTTTGGCAACAACCCCAAAAGCAGCTTTTAGCTTTTGGGGTCACATCAAGTCAAATCCATCATCATTTAAAAGCTAAAAAGTAAAAGCTGTTACCAAACAGGTCAACTTAAAAACATCATCATTACTAAATTTTATTTATAAACTGCACCTCAAAATCTGTGTTTTATAAAACAGCCATCATTATTACACCATCAAATCATCATCATTACACCTTCAAAAGGTGTACATAAAGCTGTAAAAGATAAAAGCTGATTTTTAAACTGTCTTTTCAAACACTACCTAAGGCTCTTTTGCACCACCCCAAACTGCCCCTTATTCTACACCTTCAAGACTTGCTTGACGTGATGTGGCTTTTTTGCAAGATGAAACATGCAAGAGCCATCTACATGGACTGACCAAGCGGTTTCCAAGGTGGATTTGAAGGATTCATGGCTTAGCCAAGCATTAAAGAACTTGAAAGGTTTATGAAAACTTTGAAACGGGGGCTCCGCGACGAGTTTTAAGGCCGCATGATCGGAGAGACTTTCTGGGAGGCATTGAGCATATGCTTCAGGATAAGAAGATAGCCAAGCAGAATTTCCCATTAGCCTATCCAGCCTGCAAGCAATACAGGCTGATTGCTTATTGCTCCAGGAAAAGTGTTGGCCAAGCATTGACAGATCGTGGAGATTGCAGTTGTCTAGACAAGCACTGAATTTGTGAAGCCGATGGAGGTTCGGGGATCGGCCACCTTGTTTTTAAGTCGAGTACAGGCTAATTTCTTATTGTTTCAGGAAAAGTGTTGGCCAAGCACTGACAGATCGTGGAGATTGCAATTGTCCAGACAAGCATTGAATTTGTGAAGCCGATGGAAGTTCGGAGATCGCCCACCTTGTTTTTTAGTCGTGTATCGCACCTCATTGAAATCACCACCGACAAGCCAAGGAGTTAAGGGGCCTGAATTGAAGTGGTAGTTTTGAGAGAGCAAAAAGAATGACATTCAAGGGTTAAATCAATTCAAATCGGTACTTTTTTTCATTGCGGTGATTGTAAAGTTAAAAACAATATTTCCCTTAACCGAAAGCAATTTTAGACTAGACAACATCTGTCCATGGTGGGTGGGTATGGGCTTTCAAAATGAACTTTATTTTGTTTTTTGAGATCCCCACGACAAATTCTGAGGTACGTTTATCTTTTTTTCTTTTTTTTTCGAAGGTAGACAATAGTATAAGGAATTTTATATAAATATCGTAGTAATATATCCAATGAAAGACAAAGTGTGCCAACACATAATACATATATAGCGTAGAGTATGGGGGGCAGGGCTACCATCAGGTTTTGGGAGACTAGACTTAGTCGTCATTTCAGGTTTCAGGTGACCGAATCTGATCGAACATGATTTATAGTAAAGTTTATAATTTTTTCTTAGAAACATAATCCCACGATGTGTATCCTTCTTGAATCCTTCATACCACTCCAAGTCTGAGTTGTAATGTAGAAAGAATAAATCATTATTATTAAATATATAATATAAGAACAAATGTTTTTACATAAGTTACGAACAAATTTGAAAAGTCAAATATAAAATGTGTTTGGATCAACTGATAAGTTTTTTTTATTTTCAAACAAAGAATCCTCTTAACTAAGAATTCAAACCCAAAGAGAATAAATGTAGAATATGATGGATAAACCCAATATTGACCTACTTACATTTTTTCAATAAAAATTTGAATTAATTTAAATTATACCTACTTACATTTTTTTTCAATCTCTTAGTTGTTGTTTGGATAAAAGAATAAATGTAGAATATGATGGATACACCCAAAAATTTATTTATTTACAAAGAATAGTTAGATATAGTTCTAAACCCTGTTCGACCAATTACGGTCGCCAAAAGACTGAAATGACGACCAATTACGGTCGCTCAAAACCTAAAATGGCGACCAAGTCCAATCGCCCAAAACCTAAAATGGCGACCAAGTTCGGTCGACCTGAATTGGTGGGAACAATCAAACACCATTTTTTTTATTGGTGGGGTAAGAAAAACGCTTAGTGGGGATAAACGCACCAATGCATGTAACCCGCTTTAAATTATTCGGAATCCATGTAATACATTATTATTACTGAAATTCATATAACCATCTAAAAACACCCCCTCTATCTCTATGTACAACACTCTCCATACTCTCCATGTTGTGCACAGACTACTGGTGTGCACCATCCTCCTTTAAACTCTTCTCCTCTAGTGAGATGTCAATATGCTTAACAGGAAATGGGGATAGCTCATGCATTCAATGACCACAGATGACTTAGGATGCGTTTGGTTGCGCGATTGCGTAGCGTTTGCGATTGCAGAAAGCTGCGTTTTCAATCGTGCAACCAAACAGTTTTGCAATCACAGTTTTAAATCCAGTTATTGCAGACAAATAGTGTACAAAAGCTGTGATTTTAAAAGGCTGAGAAAATGGGCTTCATGCAGAATCTGGTTTACAATGGCAAATTCCTGCAGAATCAGTTTTACAATCGCGCAACCAAACACACCCTTAGTATGTGCATGTCCAATGCATGCATTAGAACCAGATGCCTGACTTGCTCACAATCATCTCACATATCAAGAAGAAGAATTTCTTGAGTTCTCGGTTCCCATCCCCAGACTCGACATCGAGCTTCTGCAAGACACCCCAACAGAGACATTACCTGCATCGACCACAATATCGGGAGGCGCAACTTGTTGAACACCTTTCAAGCCTTCATTGCCCTCCTCACGCTCAACTTGAGAAGCTCGGGTGATCTCTGATGCCAGATTCCTCTTGACCGCATGACCGGGACTCGGCAAAGCACCATCACTGCGCCTACCGAGAGGGATGGCATCAGGGGAACTGACAAGGTAGCTGTCCAGGGGACATCCGGATCTCTTGGCGTTTGAGTAGGGCGATCTTTGTTTCCTCTTCTTTGAAGCGAAAAACTGGAGGAGGGCAAACTCGATTACTCGTTCGGATCAGATGAACCCATTTTTGAAAAAGTTAAAAAAATAATGATAATCATAACAGAAATATCAGAATGTAAGGGTGCAAAAAAAGAAGGGAGATAGGCATCAAGAATCTTGGGTTTCGAAAAAGAAAAGGAGGAGGAAGTGGTGGATGAAGAGGGAGAGGGAGTGGGGAGACCTGATCGATGCGCTTTCGAGGAGAACCCGACGAAGACGCCATGGCCGGTCTATAGATCCAATGAAAAGAAGGGGCTCTCTGGATTCAAAATTCGAAAATGTCTGCTGGTGCATAGAAGGGGAATATGTGGGCCTGGGCCTTGTCCAAACTCTCTTGGGCTAGACTCACAGTCCGTTTTTACCAACCAAAATACTGTTCAATATACCTCGTTAGAATCCAGTGAAGCACCATTAGACGATGCATATATGTCTGGTTAATTTTTTTTCTTACACTTACTAAAAATAGTTACATTCAATTCGAGATTAAGCGATATACATCTTTTATAAAGCATATACCTTATTAGATGATCTAATTGTAGGAGATAAAAAGTTAATCAATTTTGTTCATATTTACATTTGTCAAAATTGGGATAAAAAGTGAACATAAATGATATCACAGTCTTTTGGTGAAACAAAATCTTTATTTTCATTTTAAAATTAGGACAACTGTTCGCAATTTAATTATTTTTTATATGAAACATGAATAAATTATCTCCCACTCACTTATCTTTGTAATGACTTTTTATTCTACCACTTATCCCCTTGTCAAACCAACCCAAATAAAATATGTTCAAGATATAAAGAAGAAATCAACATTATATATTCAAGATTGAGTTGCGGGAGGATGGGGTTGCAGGGGAGAATCAATGGGTCTCCATGTGAAGAGTAGTCTATCTGTCTTCACTTTTCACTGCCCAGTCTTTCATAAGAAGAAAGGCCTTCTATATGGTATTAGATACCATTAGTAGTGAATTGCATACTTATTTAGCCTGGTAGAGGACACCCTCCCCCACGGGGGAGGCATAGGGTTCTAATCTTGTTAGCAGCAAGATAGGCAAAAACAATGGTAACGATCCAACTGGGCTTGTATCATGGGCCAGGCAGCCCAGTTTAATCAGGTACTTGTAGCCCTTATGGGCTTTTATACTAAAAAAAAGAGTGCTGATACACCCAGTTACGATTACCAACCAAAACACAGACCATATATACAACGTTACAGATTTAATTAAGTATGTACCTCGTTAGATGATGTATATACCTCATTGAATTTTTTCTTACACTTGTTAAAAATGAGTTCATTCAATTTGAAATGGAACGATATACACTTTTTATGAAAGCATATACCTCATTAGATGATGTTTACTATTTTTTTTAAATGAAAATACTTCAGATCTGTGTTTTGGTCGGTAATCGTGACTGAGTGTATCTTTTTCCTAAAAAAAATGGATTGTTGCCTGTAGGAAGACACTTTTTGTGAACTTGTCAAGTAGTTTTGTGAACTTGTCAAGTACTGTTTAGAACCCTCTCTTCTCCACTTTCTATCTCTTCTGGCATTTTGGATTTCTGTTAAGATGTTAAATTATTTTCAAGTTCCTATTGTTCCACTTCAGTCTGGATGGGTTTGGTGTTGGGATGGCAGTGAGATTATCCTAATAGAGTACCCGACCAGACCCGCCCCAGTTGGGTCGGGTCGGGTTTGGGTTTCGGGGTGGATTTGAGAGACATAATATGAAACCCGACGGGTTTGGGACTGGAAGTAGGTTCACTTAGCAAAACCCGCCCCGTACCCGCCCCGGTTGTAAATTACTATTAATATAAATATATATTAGATATAATAATTATAAATATGTATTTAATATAATAATTACATATTTTGTCAATGTCTTTTGGGTTCCTAAAAATTAAAATAAAATAGCATTCACTTATTTACTTTGGATGGTGGGTCTTTTTTGAAATTTGAATTTGAATAATGAATTATAATAAACAAAGCAACTATTGGTTTTCCATAATCAGAAAAAAATAAAAAAATATAAAAAAATGAATGATGAAGAAGGAATAACGAATTATTAATAATAACTCGTACTAACCTATTGAGCATTGACCAGCCATGCCGGTAAGATCAAATCCTCAGTTCCCCACCTTCCACCAAAAAAACAAAAAGATCAAATCCTCACACTCCCCATCCCACAGTCCCTCCCCTTCCCACGTCCGGACCACCACCAAAGTGGCACAATCCCACACCCCCATTTGCAATAGGAAATGCAGGGAGGTGATGTGCTTTTTTTGGTACTCTACTACTCATTTTTAAAGCGATATGAAGGAACTTGGACAACACCTTCTCACTTTTTGTCTTTCTTAATGTTGTTCTTTTTAGTAGATTGAAAACAATTTTATTTGAGATGTAGGTTATGTTTAAAGAGATATGAAGGTTGCTTATGTTATGTTTTTTTAGTGGATGAATGCTTTTATTTTTTATTTTATAGGCTAAATATTATATTAAAATATGCTTTCATATTTTTTTCAAACCCGTTCTAGTCCAACCCGACCCAACCCGACCTAAATGGGACGGGGCGGGGCAGGTTCGGGTTTTTTACATGTTTGTTGGAATGGGTTTGGGACGGAAAAGTAATACCCGTCATGGGTTTGGGACGGTTTGAGACGGTATTTTGTTAGCGGGTTTGGGATTGGGTTTCACCCAGGGGCGGCGCCACATTGTTATTTGTGGGGTCAATTGACCCCATCCAACTTCTAAATAACATCAAGCATTATACCCTATGTTAACCCATCCAAAAAAAAATAAAAATCATTACCACATTTGACGCATATATAATATGTTGTGATGGCCTAGTGGGTCCATCAATATTTTTTAAATAAATTTACCTGGCTATCCCCACATTAACCCAAAATTGAAAGGATTATGTTACGTACAACCCTATTTCCAGTCTCAATTCTAGTCTACACGTGTTTTGAATTTTTAAAAATAGTATACCTCATTTAATAAGGTACATACTTTTATAAGAAATGAAGCATATGCTCCAATATATTACATGGGTACATTTATAGAAAATGTTAAACAAATCTATCGGCGCATATTCCTCGTTAGTGTGAGTATATGCTTTGTTAATTTTCTATCAAAGCATGTGAGAGTGGAATTGGGACTTGATTTTTTTAAACAATCAGAACAAATGAAGATTCAATATCAGACTCGTTTAAATGCTTTAGTTGATTGCGTAAGATTCCTTTTGCATCAAGGGTTAGTTTTTCGTGGTCATGATAAATTTGATGAGTTAACTAATAAAGGGAATTTTCTAGAGTTTCTTCCATTTTTGGCTGATCATAATGAATCTATCAATGACATTGTGTTGTAAAATACTCCAAAAATTAACAATCTATGTTACCATGATATTCAAAAGGACATCTAAATGCAGCCGCAATTAAAACTACTCTTTAAAAAAAAAACAAATAGACAATTGAAACTACTAATGCTATCATCACTTACCTTACAAATATGAAATCTCGAGGGCAATTGTAAAAGTTTATATATTGGAAATCCGTGATCTCATTTCTTTGATAATTTTTTTTTATTGTAAGCTGTTATATTTTCAAAAGAAAATTTTATATTTTTGATAAATATATAATAAGGGTGGATTCTTTAAATTTTTTATAGTATTTAGTTTTTAAATGACCCCATCTGTAGAAAATCCTCGAGCCGCCGCTGGTTTCACCAAACCCGTCCTATTGCTATCCCTAGTTTGGTGGTGTCTGTAGCTGTATAGAATTTTTTTTTTGTTTCTTAGATTTGTTACTTTAAAATCATGCATCACTACTATGCTAATGAATTTCCATGTGAAATGAATAGAAAAGCATATTGTTAGTAGGCCTATCAACTGGTCGGGTCAAGGTGGATTCGGGCCCGACTCATTTTGATTGTCGGGTCTTTAAAATATTTTACGTTTTTTATCGGGCCCGAATTGAACCATTGAAAGATATAGGTCAAATCAGAAGAGGCCGAACTTGGAGAGGTTGAAAAATGTAAATGGAAATAAAATATATGTCTAGACCATTGACAACCTAGGTTGGACCATTTAAAACAAATTAACATAACACATAAAAATTTAATCTACTTTTTAAAGTTTACAAGTTACAACAACACCCAAATTAAATCATGCGACAAACCAATCAATCATACAAATTCAAATTAAAATTAATTGTCCAAAACACTGGAATAAGTTAGCCAAAGTAACATAAGCCAGTGCAATGCATTTCTAAGTTTACTACATATTAAACAACCAAGTTCTTGCAGTATAAGTTTATATATAAAATAGTTGGGTCTTGGGTCCATAGGATCGGGTCAGAATGAACCCGGACCTAATCCGATTTTATGTTTGGATCCACCAGGTCGGGTAAATTACACATGTAACCGGTCCATGTCGGGTCAAGTCCTTGTCTGAACCTGACCTGTTGACAGGCCTAATTGTTATATGCGTCTCACCAGTCTTTTTCTAAGTCACTTTTATGGTCCTTATTTTCCATGTATCTCATATTCAATCTTTTTTATCTTTTTTACAATCATTTTTACAATCATTTTTGTATTCAATCTTTTTTACAATCATTTTTGTAGACCAAACAAATACTTATATGAATTGAATTCATAATTTTTTATCTACAAACAAACGAAACTTCAAGTGATACTAATAAACATTGTCATCATTCATGACGCAGTATATGGTTGCCCATTCTTGCTTTCTTGGAAGGGAAAATAAGGTTGAGACTCATATGTGACTTGTAAAAAAATTTAAAATTTTGTTTGACATACTCGAATCACTTTCACTTTGAAACATTTAAAAAAAAAAAGTTGAATCCATGAAAAGTTATATTTTTGAGAAAGAAGAATTGTATGTCTATTAAAGTCATGAAACTGACTTTTAAAATTCATAATTTTTGACCCACATACAAACAAAGCTTCAAGTGATATTAATAAAAGTAATCATCATTTATAACGTAGTGTACAGCCACCCATTCTTACTTTCCTAGAAGAGGAAATAAAGTTGAGACTCACATGTGACCTGAAGAAAAATTAAAATTTTATTTGAAACGACCACTTCATTTTCATTTTGAAACATTTTAAAAAAAAGTTGAATATGAGAAAGTTATATTTTTGAAAAAGAAGAATTGTAATTGTCTATTAAAATAATAAAACTGGGCCACAAACAATGAGAGCTTCAAGTGATATTAATAAACATTGTTATCATTCATGATGTAGTGTACGGTTGCTGCCCATTCTTACTTTCCTAGAAGTGGGAATAAAGTTGAGACTACGAAGATTTAAAATTTTATTTGAAATGCTCAATTCATTTTCATTTTAAAACATTTATGAAAAAAAAAAAATGGCTTTTAAAATTCATAATTTTTGACCCACAACCCAACAAAGCTTCAAGTGATACTGTTAAACATGGTCATCATTCATGACGCAGTGTATAATGTTCCATTTTTACTTTTCTGGAAGGAGAAATAAAGTTGAGACTCACATGTGACTTGTAAGAAAATTAAATTTTTTTTTAAATGCTCAATTCATTTTCATTTTGAAACATTTTTGAAATATTAAAATTTTAAAATTCATAATTTTTTATGCACAAACAAACAAAGCTTCAAGTGATACTAATAAACATGGTCATCATTCATAACGCAGTGTACGGTTGCCCATTCTTACATTCCTGGGGAAAGAAAATTGAGACTCACATGTGACTGGTAAGAAAATTTTATTTGAAATGCTCAATTCATTTTCATTTTGAAACATTTTGATAAAAAATAAAACTGACATTTAAAATTCATAATTTTTACTCACAAACAAACAAAGCTTAAAGTGATACTAATAAACATGGTCATCATTTATGACGGAGTGTACGGTTGCCCATTCTTACTTTCCTGGAAGGGGAAACAAAGTTGACACTCACACGTGACTTGTAAGAAAATTTAAAATTTCACTTGAAATATTCAATTCATTTTCATTTTGAAACATTTTTGAAAAATAGTTGAATACATGAAAGTTATTTTTTGAGAAAGAAGAATTGTAATTCTTGTTAGAGTCACAACACTCACTTTTAAAATTCATAATTTTTTACTCAAAAACAATATTTCAAGTGATACTAAAAAACATAGTCATCATTCATGATGCAGTGTAGGGGGGGGATGCCCATTCTTACTTTCTTGGAAAGGAAAATAAAGTTCAAACTCACATGTGACTTGTAAAAAAAATTAAAATTTTGATTGAAATGCTCAATTTGAAAAGAAAAAAAAGTTGAATGCATGAAAGTTATATTTTTTAGAAAGAAGATTTGTAATCCTCTATTAGAGTCATAAAACTTATTTTTAAAGTGTATTTGTTTCACAAAAAAAATAAGAAAAAATGAAAATTTTGTCACTATCTAAAAACATTGTGTTTGTTTAAACTAATTGAAAAAAAAAATTCTAATACTTTCTTTGTTATTTTCTCTTATTAGAAGATTTAGGAAAATTTCCTAACATAAGAAAATGAAATGACATATTTTTTTTTCACTTATTTTTTTAATCATTTTTAATCACTTTATATAATGATACAAATGACATGTTTTATTTTCTATCATTTTTTACCGCATACATAGACGTTATTTTGTTTGCTTTTTATTATTTTTTATTTTAAACATTATACATATATTTGCATATTTATTTTTCTTTAATCCTATTTTATATTATTATTTATTTGATAAATAATTACAAATAATAATAAAGACCCCACATTAAAATATGTAGCGTTATATTTCATGGCTGGCACGCATAGGTGATGATAGTACTCAATCAATGCAAAATACTTTTACACAAAAAAAAAATAACTTCAATTTACAATACTGAATCATAACTTCATTTAAAGAGGGGTGCTTTGAATGAGATATTATTAGTTCCTCAAGGCACCGGAGGCTTTAGCAAAATTTGCTAGACGCACTCAAACATCTAATTATACAGAGCTGTTGGAGGACAACTGTATCCGGGGTATTGTCCAACAACACTTAGATGTTTATATTACTTCATGTCCAAAAATTAAAACCCAAATAAGAAGAAGAAAGAGATCGATCATTAAATGTAAAAAACCCTTCTAATAAAAAACGTTATTAGAAGTAATATAAATAAATTTATATTACTTCTAATAAATATGATTTTATCACGTGTAAATAAATGTAAAAATGTTATTATCAATTCTTTTGTCCTTTTGCGGATGATATTGGATAAATAAATTTATTTTTTATTTAATCACTTTCAATTAAAATATAAATAATTCATCGCCCTTTTTTTTTTTAAATGATGTTTGTAACTTATAATATACACTGGACATGAAAATGAAAAATAAAGTATAAGTTTTACAACCCATACAAAGTTTGTGAATATTCATATTAACCTCTTATTTTTCTGAATATTCATATAACCCCCTATATTTTCTTGTAGATAAATATTTAAGTTCTTGAGTTAGCCTTTTATCAAATTTTAATAATATTCTACATATATTCTATTTAAAAGTATTACCTAAATGACTCATGAGATTTTAAAAAAAATCAATATAATCACTCTAAATGATCAAAATGTCCCCCAAACAAAAAATCTCACTATGTTTCTTCTTCGATTCAGGGGTACGTTGATTTCCAAAACTAATAAGTCATGAGTGAAATTTGATGGCATAGAAATTATATTTGTTATTTAGAAGTATAAACGAACATGGTATATTTGTAAAAAAAAAGGGCACTGTGACACTTAGTTTTTTTTTCAAAGTCTACAAAATATAGTTATATGTATATTGTTAGAAATTCAGTGAATTATATCTCATTAAAAAAAATTACACTTATTAAAAATGGATTCATTTAATTTAAAATATAACGATATACATTTTTTATTAAAACATATATCTCATTAGATGATGTTTATTGTTTTAAAAAAATGTGTGACCTGAGTTTAGGACTGTAAAATGACCGAGTCTAACATTTTCTATTAAAAAGACCATCTCAAACGCTTGTCAATAATTAAGAAAAAGAATGGACAATCTAAGAAAGATTTATTATCATAAATATTATTATGTATGTATAATGTCCTATTTTATATTAAAAGAGAAATATACACTCTAAAGATATTGTTGGAAAAACTTAGGTTTTGATCAATTTGAGGTTAAAATGAGTTTGGGTTCCAATAATTATATTTAGTGGAAACCCATTGGATTGCGTTCCTCTCATTGAGTAGATGAACGTAGTATATTTACATTATCAAAACTAAGTTTGGATGAATGAGAAAATTGAATTCAAAGTTCTCCCAATAACATGATGAAAATGGTTGGTGGTTGGGGAAGAAAAATCTTTAGTCCCACATCGGTTAAAAACAAAAAGTATTGAGGATTTATAAGATGGGCTCCTTATACTCTAGTGAATTGGTTTTGGTGGACTATGGTGGACCTTTCCAAGCGGGGTGGTGCGTGACCACCACGCGCGAGGGCGTATGATTTTAGGGCGCACTTGGCATACCTTTTCTTTTTGCCTTTTGTCTGATCGCTTTGATCAAATGAAATCTGGGCCGTCGATCGGCAGATGTGATGTGGGATGATCGGATTAAACACAGAAGGTTCGTTGGTTTTTTGGTTTGAAGTGCTGCTATCAGAGGACGATCTAACCGTTGTATCCTGAGAGACTATCGCCGGAATCCGTGAGACCAGTGCGGGGCGAACAAAGTTTAAGGACATAGAGTCCAACTCTAGCCTCGGTCTTCACCATTCGAAAACAGATTCATCAAATCAGTACACCTCTATTTCGTTTTAATACTGTTTTGCTAACAGATGCTACAAATAATCAAATTCATTCATGAAATTTTAATTAGGGCGTATAATTATATCCGAGGAAACGGTTAAGGATAGGGGGTAGTCTCATGTGCATTCATCATATTCTTTAATTTTTAAAAAATGTATACTTTTTAGCATTTTTGTATTATATTATAATTAGTTTACTAGGTATTATTCTAAATTTTTAGTTTTAAGTCCCCGTATATCGAATTTAGTCTTCCTCACTTCTTCATATTTTGAGATAATTTAGGAATTCCCTCCCAACATGGCCCTCCCAGGGACTTATTCCTAAATTATCTAAATGTAGGGATTAAAACTAAAATATGAAGAAGGGAGGGACTGATCGCTAACGATAGTTTATGAAGACAAAACTAAAAATCCCATTATTCTATTAAAAAATCTCTATGAAAATAATTGGACAGTGAACCTATATGGCAAAAGTCTTTATGACAAAGTGTAGGATCCAAGGGACTCAGGGAAGACAGATATGTTAGAAACCCAATTCACTCTTGTGTACCGTGAAATGTATTCTTGTACTCCCACTCATTCATGTATAAATTAGACTCTATTAATATGATTTAACAAAATTATGAAAGTACTAATAGTTTTTGTGATAATGAATTATGGAAATACCAGAGAGTGATGTAGGGAGAGGGAGATTTGAACTTTAGACCTGTTTATAAATAAGAAGGATACGGGATACGAGGGCTTATCTGCAAAATGTCCAAGCATGGCTCACGACCACAGCCGATTTTTATAAGGACCTATTCATAAGTAAGATGGATACGGGGGCTTATCCGCAAAATGTCCGAGCATGGCTCACGACCACAACCGTTTTTTATAAGGACCTATTCATAAATAAGATGGATACGGGGTCTTATCCGCAAAATGTCCGAGGCAAAATGTCCGAGCATGGCCCATGCAAAATGACCGTTTTTTCCCCGTTGGCGAAATTTTGTCGCCATCGTACCGTTTATATATAGTGCTAGTGATGATGTACGCGCTTTGCGCGAGTTTTATAAGGACTTATTTATAAATAAGATGGATACGGGGGCTTATCCACAAAATGTCTGAGCATGGCCTAAATAACCACAGAAAAGGACAAACTCAGCCGATTTTTATAAGGACCTCCTTATCTGCAAAATGTCCGATGGCTCACGACCACAGCTGATTTTTATAAGGACCTATTCAAAATAAGATGGATACCTTATCCGTGTCCGAGCATGGCTCACAACCACAGCCGTTTTTTATAAGGACTTATTCATAAATAAGATGGATACGGGGGCTTATCCACAAAATGTCCGAGGCAAAATGTCCAAGCATGGTTCATGCAAAATGACCGTTTTACCCCGTTGGCAAAATTTTGTCGCCTTCGTACCGCTTTATATATAGTATATAGATATAGATACTCGTTGGTGAACTGAAAAATGAGAAAATATTTCAACCTGTCCCATTTTAAGCATGCCTTTTTTATCATTCAAAAAATCATAAACATTTATTTAAATGTATATGATCTTTGAGCTGTTTTTACATGCTTTAGGTTAGGTTCATCAGCATTCATAGGAAATGCACGATCTTGTAAAATATTTTGATGGTGCACCTATATAGTGTGACATACTACCTGATTTGTAGAAAATTGAAGTTTCATTTATATCTTAATCAATTAACTAAATTTAGAAACGAGTTGGCTTAGGTGGGACCAACATGATTGATTAAACTGATTTGTAGACACGTCCCCTCGTTTGGGGGGTGGACGTTGTGCCTACGTCCCTCGTAGACGCCCCGAGTTCAAACCCGGCTAACCACCATTCGGGGTGTAATATGGGCCTTGTGCCTAGTTTGTCCTTGCCCTTAATGGGTAAGTTTATCAGAAAAAAAAAAAAAAAAAAAACATGATTGATTAAAGTGTGTGTGTATAATTGTTTATTATTAGACTACAATGTCTTTAACGTACAATAGTAGGCTATTAAAACTAACATAGATGCAGAATAGACAATGGGTCAGATGACCATGAGAACTAGCCAAGATGATTGATCACACTGTTTTTTCCTTCCCGTGTACAAAAGAATTTAAAAAATCTGGGTCCCCTCGAGGGGGAGGTCTATTTTAAGAGTATAATAAATATATATTTAATTCATTAAATATATATTTAAAAAACATTAAATATATTAGGAACAACAAAAACCCTAAAATAAACAGTCCCCAATAATTTTTCAAAATTGTTCTGGACTTTACCTCAACAAAAAAAAAATTCTTTGAAGAACAACTTTACCTCAACAAATTTTGAAAACTGATTTAAGATAAACTGAGGGACAGGAAAACAAAATTTAATAATACAGTTTGTTTGACCTTATTTTTTTTTGCTTTAGATCTAAAGCATGAGCGGGAGCGGGAGCGGCGGACGGAATGTTTCCACCGGAGGTCAAGGCGGGTCAAAAGGGAAGGAGGCAGAGTGGATAGTTGTATTGAGAAAGAGGAAGATTTCTCCTGGTTCTCCGGGGGGTTACAGTAAGAGGGACACAGTAAGATGTTTTCGATGTCTGGTGACGGGTCATCGTGTGACCGAGTGCAGGGACCCGCCTAAATGCTGGAGGTGCGGAAAATGGGGGCACAAAAGTCATGACTGTGTAGCTTATCTGCCAAGGGCAAGGTTGGGTCCGGGGGAAGGTTGGATAGGAGCGTGGAACTAACCCCTGCGAGCTCCCACTTCGGGATGCCAATTTCGCCGAAAGTTCATATGTTTTGGCCTTCGGACCTAGCGGACAGGAAGGATATGTTCAACAGGAGCTTACTAGTTGACTGGAAGGGAGAGCAAGGAGCAAATTGGAGGGAGGTGGAAATGGCCATTTTTGAACGATGGAATGAACTTTCCCCCTTCCAGTTATGGGTGCTGAGTGGCCGTAAATCCATTATTAGGCTGTCAAGCCTATCAGTAAAGTACATGCTTCTCTTCGAAAAGGAGCTGATACTCCCTACGGGGAGAGCTTCATTTTCCGAATGCGAGCTAGGGGGGGGGGGGGGCTAGTGGGTGTGCTCCAAACGGTTGTAAGGAGGTGCTCGTCTTGAAGGGGTTGCCATTGCTTTGGAGGTCGGCTGAAGTCGTTCGGACGATAGTCAGGTCATGGGGACACCTGATGGAGGTTGCTAAGGTAGAGGTGGTAGAGGAGGAGAACCCGGTGCTGTAGGCGACGATATGGAGAAATGTTCTGATTAACATACCACCCAATGTGTGTGTGAACCTCGATGGGTGGAGGGTGTCGATCCTAGTGGAGGTGGTAGGGGCTCAGGATAGTCAACGATCATATGCGGAGGTGGCGGGGGGAAAGCAGGAAGGACAGGGGGGGCGGGGGACAGGCGGTCCCATCCAAGGTCCCAGGCGAGGAAGTTAGAAGGTTGGTGTAGGAGGACAAGGCCAAAACGTGCATAGTTCAGGGAGGTTCCGGTGGCCCGAAGAAAGTCCAGGATGAATCGGTGAAGACGGTCTCTGCCATTGGAGATTGCTAGGGGAAGGTGGTGGTGACAAAGGGGTCTATTCATGAAGAGGGACAGGTGTAGTTTGACGGATGTACGGAAAGTCAACATACCTGGCTCAGACGTGATTATTACGCCAAGTGTCGAATCAGCGCAATCTATGCTGCCTCAAAGTGGTGGAGTGTTCACCCATCCCTCGCTTTCAACCCCTGCCATACCTGAGGCCTTTGTAGAGACCCATCTCTGGAGACTCGACATGCCCTTAAAGGGGAGTCACCTCTCAAAAGGTCGGTGGTGAAAAGACACGTGGTCAAATCTGACCCTCTGTTGAATGGTGGGGTTACAGCTGGGATGGGCCTGAAGAGTGAGATGACCCAAGGGATTGGTAGGGCTGGGATAGTTCCTTTTTATGGACCTTTTTTTCATGGCCCACCAAGGAACCGGGTAGACCGAGTTCAAGTGGCCCATCCGATTACGGATCAGAACCGAACAGCCTCAGTGGGGGCTCTTGGTCCTGTCATATGAAGGTAGGACAATCATCTGATGAGATCATAAGGACGGGTATCCCATGTTGACCGACTTTGAACATGAGCCATCTAAATGGTGAAGCCCAAATTAAAAAGTAGGTCGGCCACAAGCTCTCCCCTAAAATAAAACAGTTAGCAAAGGGAATATCTCATGACACTAAAAAGGACAGTATATCAGTAAAACAGTTATAGGATAATGATGATCCCTAAGTGACACATGTCCAAAGATCCAGAGGCCACGTGGAGATTCCATATTACGTTATAGTCACCCTGCAAGGCTGAAACTGGCACGCCCCTGCTTAATATAAAAGGGGGACTTCATCTCCCATTCAAGGTATGCGAAATTCTGACTCTCTCTCTTACTGATTCTCAAGTATTTTGAGTTCTTCTTCTCGAAAGGAAGGGATCACTGACTTGAGCGTCGGAGGGGCATTAGCCGGCACCGCACTGGTGTGAGTTGTAGGTACCTGAAAGAAGGAGAGGACGACGAGGAACGAAAGCTCTAGAAGGATCGTCGCTAAGAGGGGTTCGAGCCCATACCATCTTGGGTCCACTTTCAAAGCCCGGATTGGAGTAGATATGGCCCAAGAGGGGATAATAAAAAATCACGTCCCCACAATACAAATAACTATCAGGCACCTTGTATTGCATATTGAGAGCATCATTTTCACCACATTTAATTAATTTGTCCACCTCCTCAAAAATCTCATTCATATTGCAATAATCCTTATCCAGAATAACTCTTTTTTGCCTCCCTAATTTGTATGTCCTCTCTGTGCCTTTCATCATTTTCCAAAAAACCCCCATACCGAAACAATATACACACACTTGTATCCCCAACATCCTAAATTCAAAACAACATTTAGCATGGATGAAATCTTTAAAAAGTAGACTATCACATTGAAATTGATAAGATATATAATCACAAAACACACTGAACAACCAAAGTCATAACTAAACTTCAAAAAACATCACTGATTCATTCAAATACATAACCTAAATTCAAAAAACAACATAACTAATTGAAATGCATAACAAAACTTCAAATAACATAACACAACACACATTTGTATCCCAACATCCTAAGGGCCTGTTTGGATAGAGGCATAAGCTATTCTGGGGTTTATACCTATTCGAGGAATTGTTGACTTTATCAATGGAATAAGAGATTTTGTGTTTGGATGTATTTTCAGTTATTCTCATTGAAAAATGTAATAATAAAGGTTGGAGTGTTTGGTTGATGAAGAATAAGATGAGAATAAGATGTAAAAAGTTGATTTGACATGTGAGCCCCATTGATGTATAAGAGGTGATGACAGCTAATTTGATGTGATGATATGTGATTTGATAGGTGGATCCCCTTATTCCAGTGGAGAAAATAACACAATTCCATGGGTGGACTTGGAATACAAATACCAGCTTATTCTCTCCTTATTCCGCATAGCTATACCCCCTTATTCCGCCTACCCAAACACCTATTTTACCTATTCCTCCCCTATTCCACTCCTATTCCACCCTTATTCAGCTACCCAAACGGCCCCTAAATTCATAACAATATTTCAGCATGGATAAAAACATAAAAGAACAACAACTATCACATTGAAACTGATAACATGAATGACTACAAAACACACTAAACACCCAAAACTCATAATTAAACTTAAAAAAACAACACACATTCGATCAAATACATAATCTAAATTCAAAAAATAGTATAATTAATTAAAATGCATAACAAAACTTCAAATAACATAACACATATGAACCACAAAACAACATTATAAGACTTCGAACATTCAAACCAATCTCATACATGGAAATCAACTTACCCGAGACTGATGACTAGGTTGAGTTGGTTCATTGAATAGATTGGATTCCAATAAACGATTGGACGTTGCAGCTGATCTGATAACCAAATGACCGTCAACAGATCTGATGAGGTTTCTTTGCTCCCTCCTCATGAAGATTCTTAGGTTTAGGGTTTGGAGACGATAAAAAAAGGGACTGATCAAAGAAAATTAGATCTAGGGTTTGAGTTGACTGAAAAAGGGGCTGATCGAAGAAAATTAGGGCTATGGTTTTTTTTTGTTATCTCATAGAAGGGAGGGTAATTAGGTAATTGTTCATGTTTGGTTGGGCTAGGTAACCATGGTACACACAAGAATCATAATGGTGCTGACTGTAGGGTTACAGATGCAATGAATTAAACTTTTTCAGGGGTATATATGCCTACGTGTATTTTACAGGGGTATTGTCACAAAATTAAAGTTTTACAGGGGTATATATGCAACAATTCCTAGATTTTATCTCAAAAATATAAAAATGAAAAATAAATTAAAAATATCGAGTATTTTTTATTATTTACATAATCCATAATATACTGGATTTTATTTTAAAATATATAGTAAGAATCATTTTAAATTTATATTTAATATTAATTTTTAAAAAATATCTTATTTGAATTTTTATGTGACAAATAAATAAATTCAGGTAAAATATTAATTTCAAAGAATCATCTCATTTTACATCATGAAATAATCAATTTTGGGCAAAAGCTATTTCACATTCATACTATATATTGAAAATCTCTTTCACACGTGCTATTGAAAAGTTATGGGTTTGTTAATAATTTTTGGAAAGTGAAAAAATTTAATTGTTGATAAATTTAATATTTATAAATAAAATTGGTTATGATTTGATATTGTAACTGAAATTGCATGTGTATCATATTACATGTCTATAATTAACTTATGATCCCCCTATCATTCAAACAAGTTATAATATCTAAAGTTGAATTTCAAAAAAAAAAAATTTGGTGAGAAATTTTTAGATTAATTTTTTAATTCTTTATTTTTAGATGTTCATTATATCTAAAACAGTTGTCATCTTTTGATTGTAGATATCAGCAAAATCATAATTGAATTCTTCATCGTTTATTTTTTAAAACAAAAGCTCATAGAGACATAAAAAGTTTGTACATTAAATTGTGTGTTATATTGTCTTTTTTTTATTCGCTCAATTTTTCATATGTTAATCATTTTGAATATCCTCTTAGTTTAATTTTATGTTAATTTCTTTTTTGAATTTTGATTGAATATATTTTTTAGAATTTTGTTGAAAAAAATAGAGATGAAAAATGTATAAATATTAAATTTTAGTTTTTGTTCAATTATTTAATTTCTGTTTGCCGAATTTTCTTCTTGTTAATTATATTTAATATCCTCTTAGTTAAAATTAATATTGATTTTTTTCTAAAATTTTAATTATTATGTTATTTTGGATTTATTTCAAGTTACATAAATAGCAAATTTTGAGTCAAATATTATTTTCAACGTTAATTCTCATTTTGCATATAGAAATAGCTATTTTAGAGAAATATCTATTTTATAGTCATAAGCATATATCGAAACTTTCTTTCATACAAGCTATTGATCACCATGAGAATTACTGATGAAAAGTTATGGATTTTTAAATAATTTTATAATTATTTATTTAATTGTTGGAAAGTTAAAAAAAAATAAAATTGTTAGTAAGTTTAAAAGTTGCAAACAATTTTTTTTATGATTTGATATTATAAATGAAATTGCACGTGTATCATGACGTGTTACATGTTACATGCTTTAAATAGATCCTCCCATCTTTCACAAAAGCAAATATGTAAAGTTGCATTTTGAAGAGATTCTTTTTAGGTGAGCAATTTTTACCTTATTTTATTTCCCTATTCTTTATTTTTAGATGTTCATAATGTATCTAAAACATTTAACACCTTTTGATTGTAGATATCAGCAAAATCATAATTGAATTTCAATAATTTATTTTGAAGTCAAAAAACACATAAAGACAAAAAAAAATATGTACATTAAATTATGTTTTATTGTTTGTTTATTTATTTGTATAATTTTTCATATGTTAATCATTTTTAAAAGTCTCTTCGTTTAACTTCATATTAAGCTTTTTTAGAATTTTGATAGAACATATTTTTTAGAATTTTTTAGTAGAGATGGAAAATGCACAGATATTAAATAAAATGAAATTGAAAATCAAAACTACAAATAGCCAAGCATACCGATTCATTATGTTGTTATGAGTCATAGAGATTGTAAAAGAGTTTCCTTTATTCATATTTTCTTACGGATAAGATTGTACTTTGAGCTTTTTTATATTTTCTTAAATATTATATTTGAATAAGATATGTTTTAATTCTGATCATTTTCATATTTTAATATTTTGAAGAATAATGTTCACAGTATTCAAAAGAAATAGTTTGATTATAATTTTGAAATCAAGAAAATTGTGATATTAAAATAATTATTCATATTAAAATTTGTTTATATATTTGTCCAAAACATCATCCTTATATTATAATATCTAATCTAACTTTCAAATATAATTTTTTTTGAAATTAGGTAATTAATTTTATTTGAAAAAATGTGAAACTATATATGAAATTTAGCACTCCAAAATTTATTTATATAATTTTAGTTCTTTTATTAAATTAGTAATTAGTATCGTAAAATACAATTTTCTCATTTTAATATATGTTATTAATATTATAATATCTAAAATTATGTTTCTATTAAAAAAAATATGATTTTAACACTTAATTTAAAAATAAACAAAATAATAATCACAAATAATGTTAACAAAAATTCACGTGCGATGCACGTGTGCATTAACTAGTTTTTTTAAATACATCTGTATCTAAAAAACTAATATACTCATAAAAAAAAAGTAGAGGTTGGAGGAGGTTGAAATCTTTAAAGGTAGATGATTCACCTCTCATATGATAAAAGGCGATGAGATGAATCAAATGGTGGTGACATTGGTAGTCGGAGATGAGGAGGCCAGCCGGAACGGATTTTTGAGGTGGTAGATGATATAGGAGGGTAAAAAAGGAATTTTTCAAAAGATGGAGTATTGTATTGGGAGGTGGTGTACATTATTGATCAATGATCAATGAGGGATTGCTTTATTGTTAATGAAAAATTTAAATTTAAAGAAATGATAGTATTGTCTTTGCAGTTTTTATCTTTTTAAAAAGTCAAATTAGGAATAATAAGATAATGACACTTGTTGATTTGTCAATGGAGCTTAAATTTTAAGACTCATGTAACATGACTGTTAAAAAATAAAATAAAAACATGTATGATTTGAGTTTTTACGACTAAAAGTGAACGATATTTAACATTTTCCCACTATTATTGTAGCGCAAAACAAAAGCCCATTTTCCAAATAGAAAGCCCAGCCCACGTAATCCCTGTCAGTACACCAGCAGAACATTTTCGAATTTTGAATCCAAAGAGCCCCTTCTTTCAATTGGATCTATAGACCGGCCATGGCGTCTTCGTCGGGTTCTCCTCGGAAGCGCATCGATCAGGTCTCCCCACTCCCTCTCCCTCTCCCTCTTCATCCACCACTTCCTCTTTTTTGTTCTTTTTCGAAACCCTATATTCTTGATGCGTATCTCTCTTTTTTTTTGCACCCATACATTCTGATATTGCTGTTATGATTATCATTATTTTTAAAATTTTTCAAAAATGGGTTCATCTGATCCGAATGAATAATCGAGTTTGTCCTCCTCCAGTTTTTCGCTTCAAAGAAGAGGAAACAAAGATCGCCCTACTCAAACGCCAAGAGATCCGACAGTGTCTTGCAAGATGGATCCCCTGATGCCAAGGGCACCCTGGACAGCTACCTTGTCAGTTCCCCTGATGCCATCCCTCTCGGTAGGCGCAGTGATGGTGCTTTGTCGAGTCCCGGTCGTGCGGTCAAGAGGAATCTGGCATCAGAGATCACCCGTGCTTCTCAAGTTGAGCGTGAGGAGGGCAATGAAGGCTTGAAAGGGGTTCAACAAGTTGCGCCTCCCGATACTATGGTCGATGCAGGTAATGTCTCTGTTGGCGTGTCTGATATCTTGCAGAAGCCTGTTGTCGAGTCTGGGGATGGGAACCGAGAACTCAAGAAATTCGCTGCCGATTTTTTGTCTTTGTATTGCAGGTATATGTTCTTATGACTCTGACATTACATTTTTTTATGTTCTTTTTGCCTAGTGCTTCCTACAGTAATTCTTTCATCCTTCTTTACTTTAAACAGAGAGCTTCCCTCTGCTTTAACTTCACTGTCAGAGCAGGCTCCGAAGAGCAGCAAGAGAAATGGCAGTCCTTCCCTTCTGGCTGCAAACGGTAAGATTTGCATGAAGAAGCAGTGTGTGTCAGATCATGATCATGCTGAATCAGATGCTGCTTGCACATGTTCTGATCAAAATGACCCAGAAGACGTTAAGGGCGGCATCGACTGTGGAGAAACTGCCGTTCATCATCTACGGGATCCTGAGGTATTTGTCCACAGAATCCATGTCAGATTCTAGTAGCATTATTCTACAAACTGATTTTTTTTAGTTGGAAGCTGGCCAGGGTTCAGGAACAACTATTATAAGGCAAACGGAGCTTCTTAACAAGAGCATTGACAGTAACACGGGATTGAGAAAATACAGCAACATTCCTAACTCAGGCACACATGTGATAGAATGCTGCACTCCTGGTCCTCCTCCTCTTCCAACTCGTAGTATCAACAGGCCTCATGAAACTCCTAAATCAGCATCCCGAAGTTCCATGTTTTCTCCCGGAGAGGAATTCTGGAATGAAGCCATCCAGGTTGCTGAATGTTTACATGATCCGGCCAACAAATGTTTAGTTCAAGTTGCGGTGCAACATGATATCCCTAAAGACATGCCAGAGGATCTGACACTTCTGAAAAGTGGAAGCTCCAGTAATCAGTTACTAAAGAAAGTATCTTCTTCTCTGGGTGCCAATGATATGTCCTCGCTTGTGAGAGATGATTGTGAGCAAGTCAGTCATCTGGGTTCTAATGCATGCATTGGACATGCACATACTAAGTCATCTCTGGTCATTGAATGCAGTGAGCTATCCCCATTTCCAGTTAAGCAAATTGACTTCTCACTGGAGGAGAAGGGTTTAAAGGAGGATGGTGCACACCAGTCCTCTGTGCACAACATGGAGAGTGTTGTACATAGAGATAGAGGGGGTGTCTTATCTGCCCAGGAATCTGCCAACCGTAAAAGGCTTCAGAGCTCCAGCATTTTAACCCGTTGTGGAGTTCAAGGATCCAAGGGTCAGAACAGGTCTCTGCAACCCATGACTTTTGATACTGATCACAACAACTCACCATCAGTACCCCACATTATAGACCATGACTCAAGGTTACGGGTGGATGGGACCAAAGCTTTGATGTCAGATAGGAATGGCACAAGCATTATGGATAGCAGTAAAAGTTTACTTCCTCAAACTTGCCATGTGGCATGTGAAGCTGTGCAAAAATTCAAGGACCACCGCAGTGATTATGGGAAAGTGGATGGAATCTTTTCACCAAAACTAGATGAAAATTGTTCGCCATCAAGTGCTGTGCCTATAGATGATAGTTTAAAGCTTGGTAGTTGGCTTCCTCCTGAAATATGCAACGCCTATATGAAAAAAGGCATTTCAAAACTTTATCCTTGGCAGGTAAGCTATAAAGTTTAGTTGTATCAAATGGTTCTTACATTTTTTTACTATCTCAAGTCTAAACAATGTCAAATGAACTGTCATTTTTTTTTTCATTAAAAAAGAATGTTAAGTGGATTGCTGAGTTATAGCTTTGTTTTATTCTTTAATCAGATTGTGTGTGACAACTGAATTTTTATGTGTCTGTGAAAGAAAAATCTCGTGTAGAAAATTATCTCCCTTCACTTATTATGCACTGGTTTTGTTGAAGGCGAGTGTGTTACTTTTCATCCTTTAGCACAATCTGAAGCTCCCCTCCCCCTTCTTTTGCTATTTAATTTCTCCCTTCGCTTTGAGATATGATATTTCAATGTTTGTACGTGGTTATATTACTCCTTTCCATATGACATCAACTCTATGGTCTATATCATTGGTCATTTTGTAGAATCTCAAGAAATTGAATTACCCAACTCCATTAGTGGGAAAAAATTGCTGTGTGCATGTGTAGGCATGTGTGTGTGTGTGTTTTTTTTTTCAGTTAGCAGATAAAATAATATTATGATCCTCTATTTCAGTTCTTCATTACTTATTATCAGAGGAGATCTTGCTGACAACAAAATGCACATGTCATGTAGGTCGAATGTCTGCAGGTAGATGGTGTATTGGACAATAGAAATCTGGTTTACTGTGCGTCTACAAGGTATTTCTTCATAAAAACTTGACATGTGCTTTTTGCCTCACATGTAATATTTTTTTTTGAAAACCATTCGGATTAGATATGTCAAATGTAGCTCTCTTCAAATTATGTCATTAACCTTATATATTTTTATTTTCTATTTATATAACATACCCTTTGCACGTGACTAATGAATGAAAGAGGCGGGAGAATTGACTAACAGAGCAGTTAGAAGTTACAACTAGTTATGGGTTTCTTTAGAACAATTCTGAATGATAACTGGGAAAATTGTCATAGAGGTGGCTGAGAAGCCTGGAGGATAACTGTTTGAGGAATGTTTTTCTTATAACGATCAAAGTTGGATAGCTTGTGGCAATTAGAGTCAAACCATACAATTAGATAGTAGGAGAAAGCTGTGTCAGATATGATGTTCTTTATGGCAGTATAAAAAGGCTTATAAATTTTATAAGAAAAAGATTTGATAAAAGTTGGATGGCCTGTCTTATTAAAAGATTAGATCCAAGCAGTACAATTAGATTGTAGGGAGATTCCATTCAACTTCTATCATATCTTTTTCTGAGATTTGATGATTCATGATACTAAAAATAGGTTGATAAATTAAAGGAAAACATAAATAAATGATGATCTGTTCCATTAAGATTTAAGAGATAAAACTGTGTTACTTCATTGATGCCTATTTTCATTTTTGTATTAATAAAGTAGAATCTCATATTGACATGAAAATATCTACTTGTCTGAATTTGTATTAGGTATTTTGAAATGTCTCTTACTGATTCTAGTCACTAGATTGACAATGAGCAGCCTACAAATGGATGCCTTTTGCTTTAAAATTGAACTCGTAAATTGTGTAGTTCCATAAATGTGTCATGAGTGGACTCCTTAATTTTTACTATGGTGGACGGAAGTGGATGCAATAAAAGAAAGATTCTGGGGCTGAATGTTTGACGGAGATTGGAAGAATTCAGATAATGGGCACAAATACTGCAAACAACATCAAATATCATTGAATTTGGTAAATATGATACGGAATTATCTGTGGCTGAGCAGGATACATAAAGCTGAATCTAATATTAATCAATGATAAAAATGATTTCTTGTAAGTTTTCCAGATTTGTCATTAGATTCTTGTTTCATTTGCTTTTCTTTTTGTACTTCCATTAAAATTTACAGAGTTCTGTGCTTTGTAAAAAATATTCTTAAATGATTATGAGTTCTTTCTTTGTGATAATGATCTGTAGCATTTTTTTTTGGTCTTCAGAAGTTTGTTTAGTGAGCAGGATTATATCATGACAGGAAATCTGATATTTGTTTTGACACTATGCTGAACTTGTGACATGTCTGTGGATTATATATACTTTCCTGGTTTGTTTGACACGCCTAACCTATCTGTGCAACAGTGCTGGGAAGAGTTTTGTGGCTGAAATCTTAATGCTGCGTCGAGTGGTAACAACTGGAAAAATGGCACTGCTTGTCCTTCCATATGTATCAATATGTGCAGAGAAGGTGTTCCTTTCTCATTTTGCAGCTTTCACCTTACTTTGCTTATGTATTTCAATCACCATAACTACCTTATTTATTGCAGGCTGAACATTTGGAAGTACTTCTGGAGCCACTCGGCAAGCATGTTCGTAGTTTTTATGGCATTCAGGGTGGGGGATCACTTCCAAAAGATACATCTATAGCTGTCTGTACAATTGAGAAGGCAAATTCTTTAGTTAATAGGTTGTTGGAAGAGGGCCGCCTCTCTGAAATTGGTGTTATTGTGATAGATGAACTTCATATGGTAAATCCTCTCTCAGTTGGACCTTGCTGGATGGGCTGTCGTGTCTTCATTGTTTATCTATACATTTTCTTTTTTGTGCATCTTATGGAGGTGAATGGTCTTACATATTCTCTCTATTCCTCTTATTTACCGCCCCCCCCCCCCTTCTTTTGTTATTCATACTGCATTAGCTTCTGAGATGCTCTTTCTGAGATGCTCTTTCTGGTATACATCATCTGGACTACTGTGGTGTCTCCATAGTTTTAAACTGTGTGCGGACCGCATGTGCGGTGAGGTCCGCACACAGCATATGCGGCCGCACTTTAGTATTGGAAGGCGTTCGAACGGGCGTTCGAACGCCTTCCTTTTTTTTAAAAACAAAAAATACATAGGACGTTCGAACGCCCGTTCGAACGTCCTCGGGCTTTTAAGTCAGGTTCATCCCGAAACCCTTCCCATCTCTCCTCTCTCATTCCATTCGAACCCAAATCGTCCAAACCCCTTTTTCCACTTCAAATCTCTCTTTCAAACCCCCCCAAATTCATCCCAAATTCTCCTAAAACACATCCAAATCCTTCCAAACACCATTTAAGGTATGCATTCTCATCTTCTTCATCTCCATTATCAATGTTTTTAATTTTTTTTTGTTTAATAGTTGAATATAAATGATGAATGATGTTTATTGTTGTATATTTTTTTGTTTTGCAGCCTCAATCATTCATTTTTTTCATTCTACAACATTTCTCATCTCCCTAGTCCCAAATTGAAACCCTAGATCCCAAAATCACAAATTCTCAACCATGCATATCACCCAACTTTTTCCTCAAGAATCTCCTCCAAATGCCTTCAAGAATCTCCTCCAAATGCCTTCAAGATCCTTTTAAGCCTTCTTCAATAACCCCTACAATAAAAAACTAAATGAATCACACACTATAATAACAAGTGGAAATGGTAAATTTCAAAGAACATGAAGAGTTTTGAGAATTGAGAAATTTGAAAAATTTGAGAGTTTTGAGAATGTGAGAGTTTGGAGAGATGTTAGAGTTGTTTTAGATGCATTTGGGATTCAAATGGGACCTATTAAATAGTGGGTACCCTAAAAAAAAGCCCCAAAATGTTTTCCAACGGCTAGTTGCGTGCGCCGCACATGCCGCACATCGGTGGCATGTGCGCAGCACATGCCCGTCAAGTGCGCCCAGGGGGCGCACTTGACCAAGTGCGGCCGCACGTACCGGTACGTGCGGCCGCACTTTAAACTATGGGTGTCTCCATTGCTATACTCACCTAATACTCATGAAGTTCTCATAGGGTGGGTATTAAATACTATATGATAATATTTTAGTCAAGATTACTATCTTATGAATATCGGTCAAGGTGAGTTTAGATTTAAGAATGAAGTATTACTCTTGTTTCCATAGAGGAAAATATAGTGTTCCACCTCACATATCTTTTTGTATGCCTGACTGAGCTGTTGGTTTCAGTTTTTGGTGTTTTGGTAGTGAGTTTTCTTTTGTTGGTTGGTGCGCATGAGACATCTACCAAGCGTCATGGTTGTCCAATTATACGTTATAATGGACTATTGATGGATTGACTAGTTCTTCAGTCATAGTTCAGTCATAGTCAATGAAAGCCAATGTGGCATTGACATTGGTAATAGAGCATTTGTAGATTGAAGATCCAGATGATAAGTTGGAATGAGCTGCCTGTGTATAATGGTCTCCAGTCATTAATGAAAGTCAAAGTTGGCATCTGTAGTTCCTTAAAAAAAGTTCATACCTGTAGGATGAAGATCCAGATTAGTTGTGAGGAAAGACCTGCCTTAGTGGAAGTATTGCAGATATTAAATTTTGTTAAAATGCAGTGAAATGAGTTGGATTTATAGGTTTGACATTAACTAGGAATGAATATATGATTAATGGCTCAAAATATTCTACCAACATAGGTTATATGTTGTACATACACAGTTAATCGAAAGAGAATATAAGTTGTACATCGTTTTTGCAGACATGCTTTGCGCGTGGTTCATGAGAAAATGTAGACACTTTGATCATATATCCGATTTTCTGTCCTTCATTCTATATTACCATGATAAATTTCACCAGACGTTATTTTGTTTGTGATTTGTTCATTAATGATTTTAGTGAAATGCAGGGGTTTTCTAAACTTCTTTAATCATCATATTTGTAATGTACTACTTTATATCATCATTCTCATTTCTATTTGTTTATATTTCAGTTGCCTCATTGGAATTTGTTTTAGAATAATAATGTATATGCTTGCCTTTTAACATTTTATGATAAAGTTTCTTGTAAGTTTGTAGTTTCCCTTTATATTTACTTTGTTTCCAAGTTTTCTGGAACAGTCAATGTACTGTCTAATTAGGAAGTTTGTCATTGTTCTGCAAGGTATGGACATGGTTGTTGAATCTCAGCTGAGCGTACTTAACTCATGGAGATTATTTGTCGATGCATGCTTATATCCCAATGTTCTTCAGCTGCAAAGCATTTTGGTTCTATTTTCATGTAGCCAATATCTTTTTGATGAAAATTACAAATTGCTGTCTTATTATTCTATTTTAAAGATCTCAAGATTTCTCAATTGTATTTGAACTGAATTTCTTTTAGAATCTGTGTGAATATTAGCCTGATAAAGTGATTTTTTAACTGTCCCAATTGATGAACTTTTGTATCTTACCAAACAGCTATAGAATTTGCAGTGGATGCGAAAAGGATTAAAATAGACATTTCCTTGAACCTTTTTTTTTCAAAATGTGAAATAAATTAGCATCAATGGGTTCTTCATTTTAGTAATACAGTCTGTGCTTCTTTCCTTTAGGAGTTTTCTTCTACAGTTCTACCATTGGTTCTTATCATTAAGTACGTTTCTTGTTTGCTACTTTCATCAAGGGCCTTCATGTAATCATACTATATTTCATCATAATGTTATTAAATGTTTTTACAGGTTGGTGATCAAACACGTGGGTATCTCTTGGAACTCATGTTGACTAAGCTTCGTTACGCAGCTGGTGAAGGAAATGTAGAATCTTCTAACAGTGGGAATTCGGCTACAAGTAGTGGGAGATCCGACGCTCTTGGTTTGCAAATTGTTGGAATGAGTGCAACTATGCCAAATGTAGCAGCTGTTGCTGATTGGCTTCAGGTATGTAAAACTATCAAATATTTTTTTTGTTGAATTCATCTAAAGGAATTGCAATCTGTCTCTGATTTTATTATGTGGATCATAGTAATCTCAGGCTACCCAACCTAGTCTAATAAAGTAATGAATCGAATGATAATTACAATCTATCTGATTTTATCTAACTAAAATTTATTGACATTTGTAAAGGAAAATTGTTTATTTATACCATTCATGATAATGTAAATGCTGAAAAAATTGCTTATGAAATTTTACATGATTAGCAAACTTACAAACCATTGTGCGTATTAAGATTTCTTTATGTTAGTTTCTTACAATGACACTATTGTTGACATTGATCAATATCATTCAATGGACTATTTGTGAGTTTTGAAATCATATGAAACCTATATGGTCAAACTTAGATTACAGGTAGATTCTCATGAAAGGTTTTCATTGCTAAAGTGAGTTGTTAATTTGGTTGGTCGCTTGGCCAGGTTGGTCGATTAAAGCGGGTCAATGAGTGGAGGGTTTGGGAAAATGGGGTTGGTCCAAGGAAGTGGGAGGTGTTACCGTGTTAGGTTACATCTTTGACCTGATAGACAAGGGAGAAGAAAAAGGGAGGCGGCCATGGAGTTTAAGGTTTTACCTCTCCTTCATGGAGATTTTGCGGACGATAGGCGTAACAACTAGAGTAGGCGGCAGGTCTCCATTGGTGGACCCAGAGTATGGGAGATAAGCATTGATGGAAACTCGATGCTCATGGGTGATAGGATGTGTATGGTGATAGAGGTGGATCTCGATAGTTAGATTGACGAAACTTGAAAGTGGGGGTGGTGAAGAAGATGGTTGTCAATGTGAGGAGGGGTGGTCCCGATGGTGACGGTGAGAAGGAAATCATAGGAAGAAACTGAAAAAAAGTTGAATAGAAAGGAATGGGAAGGTAAGATGAAGATGATAGACCAAGAAGATGATCTGGATTTCTCTCCGATGCAAAATGACTTAGGACAGATATAAGGAGGAAAACAAGAGAAGAAAGAGATGAAAATATAGGCAAGTGAGGTCAATATTTCATTATAACTCTTAAAATCAATTGAAAGTTGAAACTATCGGGCTGCCATACATGAACTTAAATAAAAAACAACTTTAAAAGGCTAAATTTACTTTAAACTCCCTACTTAACTAAAAAAACACCATAATAAGTAATAACTCCAAATCCTGTCCTACTACTATGTTTGGGTCTCACAAAAATAAAAAGAAATCATAACGACAAAAATATCATAAATAACAAAGAATTTCATAATCTCATTTCTCATCACACTGCATCTGGGTTGATGTTGATCAGCTATGATGGTATTTGCAGGCAGCTCTATATCAGACTGATTTCCGGCCTGTTCCTCTAGAGGAATATATAAAAGTTGGAAACACAATTTTTAACAAGAAGATGGAAGTTGTTCGGAAATTATCTAAAACTGCTGATCGCGGAGGTAAAGACCCAGACCACATAGTGGAATTGTGTAATGAGGTATCCATCATCATGGCTTGTTATTCTGTACATCTTTGTGCCCTTTGTCACAGTGGTGGTCTCCTTTAGCTGAAGGACTGCATTTGATGTCGGTCATTGACAAATATTTGTTAATGACTGTGCCACAGGTTGTACAAGAAGGACACTCTGTGTTGTTCTTTTGTTCAAGTCGCAAAGCATGTGAATCAACTGCAAGGCATATTTCAAAGTATCTCAAAAAAATTGCCTTCACCTCTCGAGAAGGTGTTTGTGAGTACGGGGATGTTTCCTCAGTCCTTGAAGCTCTGCGGAGGTGTCCAGCTGGGTTGGACCCTGTACTAGAGGAGACCCTTCCTTCTGGTGTTGGCTATCACCATGCTGGTCTCACAGTATGGCTTCTCATCTGTCTTGATTGTGGCACTGGGATGATATTTTAAGTTTTCCTTTTTCCCATTTTATGGTAGACTTGTTGTGTATTAACAATGTTATCTGAGTGCATGGATTTACTTTATATAATTGCTGTCTTCCATACAACTCATTTTTAGTTTGCAATTTTAATTGGAGAGAGTTTTGCTATGAACAGGTCGAGGAAAGAGAGATTGTGGAAACTTGCTATCGTAAAGGACTTGTACGCGTGTTAACTGCAACATCGACCTTAGCTGCAGGTGTTAACTTGCCAGCTAGAAGGGTTATATTTCGACAACCCAGAATTGGCCGTGATCTTATTGATGGAACAAGATATAGACAAATGGCTGGTCGTGCTGGACGGACTGGAATAGATACTAAAGGCGAAAGTGTATGCTACTACTTTTGTCTTACTCTATTTTAAAATTTGTCTGATTTAATAACATGGACCTCTACTCAACTTGGGTACATCTCACTGGTTTTTCTTATTAGATTTAATGTTATATTTAATGTGAAATTGCATGGTCTCTCTGATTCGTGATGCTCCTCAATGTGCTTGATCACATAGATTTTTGATGTCTGCTTCTCTTTACTGTCAGATACTAATCTGCAAGTCAGAAGAAGTAAAAAAGATTGCATCCATTCTCAACGATAGCTGTCCCCCTTTGCAATCTTGCTTATCTGAAGACAAGAATGGGATGACACATGCAATCCTGGAGGTTATGGCTGGTGGCATTGTTCAAACTGCAAACGACATTCATCGATATGTTCGTTGCACCCTCCTCAATTCTACCAAACCCTTTGAAGATGTTGTAAAATCAGCTCAAGATTCACTTCGATGGCTATGCCATAGGAAATTTCTGGAGTGGAATGAAGAAACTCGGGTATACAGCACTACACCTCTGGGTCGTGCAGCTTTTGGAAGTTCACTCAGTCCTGAAGAATCACTTGTAACTCATTTCAATGCTTGTTTCTTGCTATCTTTCTCTCAGAAATTTTCTATTCTTTTCTTGCTTATCTTATCCTTTTTTTTGGAAAAAAAATTAAGAAGCTAATCTTACCTATCTAGGTCGTGCTGGATGATCTTTCAAGGGCAAGAGAAGGATTTGTTCTTGCATCTGATTTACATATGGTTTACTTAGTGACGCCAATAAATGTTGATATTGAGCCAGATTGGGAACTGTACTATGAGAGGTTTATGGAATTATCTGCCCTTGACCAGGTAAATTTTTCTGTACGTTTTTTGACATATCTGATTGTCAGTCAAGTGCATGATTGTGAGATGTCTCATTTGATTGATCCCAACATAGACAATGGTGGCTAATGCACTAGAATCCCAAGGGCTTGCTCAAATATCTTTGAACCATTTGGATGCATAATGGTTCTCACATAATCCTTTTATAGAAGAAGTTTTATGTTATTACATTGTCTTTTCTTATAAAAAAACATTGTATATGCATCTCTCAACGAAATAAAAGATTCTTATAGCTTGGGGTGATATTAGCTTGGTAAAATCATACTAAATGCGGATCTTGCAACATAATGAAATTTCCGAAACTTGAAATAATGTTTGGTGTAGATGAGATCGGATGGCCAAGTTATTATAGGGTCTGCATTCATTAACCGAAGAGCCATAGGAACATCAAATATGAACCCATACATAATGGCTTCACAACAAGGGCATGTTGTTTTGGACATGGATACTAGGTGTCCGAGACACACACTCCAAAATATGGATATGGGAACATGCCCGTAAATATGTTAAAAAATAAAATATATGGTATTTGACTCTTATAAATTCTATTTTTTCAGCTGACTTTTATTTTTCTATCTTCTTGGGATTATTCAACCTGTGAAATGCAGTCTGTTGGCAGTCGAGTTGGAGTAGTAGAACCTTTTTTGATGCGCATGGCTCATGGTGCACCTGTGCACCTCTCGGATAGATTGAGAGGAAATAAGAAATTGATCCATGGGACTTTGAAAATTCGAACCTCATCCGGTGACCAGAGCAAGTTTTCGGATGACCAAGCTTTCCGTGTGTGCAAACGTTTTTTTGTTGCCTTGATGTTGTCAAGGCTTGTGCAGGTGTCCCCTTACCTCTTTTTTTTTAATTTGTTAATAGTTTATATTTTTGCAACCATTCCTTTTTGTTGTTTTCACTTTGTGAGATAAGTGATGGTTTTAATTAGCATTATTATATCATATGTTGAAGCTTCATTCTGTTAGTTTAGTTGTCTTCTGTCCTTTGCTTCCTGGTTCTCTCACAAAATGTGACAGGACACCATGTCATTAACTCTGGTGTACATCTAAATTCTTATTGCAAGGTTTAGGACAATCCGAATTTTGTACATTGCTAAATTGTAGTGGTCATATTCAGCAGGATTTAGTGCCTCCTCGTAGTTGCCAGATGATAAATATAGGCACTATCATATATTACTTTGTTTCACTCTTAACCCTCCTGTGAAAAAGTCATAGAACTTCTTGATATAAACTAATGTAAAAATGGCACAGATGTCTGTTGTTAGGAACACATATGGGGAGTCAAACAAGGCACCTCCATATCAGTAAAACATACATAGAACATGTCCAGATGTAGGAAACAATGTAAATGTCCGATTCTTGAGCAGAATCCCTCTGGGCAGCTTGGCTCATGAGCCAGAAATTGAGTTAAACTTCTGCTTGAATAGAACTACACTTTTGAGCTGAGTCGATCCATCTCAGCTCTCTGACATCCATTTTCATTTGGATATGTTGATGGATCTAGGAATTTAAATTATTCTAATATTTATAACGTATTTGCTTTTTCACCGATGTCTACTGTTTTATGTTTGTGGATCAGGAGGTACCAGTGGTTGATGTTTGTGAAGCTTTCAAAGTTGCTAGAGGCATGATCCAGGCTTTGCAAGAAAATGCTGGTAGATTTGCTTCAATGGTTTCTACATTTTGTGAGAGACTTGGTTGGCAGGATCTGGAAGGACTGGTAGCCAAGTTTCAAAACAGGGTTTCATTTGGAGTCAGAGCAGAGATTGCAGAGCTCACTACCATACCATATGTTAAGGTGAAGATTTTTTTTTTATCAATAACATGATTGATAAGATAAGCTGTTATAATTTTACTATGAAAGTGCTTCTCTTATGGTTTTTGTTCACCTCTAAATTTTTCTGCATTGGTTGTTTCTAGGGATCTCGAGCGAGGGCACTATATAAAGCTGGATTACGCACCGCCCTTTCAATAGCAGAAGCATCTGTGTCAGAATTGGCAAAAGCACTTTTTGAATATTCTTCATGGGCTGCACAAGGTGTATTTAAAGTGGTTAATACCATATAATTTTATTCTACTTTGAGGGTTTTTTTTTTGTTATATAGTTGCAGACCTGTAAAATAGTTCTGCATGTGTTTCTTTTTTTCTGGATGAGAAACTTACATATTCGGTTCATTCCTCCGTATTTTTGTAGGCATGTTTATCCATCTCTTATCTTCATGTATGGACAATGTGCATATTACTTTCTGGTTTATACTTTTTTTATTTAATGATCAGCAGTATACTTGCGTTACATGTTGGTTCCTTTATTGCAAAGTATGAGTCTGTTTTTGAGGAAAAAAATGTTTTATATACCTTTTTCTTTACTGCAATGAAGTACACCTGTACATGATTCAACATAAAATTCAATGCCTGCAATCTGTTGGTACAGGTGTTTCTTGTCCATTTTCATCTTTATTGGATGCATTGGATTGGTATGTTCAGTATGGAAAAACTTTACTATAGGAGCAAGTTACAGTTCACTGCAAGAATTTTATGGACATTAGTCTTGTTGCTGCTACGATTCTTCTATACTTTATTGGTCTGTTGGCAAATGTTGTTTCATTCTCAATCTCACATATTCATGCCTAGTTCTGTGCTTGTTTTCTATATTCCCTGTCAAGTGATTAATCTTTTAAAATATGAATCTATGCCATAATGTGATACATCACTGCCTTTCTGGATTTTCTGTGACTGCATTTTTCCTTTAATTCACATGATTTTCTAGTGCTTTTCACTACAATACTCTTTGTATTTATTACCTATCAACTAGTGGATGACATTATGGTTTTGGGTATTCAGAAGCTTCATCTTCACGACACATGCAGTTAGGGATAGCCAAGAAGATAAAAAATGGTGCTCGCAAGATAGTTCTTGACCAAGCAGAAGAGGCAAGGGTTGCTGCTTTCTCAGCTTACAAAACACTTGGCATCCAGGTTCCTCAATTTCCACAGAATATTTTGTCTTCTGTTGTTGAGAACTCTTCCAGTAAAGATAGCAGCAGGGAATCTACCATTGAGAGGAGTAAGTCTTGCTTTGGTGATCTGGAGCGTAAGAAAGATGTACAAGTGGCACCCAATATGACCGCAGAATTCAGGAATAAAACATCTGAAGATTCTCCATTGGCTGTTGTTGATGCATTACCTAAAAAATTGGATATCGCCTCTGGGTCTACAGAAGTGAGCTTAGCTAGATTTACATTGAACAACCATGGCCACAATGTTACAAAGAAAGTGGAAGAACTCAAAAATTTTGGAAAAATAGACAGGGTTGGTTGGATGGTCAATGGTAGCCTTGACCATGAACATGAGCCCAAGGGCATACCAAGTGAATTAGGTTGTAATAGTGGCCATACTTCTGATAAAGGTCCTGTTAGTTCCGGTAATGTACCAGGTGGATTTGATTCTTTTTTGGATCAGTGGGAAGCAACTAGAGAATTTTATTTTGACGTCCATTTTACAAAAACATCTGGACTGAATTCCACTATTCCATTTGAAATCCATGGCATGGCTGTCTGTTGGGAGGGTTCCACTGTGTACTATGTGAACCTTTATAAAGAATTGGTATCTTCTAGCAAGAAATTAAGTGAAACTCGTGATTCTGTCTGTGGGATTGCTGATGATGCAATTGAAAGAGCGCCAAATTATATGTGGAATGTTTTTAAACAGAGATGGAACAGGATAGTTAAGATCATGGAGCAGAGGGATGTCAGAATAGTTATGTGGAACTTGAAAGTGCAAATTCAGGCCCTCAAATATCCTGCGATATCCCTTCAAAGATTCACTGGCCTTACCTTTGAAGAGAAAGACCAAAGTGGCTTTGAACTATTGGACAATTCATACATTTTGTTGCCTCCCATATCAGCACATGGCTCAATTGACATGTGTGTTGTGACATGGATCCTTTGGCCAGATGAAGAGAGCATCTCTACTCCAAATCTGGAAAAGGTATCTCCCCAAATTAGAAATGTCCCAGATCTTTATATATGAAAATAGTCAAGTTCCCAATAATTTGCTGAATTCTTTCCTGGATCTTATTTCTCCAACTGACTATTTGTTGATTCATTCAAATAGTAAAACATTATATGAATCACATCTTTATGACTCGTCATGACACTCTGAGTTCCTTGATGTAAAAATCTGATATAGGTGGTAAAAAAGAGGTTATCCAGTGAGGCTGCAGCTGCTGCAACTAGGGATGGTAGGTGGAGAAATCAGATGCGAAGGGCTGCACATAATGGTTGTTGTCGCCGTGTTGCACAGATACGTGCTCTGTATTCTGTTTTATGGAAGTTGCTCGTCTCTGAAGACCTGGTTGGGGCATTTGTTAGCATTGAAAATCCGTTGGTAATTTTTTTTTTGTGATTATGATAGTGATTTTCTGCTTATCATGATTTTAATACGTCACTAAATTCTGTAATTTACTTCTCACAAATTTATTGATTAGTAAATGTTTAATCATGTATTTAGGTTAAAGTTCTCGCATATATGGAGCTCTGGGGCATAGGAGTGGACATGGAGGCATGTCTGCGGGCAAGGCACGTATTAGGAAAAAAGCTAAGGGAACTTCAGAATGAAGCTTATGGTCTTGCTGGCATAACCTTTTCGCTTTATACATCTGCAGACATTGCCTTTGTATTGTATAAGCATTTAAAGTTGCCCATACCTGAGGGTTATAATAAAGGGAAGGAACACCCTAGCACAGACAAGCATTGCTTAGATCTACTAAGGTATCATGATCCTCATTCGCTTCTGATGTATATCCATCTCTATGCAGTTAAATTATTCTTAATGAAATTTAATATGAATAATCCATTGGTTATTTTGATAAATTTAGAAATTTATTATCTCAATGGTGCTATTAATGAGGGATTGAATATTTTAAATGGTCTATGATTTCTATTTATCTGTGTTATTGCATGAAAAATTTCATTCAAACAGCTGTTATCCGGTTCTTTTGCCCCTCAAGATTCATTCAGAAGATTACAACTGTATTCACCTCTCTTTGAAGTAACATTTGTGGGGTTGGGTGTAAAATGGTATCATCTTGGAGATGAGTCATGTCTACAAATCAAATAGGGGTAAGACCTTTAACTATAAAAGGTTAGAGTGTAAAAGTCATTCTTATTATGAAATTAAATAGGGGTAAGACATTTAACTATCAATGGTTAGACCGTTAGAGGTTAAAAGTCATTCTTATTACGAAATTAAATGGATGCAACTCCAAGTTCATGATGTATTTTTAACATATTAGAATGTCGCATGCATATTATATGTTAACTTAGAACGATTTAATTGTAGGCATTACATGTTTAATTTGTTAGTTGACTCTCCAATTACAATATGATGACATCCTTTATTTATTTATTTAATGGTAGGCAAGAGCCTTGATTTTATTCAAAACACCAAAGCAAATGCCCAGAGCATATAAGGGAAGGCATGGCAGAGGAGGAATCTACCATGACCAAACCTTACAATCTCCCTACTCTTCAACTACAATTTTCCTTGTATAAAAAGAACTCTATTGGCCCCTGCACATGCATGTCCCTGATCCTCAATAAGATTAATCACTATATCCCATACATTTTCCACATACACTCTGGTTCCGTTAAAAATAAGATGGTTACACGCATGGCCAGACCACCGTCGGGATGACATCGCTATGTTGTTTGAGATTTTTTACTAGTATTATGGAGAAATAACCTGCAGAAATAGTTTAAATATAAATCCCCCAAAATCATTTTTTCTTTAAAAAGTAGTTTAAATATAGATGAAATGAAATACAAGCAGGTAATTTGATCCATGAATGTATCCTGCCTTCTTCAATAGTAAATAAATTTGTGTTTACATATTGATCAGGCCTTACAGTTAAGTGAGACTTTTTCCAGGAATCAGCATCCCATAATTCCAGTGATTAAAGAACACAGGACACTGGCAAAGCTCTTAAATAGTACTCTGGGATCACTGTGTTCAAGATCTAAACTATGTGTGAAATCACAAAAGTATATAATACAGGGTCGTTGGCTTCAAACCTCAACAGCTACTGGAAGGCTTTCCATGGAGGAACCTAATCTTCAGGTTTTTGTTGTTGGATGACATGTGGATCCTATCCTCTATGGATTTATAGTAAATAGGTTATTTGAGTGTTCTGTGTATGTTTGCAGTGTGTTGAGCATGAAGTAAGCTTCACAATTCATCATCCTATGGATACAAGCAAAACAGGTTCTTCAAGTATTGATAGATTTGAGATCAATGCACGTGATTTCTTTACTCCTACAGAGGTATGATCAAGTTTATATTTCTTTTCAGTAATTTTTTATTTTTATATTACATAAGAATTAAATATTCAATAATCTGTACACTTTTTTTGTCCAGGATAACTGGTTGATTGTCACAGCAGATTATTCTCAAATTGAATTACGGTTGATGGCTCATTTCTCAAAGGATCCAATATTGATCGAACTTCTCAGCAAACCAGATGGTGATGTGTTTAATATGTTGGCTGCAAAATGGATTGGTAAACCAGAATCTTCAATCACCTCATCAGAAAGAGACCAGACAAAAAGACTAGTATATGGGATCCTTTATGGAATGGGTGCTAAATCCCTTGCAGCACAACTAGACTGCAGTTCAGATGAAGCTCAAGAAAAAATCCACAACTTTAAAAAGTCTTTTCCTGGAGTTTCAGACTGGCTGCATGAAGCAGTTTTATCTTGCTATCATACTGGGTAAGTTCATTATTCTTTTGAATGAACAAAGAACTTTCTTGTTATTTGAATAACCAGATGATGGTTTTGGGATGATTTGTAGTTTTTCTTTATTGAAATGATTTGCAGTTTGTTTTTCTTAATATTTGCTGACTGAACACTAGCTGCTATTTGGTGCATGTTAAGTATCAGTCTTTTTTAATGGCTTTTACATTTGCTGTAATTTTCATTTGTTCCAATACGTAATAAAATTATCCTTCTCTTCAGCTTGTGCACGCTATCGGTGTTCTGTTATTCTGATAATTTCTGTTTTCTTGTGACAATTTTGTTCTACTCTTGTATGTCAGCACCATTTACTGTGTGTTTCTACAACTTTGGCGACTAAATAAATTGCCATCTGTAGTGCTGGATCGTGTTTGATTTGAATGAATTTTCAGTATCTTTTTATCGGATAATTATAAAAGCTTTGGTATCTGTTTCAGGGAAGATTGTGTCATAAACACAAGTGCCTCAGTTGTTGGACCTCGGGCATAATCAGTTGGGTAGGATCAACTACTTTCAATTTGTTGTGATGAGTTGGCAATGAAACAAATTAAACTTGAAACCATAGTATTTGAATGACATAAACACATCCTACATGTAGTAGGCCAAGTTGTGCCAATCCAGCTAGGAAAATGTGTTATATCTCCTGGCAGTGAAACAAATTAAACTTAAAACCATAGGATTTGAATGACATAAACGTATCCTATATGCAGTAGGCCAAGTTTTACACCTTTGTTTGTTGTTTGAATATTATTTGACGCTCATAAAGTTTTTCCTTCAACAAATTCAACATATTAGTGTATCTCCTTGTTAATTTTTTGTACACTTCGCATTTTTCCTTTACAATATTCATCCAAATCTTCAGACTCATCAAATATACCCCTTCTGCTCTATTATTATTGTTAGTTATTATGTTTTATTGATGATTTTTCCAATTAAAATATAACCTCTACCATTGAGGAAAAACTTTGTTTGCTTTCATTCTCTTTCTTGTAAAATGTTTTGAAAGAGTTTTGTGTGCAGGTATGTGCAAACTCTTAAGGGCAGGAAGCGATATTTAACAAAAATAAAGTTTGGGAGCAATAAAGAAAAAGCTAAAGCTCAAAGACAAGCAGTGAATTCCATATGTCAGGTAGCGCAATATGCACTATGTCTGTAATATACATGATGTGCATTTCATTATTTTGAGTTGAATGCCCTTGCTTTTCAGGGTTCTGCTGCTGATATAATCAAGGTGGCAATGATAAACATTTATAATGTGGTTGTTGATCGATGTGACACACCTAACACCAGCACAGAGTTTGCTGCAGAGTTTTCGATGCTTAAAGGCCGCTGCCGAATTCTTTTGCAGGTTTTCAATTTTACTTCTCAATTCTATATATTTGCTTCATCTCATGGCTTCACAATCTGAACATTGGACATAATATTGAAGGCATAAACTGCAGCCTTATTTAAGGAGTGTGCATGTGTGTTTTTATATAAATTGCCCTTTTTCTTTTGCCTTTCATGCCACATACAGAACTGGCATCCTTTTGAGTTAAGGCTTGATTTGTTTGTTATAAATTTTATCTGGTACTCATCTTAGGTACATGACGAACTAGTACTCGAAGCTGATCCGTCAGTAGTAAGGGAGGCTGGGAAATTGCTGCAAGTTTGCATGGAAAGTGCTGTCATGCTTCTTGGTATAATATGGTGAAATTGTTGATACTACATTGCCCCAAAAGTAATTCAGAGATTTTTAACTGATGGCATCTTTTATTTTTGAATTTGCAGTTCCCCTGCGTGTGAAATTGAAAGTTGGAAAAACATGGGGCTCATTGGAACCTTTCCAGTTAGATGCTTCCTGATATATGGATTCTTCAGGAGTTCCTTTAAAGAGCAACTATGGATGAGCAATGCAACGGTTTTCCTCCCTGCATGCAAGTTGCTGATATCCCTTATGCACTAGTAAGCTTTCAGAATCTACTTGGATATGATTTCAGTTAGCTTTCCTATGTACAATTTCTAAGAGATCTAACCTCGTTTTGTCCTGTCCTCCCCTTTCAGAGGAACAATATGTCACATGGCAGTAGAACACAGCATGTATGTGGTACTGAGCATGATATAGCCCTGCGATCCTCTGCGCCGAGCCTACAGTGTATGCCTTCATCGGGGTGTCCACTTCATTATTCCAATGTTTGACACAGCCTACATTTTGGTCATGCCAAGCAGAGACATTATCTGAGGGAGGTGGCACTGTACTTGTCCTCGCTTCCTCGCCACGCATGGAGGGTCTCTGCACTGTACTTGACAACAGAGGGGCGGCCAATTATCTCCTGGAGCTTGGTGACTGAGAAGGGAAGTGAGTCGGCAGCCTGGCATGTGGTGTTGGTTTCTTTCTGAAACCTTGATACAGGACCTCCTCTTCGGATAATGGGGCATCATTGGGGTCCATCGTGGAGCTGCTTATTGTCGTACCTGTACATCAACAGATTATAGATACTGATGGGAACAACATCACTGCTGACATTGGAGGTTCCTGACATTGATCTCATTTCCACCGTGTGCCTGACATTTGTAGTGGTCCCACAGGGTATCCCATCTCAGTATCTATGTGGACACTGCCTTCTCATCCATGACATCTGTTGTACTGTAAGTAGTTATTCTGCGATCAACAGGGCCTTCTAGTTAATGTGCCTAGCATGAGAAAGGCTTTGTCCGTCTGTATAGGCTAATACGTGTGTTTTTGTCAGAGATGCAAACCAACACCTGTGATGGTAAAGCTGAGCTGATTGTGATAAACAATGGCCATCACCTTAAAGAAGTGAAATGCTGGGTGAGGCGAAAATGAAATTGTATAAATGTATAGTCATGGTGTATTTAATAGTAGACATTTAGCAGTATAATGTGTGCCTCCTCTTCGTTATATTATTTCCCACTGTAAATAAGCTATGGTCTTCACTCACCTACCGGGGATGTGAGGTAAGGGTTTTTGCTTGCTCCGGGTGTCATGCTCATGCATTTTTTTTTATCACGTCTTGGAAATGACATATTTATTTTTATTTTTATTTTATGGTAAAACAGGTCCCCTTCCTTGGTTAGGTGATATCTCTCCATCCCCCAATTGATGCAGTCGACCAAAGTCTCCCTGACCTGACCTATGGTTGCCAGTTGCACCTTTCAATTTACCATATCTATCACATTGTTTTTTTTCTTGGTTTTATACACTATCGATGTGTCAAATTTGTGATGAATTACCTTATTTGTGATGAAAATGCACTTTTGGTAGCGTTTGGTAGTAGGATTGCAAAATTCTGTACGAAGCTATCTCCTCCTAGGTTTTGGAAATTGCAAGTTTTAGGTATTGTTTATTTGAAATCTATACATAGAAAGCTGCCCCAATTTTTTTATTTGGTTGTACGATTATAGAAGTAGCTTTCTGTAAAAGTAAAAATTATCCAATTATGCAATCAAATGCTGTCTTAATTTTGGATGGTCTTAACCATCTTCCATCCATGTCTTTCCCTTTCCAATCCAATGCTATGTATGGAACATTAGATTTCAGAACAAAAAAAATTATTTTTTAAATTTAGATTTCAGTTTGTGAAAAACAAATGCAAATAATTAAATTTCAGAAAAAAAAATTATTTTTTAATTTTAATCTTACTCTTGGAATACCAAATTTTAGATTTTTGGTGTACAAATAATATAAATACAACATTCTCTGTGAAGTTTTGCTATGTATGGAACATTAGATTTGACCTTTTCTCCCTAACTTATCCAATAAAATGTTTTTTTTAGAAAAAAAGTCGAAATCACGCCAAGCAAATATACTGGTCACCCGCCCCCAAAAAAATACTCTTACCCCCCGTTTGGAACGAGAATAACCCCCCGGATAACCCCGGATAACCTCGGATAAATATTTGGAGGTGTTTGTTTACCCCGGATAACCCCAGATAAATTATGTCAGAATAAACCTTGATAAAGTGGTATAGGAATTCCAATCAACCCCTAGAATAAAAGTTATCCTAGGTTATTCCACCTAAAGAATATGTGGGCCCACTGTCAAATCAACTGTCATCACCTCTTATAAATCACCTGTCAAATCAACTATCATTACTTTTTTACCTTTTATAAATCCTTATCCATACTTTATTCACATTTTACCCAAACAACAAAACATTTATTCTTACGTTTACCAATGAGAATAATTCAAAATACAACCAAACACAAAATCACTTTATCCTTATTTATACTCATTTATACTTGGATAAATCTATACCCTAGAATAAAAACTATCCCCGTTCCAAACGGGGGCTTAATGAAATCTTCCATCCAATTTCACGGGGTTTTGGACAGATTTTATACGAAGAAAACAACATGAAACATAATAATAATAAATAAAAAAAACTACCCCACCATGTTGCAAACCCACCCCTCAAAAAAATTTATTTTTCCATAAAAATCATGGGTTATAATGTTACATTCAGCTCCATTTTCAGTCTCATTCTAATTTATACGCGATTTGAATTTTTTTTAAATATTATACCTCATCTGATGAGGTATATGCATTTATAAAAAATGAAGCATATACTCTTAAATTGCATGGATGCATATATAGAAAACGTAAAAAAATATATCAAAATATATACTTTGTTAATGTGAGCATATGTTCCGTTAATTTTCTATCGATGCATGTAAGACTAAAATTAGGCCTAAAACAAACTATGACAATAGTCGAATGATATTTTTAAGTAGTTGGTACTGTTTTGAAGGTACATTAGTGGTTTCTTTTTTTAATTATTGAGGGGGGGGGGGGACCTTCATTAAAGTTTTTCTCTGTGTATTTTTAAGAGCAATTTTCACTTTTGATCACAAAAAAAAAATTTAATTTCATGTCTGGTACCAGGTAGACCTATCAACGGGTTGGTTCTAAACCATGTTCGGGTCGTATCCGGTTCCACTCCAATCCGATCAAATGGATCTGAGTTCCGATTGTTTTATATATAAGCTCATACTTGTAAAAACTTGGCTGTTTAATATGTAGTAAAATTAGTAATGCAATGTGTTTGTGTAACTTTAGTTAATTTATTTTAGCCATTCCAGGGACTAATAAGTAACACACCCTTTAAATCTAGGAACTTAAACTATAATATGAAGAAGTGGTGGATTGATCACTAAATCACATACTTTATGGGGACTAAAAAATAAAAATCCCTTTATTTTAAATGGTCCGACCTAGGCCTGTCAATGAGTCTAGGTAATATACATGTTATTTCCTTTTACATCTCTCGACCTTTCTTGGTTTGACCTAGGCTATCTTTGGGTTGACCCGGATGTGACCCGGACCTAATAAAAGGCGTAAGACAATCAAAACAGGTCAGGTCATCCACCCCGACCCGACCCGGACCTGTTGATAGGCCTAGTCCCACCAATTTTGACCTGTCAATGTGTCTACGTGGCGCATTAACCGGGCATCTGGTTTGCTTGGCGCAAGGGACCACACGTCTCGTCTCCCACAATGGAGAAGCGTGTTGATGTATCACATCTCTAGTCCTTTTAACCCCCACCTGAACTTCATGCCCCCATTATGTTTCTCTCATGTGATCCCCCCCCCCCCCCCCCCCAAAAAAAAAAAAAAATTAAACCACACCCTCACTCATTCTTACTAGAAGATGTTCCCCAAATACTTCACTCAAGCTCTCATATAACAAGGTAATCTTTAAAACTTGAAAATGTGGTTGTCAGAAAAAAAAATTTCGTAGAAAGAAATTTAGAATTTAAATCCATAGAATTATTATTATTATTATAGTCATGATCTTTAAAATGTATTAAATTTTTTATAATGTTGTAATGTGTTGTATAAGATGGAAAAATATGATGTATCATTAGTATGTTCAATTTTAACAGAAGAATAATTGGAGATGGAAAGTGTTCAACTTACGAAGCTGGTTCTCAAAAATCTACCATCACAAATAAAAAGATTTTGTACATTAATTTACTTCGAATGGTGTATGGATTGACGGGAAATGATCCAAGTCATTACATATTGTCAATGGGTATAATGCATCCCACTTATTCTAGAATGAGTGTGGTTGTTATTGAAGATGATATGGTTGTTAAAGTCATGATGAATTTGTACTTGAAGCACGTACATGGAATTGAGTTAAGGTTGGAGAAAGAAGAGATCATATAAAGGACACACGATGGACTTCCATATAATGCAAATGACTCAGAGCCACCCAAAGTCATTGACCTGTGTGAATCTTATTCTTCTTCTTATGTACCAAATACTCAAGATGATATTTTAAGTAGAATATCGACGACAAACTAGAGACGCAAAGAGCACTATACTTTTATGTATTGTGTAAATTTAAATGCTCATATATAGGTCTCCGATTGTGTAATTTTTTTTTACTTCTCTGATTTATGATACGAGTGCACATGATATCATCGAAGATGCTACCAAAGTGCTGAAGGGGATGAGGAAGAGGAAGGGGATGAAAGATAAGAAGCGGATCGAGGAAGGATACAACTATGATGAGTATCGGTTAGGTACTCACTAAGGCATTGACATTATTTCCTCAATGGTTCGCATGGCTGCCATGACATGTAATAAGGAAATTGCTATATATGCTTCAACAGTTACCATTATCTCATATTTTCAAACTTTCATCACCGGATTAGAAGCCACCCCAACCTGATGAAGGCAGAGGGGATGGTGTGGATCGTGTGGAGTTCCATCATGATCCTCTATTTACCGTTCTCAGTTTTTTTGGTGATGTAGTGAAGTTGGAAGATGATGATGTACATGAGCAGTCATTTTATGGAGTTGATGAACATCATTATCAGCCACATGAGGAGCATGAGCAGGCACATCAGGATCAAGTACAACCACGGTCATATGATGAGCAACTGCCTATACAAACTTTTTCCATCTACTATATTTAGACACATAGACGTGGTGGTGTTGCTTCTACTGCACCCACACATGGAGATTCATATGTGGGGTTTACAACGCCCGCTCATTTGATAGGATCATCCTCTGCGCCATCAGATATTCCTTCTTCAATGCCTCCTGCACTTGGGACGAAATATATGTAAATATGCGTTATTTTTATTTTTTATGGTTGAATAATGTAATTTTTGGTATTTTTTTCAATGTTGCGGGTGAACAATTGTACCAAATAAAAAAAAGAAAAAATCAATATAACTAGTTGGAAAGTTAGCTAAATTGATTTTAGTTCTGGCAAATTTAAAAATTATCATTGATCCCCATAAAAACATGTATGGTTCACGGATATAGTCCTAAGTTAAATTAAAAATATATGTATTAGGTGAAATTATCATCCAAAACAAAAGCAACACACAGACATCAACTCTTTATTAACTGAGAAACTATGAAGCTACAGAGAAACACGTATGTTACATGAAAAAGGGAACACCCAAGCCTCCCTTCCCCCAAATATATGGGAAGGTATTAATAAGAAGGTCTGGCCTTACATATCTATATATATAGTAATACAACAAGCTGAATACATGTATATGAGTCATCGCGCAGGGAGGATAGCGAGAAAGGTATATATAGTAAGGGCCCCCAGCAGCTATATATGCATTCGATCTCAGTTTGATTTGGTCCAGACGATATGGTCCTGTGGAAGGAAGTGACAGACAGGTACCGTCCCCGGCTTCACGTTGAGTACCCGGAAGGCCAAGTGCTTCGGGTTCCAACCCGAAGTGTCCGTGTGACAGACCGCCACCGCCTTCACCATTGTCATCCCGTCCTTCCCTTTCAGCTGCACCACATACGCCTTCGCCGTCCCCGTCGCGTGGCAGTAGAACACGGCGTACGCGTAGGGCTGCGCGTGGCACGTCACCGTCTTCGGCCCTGCCAGCTCCTTTGCGGATGTTATGGTGTACTCCTGCGCCGGTGTTTCGGTAGCTGCCTCGGTGTTCACGGTGGTTGACACGGCCACCACCCGTGTCGTCCCGAGCTCGGACGTGGTGAAGTCCACCATGGACTCGAGCGACGTCGCGCAGTGCTTGTCCTCGCCCTCCGCGGCGGGGTCTTCGCACTCTCGCAAGGTCGTCTTCATCTCGGCCGCTTGTTCGGAGTTGGGATCCACGGAGAGGCGGCTGAGGATCTCAGGGAGCTTGGCGGAGGAGAAGGGGAGAGACTCGGCGGTGCGGCGAGGGAGGAGAGCGGTCCCAGTAGTACCAGTAGTGGTGAAGTGGAGGTTGATGTGGGTCCCCCTGCGGAGTGCCTCCTCGCGGAAGAAGAGGGCGACGTTGGGGTCATCGTGGAGCTGGTCTTCGGTAGCCGCGTAGTTGTAGATGAATGGACTGTAGTGGCCGTGGACGCCCACGCCAACGCCCACCCCACCCTTCCCTCCGTGGCCAACGTCGACGCCCACACCGCCCTTCCCTCCGTGGCCGACGTCGACGCCGACGCCTACACCTCCGTGGTTCTCGTCGACAGAGGTCCCACCGCTGGGCTGACCTTTGTGGCCGGTATCCACATGGACTCCGCCATTGCCCACGCCGACGTTGGTCCCGCCATGTCCGACGTCCACCCCAACTCCGCCGTGACCGACATCCACAGTGGTGCCCTTGCCAGCATCTACATGGACACCACCCTTTCCTACGTCAACCGAGGTGTCTGATTTCTGGTACACAGCGTCTGGTGCCACAAAAAATAGATAAAGCAAGTTAATATATATGAATTAGAATTAGGCATTTGAGAGAGTTGTATATGCAAATTAACCTCCTCGGAGGAGATCAGTGACGGCTTTGGGCATGGGGGTGTTGGGAAGGACCCTGTTCCAGTACTCCTGTGGGGGCAAAGCTGCTTGGGTCACCGACACCAACGCCAAGAGCTGCCATGCGATTAAAGAAACAACAAAGATTAACAAACAAGTTGTGTAATGTGGTACGTGACTTGCATGAAAAGGCAATTAATCTCACTCACCAAAAGAAGAGAAGGAATGGAGAGGCGATCCATTGGAGAAATAGACTTTTTTTAAAAAAAAACTGATTAATCCTCTCCGTTCTGTGTGATGCACACTGATGATTAATGAGAGAGAGGTGGGTGGAATTTATAGAGGGAGAGAATGATGAAGTGTTGGTGTGCTGAAGATGATAATTTATATATTGAGTTAGCTAGAGAGTGAAAGGGTACGTGGAGGGTGTTGCGTGCACCCCACCAAAAAAAGAAACGCCACACCTAAATGGACGACTGGGATTTAATGAGTGGTGCATATCTCTCAACCGTTTCCCTCCTCCCTACTTCCCTTGGCATTGTCCTAATCTCATTAATTAGTGTATATACGTACATGTTGTTGGTGTATGCCCAGGGTGAGGTTTGAATGTGGACTGTGGCTGGATGAATGAGGTTTGTTTTGTTTATATCCAATATCACGTGAAGCGATGACTTAACATTATATTATTGTTTGATTTCGCATTTGAGCCCAAACGTCAACCTACTACTCTCTCTCTCTCTCTTCATACAATGGTCCAAAGGTTATTCTACTCTTCTTTTTTTCATATGACAATCCCAAGGTTGTACAAAGTTATGTAATACACAATAGGTCACACCACTGCTGGTACAAAAAAAACTTGAATCATTGTGAACTCAAAATAAACAGTGAAATAGAAATCCTGGAAACCATTACCAAAAAACCATACCAATTGATTAACAGTCTGATTGTTAATAAGTCAAAGTCTCATGTTACCACTAAGCTATTAGCCAAAAGGGAATATCAATCCACCATTTTTAACTAAAGACTACAACTCCATTTTAATTAATGTTATTACATTATATTATTTATTATATTGCATATGTGGTGTGTCTCCACCATGCATGCATGCATGTAATCTAGCGTAAGGGTTTCTACTTTCTAATGATAGTTTGTTAATTTGTTCATGGTTCGTCATGAACAAATTGTTGACATTAAAGACAGATCCATAATTTACATGCATTTCAAGAACTTCTTGGTACAATGCTGGAACTTGTTGCAACTTGAATTTAACTTCCGTGAACTTTGTTCAACTTTATCGAAAATGAGACTTTGTTGACACTTGTTGGAACTTAGTGAAACTTTGTTGAAGATGCTATATAAAGAAAAACAAAGATGGCTCTGCCCAAAGATGGTAAGACATACATAGACAAATCATTCTTTTATATATATATATATGAGATTGATGAAGACAGTGTTGGTATAGAAGAAGTGGGGTCAAATTCGGGATCGGATTCTCTGCTCTCTATTTCATGCTCTGATCTTACTTTTGTTTTAACGTGAGATCGCCACGTCTCACAGCCAGCATCCAACGGATGAAATTTTTTTTTTAGTTTCTGGTGGACCCCACGATTTGCTCTTCATTTAATGCGCAAAGTGTAATCGATAAACTTATACCAAACCTTTTTATTTCTCCCATGGGACCCACTTTTTTTTTCTTTTTTCTACTTTCTTTCACCTGGGGTTTATTTTGTTTAGTGGACCACGTCATTTTGTGGTTTCTTAGCTTTCTTGCACATTTTTTTACCACCACCGATTATATATCATGCATATTCAGTAAATATTTTTTTATTCATTTTAAATAACATGTTTATAGATATCTTGTTGGTCACTGAACAATACATATTTGATAATACAGCAACTGCATAGAAGTGACATGTCTAATTCATTACTGTGGGTGTCCTATAGAGACCCACAACATATTAATTTTCAGTCATTACTTTAATAAAACTCAACAAATCAACATACAAATTTCACATATGAGAATTCACAAGCAAAATAGCACGATTCTTGAAGATTCCCCCCCCCCCCCCCAAAAAAAAAAAGAAGTAATGTTCAAGTAAACTTTTATAAGGAGTTTTCATCTATATTTTCATTGAATTTTTTTTATTTTTGTAGTATGGTTACTATTATGGAATCTAATTTATGTATTATATTATATATTTTATTTAACTTACAATAACACATTTGAGTTTCATTAAACAAATGAAACAATAAAAAAAAACGTGCAAGAAAGCAAAAAGACCACAAACCAAATAAAATAAACCCCTGGTGAGAGAAAGAAGAAGGAAGAAAAAAAAATGTGGGCCCCATGGCTTGTATACAAAAAAAAAAAAGAGAAACAAAAAGGTTTGGTATGGTTTCATCGATGGGCAGGATATTGCCACTACCTGAAGTACTTTAGCACCACCTTCTCAACTAACTAAAATCATCCAAACACTTCTAAAAAATAATGATTAAGAGCATCACCTCTATTTGTGTAACGCCCCGCATCAACTAACTAAATGGGTCGCTATCATCCAAACACAAGACCAAAATTTTACTTTTTTTTTTTAAAAATAATGATAAAAACTAAGATAAAACATGCACCAAAAGTTATAAACCTTCTATTTGCATAAATAAAATACAGGATGAAAAGACCACTAAATCCTGTGGGAACAATTTCCAAATAGGCTGCGACTATTATTTATTCTCCAAACATTGCTACCTCAAGACCTTGGAAGAAAGGTTCCCCTTGGTCCCCAGAAGATGAGCTACCTGGTTAAAAACAACCAGCCATTTGGAATAGGGTGAGTGTTTAACAAACTCACAGTTTACTCCATATGGTTATACTTAAAAATGATGCTGAATGGGTTTCCTTTAATAAATAAATTTAAAATCATGACACATATTTTTATGCAATCACGTGGGCCCATTTGGCCCATTATAAAAATCTATTAAATGTAATTATATCGAAAGAATTTCCCCCATAGGTGTGCACAAGCGACTAAATCGTAAAAAGCTCCCTCGAGGAGACGTGTCGAAGACGCTGGGGTCGCCGCTGCCAAACGAGAACACCAGCACAGGATGCCCCGGTTGCTGCATAAAAAAAATCCGCCGCTGTAAGGAATGCCCACACCCCTCACCGTCTTGGGACTCTTCGGTTAGACCTTCCTCCCCAAAGAAATACAACGGGGGGAATGAAATATGCTATGTTACATCTTAATAAAAAATATCCTAGACAGGTTTGTCTCCAATAAATTTTTCTAAAAATCTCAAAAAATGTTTTCTATTATTTCCAAAAATATAAGTAAAAATGTTATATTTTCTAGACAATTTATTTTAAATGACTTGAAGGAATCAATTTATTCAATAAATGAGAATAACAATATGAAAAAAAAATAGTCTCATAATATAAATGTTTCTATAATATCGCTAAAAATGAATCTAAATCAACATGTAACAATCAAGAATATATAGTTAGAATAAAAATCATATGAATAGATCATTCTACTCACCTCAAATGGACCCTGTCCGGAGAGCGAAACTATGTAAATAAATCATATAAATGTTATAAAAATTTAATTTAAGCAAGCCCAAGACCTAATTACCTATCTAATATTAATAGATAAATTTTTATTCAATCTAAACCTATCTCATATATAATACAACCCAAAAAGTAACTTATTTACTATAGAACCAGACACTCAACAAAAATGACAAAACAGAACATAAAAAAAACAAAACAGAAAAGACAAAAATAGTAAAAATAATAATAAAATACCGATTTTAGAATTTTTTTTCTTTTATAAAAAAAATAAAATATTACTTTGCAAAAATTGATTAAAACTTAACATATATTTGACACATAAATAAAAAAAATAACTTATATTTTAACAATCTAAACATAGATCTAATCTTTAAAAAAAAATAAATCAAAACCCTAAGATTTCAAAAATTAAAATACCTAACATGTCTAATAATAATAAATAGTAGATCAAAACCCTAGTTTTTATAAAACATAAGTCGAACAACATATATTTATATATATATATATATATATATATCATAGACAAAAACTCAAAATCCCATAAAATAAAATATGTACAAAAAAATAAATCAAAACCCAAATTTTATTTTTTTAAAATAAAAATAAAAATAAAAACTTAATAACCTAAACATAATACCAATATCACTAATAATTAACAATAATCTAGAAGAAATAAAAAAAATAAGAAGAATACCTCTCTCTCTCTCTCTCTCTCTCTCTCTCTCTGATGAGAATAATTTCTCTTTCACCCGAAAAAAAAGCCTTAAATAAGAAGGGAATTGTGCCTCATAGTCCCATTCCATGTTCTCTCTTTGTGCCTTCAAAGGCCCATGGAAAACAAGTTACAACATCTCACTCTCTTTTACACACACCCACATACACATATTTATACTTATCTAATCTAATATCCTAAGATTTAAAAATGATCACATGAATTTAATTGGCACTTATGTGTTTTTTTTTTTATATATAAATAAATAAATAAAATAAAATTTTAATTAAAAAAAATGCAATCGTCAAGTACCACCCTATTTCTTGGACAAGCCCACTACCCAAATCAAACCGATTTGAAATGGGTTAGACAATGAATTATCTATGTAATTATATTTTCTAGATAATGTACCTGGAAATATAAAAAAAACGAGGGGAATGAGTTAGACATAAGTTTTCTAAAATTTTCTACTCTTGTCATAGAAAAAAAAAACTTAGTTTCTAGAATGGTGCCTATTAGACACATGTAACTGATGGGAACATAAAAAAAAAACTAGTAGATTTTAGAATGGATTAGACTATTGTTTATTGTTATATTTCATAGACAAAGTATCTGTAGAAAAAAAAACCTCATAGGTTCTGTATTGACACATGGGGTGTTTAAAAAGTATATTTCAGAAAACCCCTGGCGAAAAAAAAAAAACTCTAGATTCGTAGACACATGTTCTATATTGCTATATTTCATAGAATGGATTAGAAAAAAAAACCTACATGAGATGTCTACAAAATTATATTTCCTAGACAATGTCTCTAGCGATGGGAACAGAACGAAACCAATAGGTTCTAAGATGAACTATAGTAATGTGTTTGGTTACATGAATTAAGTTTTCTTTTGAAACATAAGAAAAAAAAAGTAATATAATTATAATTTCGACAAGTGCTTCTACAAAAATCATCTAACACATGGAGTGTCTACATAATTATAATTCTTAGATAATGTATCTGTCGATGGGAACAAAAAAAATCTTGTAGGCTCTGGAATGAGTTAAGCACATGTGATGTCTACATAATTATATTTCATAGACAATGTCATTGTCAATGGAAATATAAAAGAAATCTATAGGTTATAGAATGAGTTATAGTTGTGTGCTTGACTACATTAGTGTCAATGATTGTAATAATTGGAAACAGTTACTGTCAAATACATGATCCACTAATTAACATCGATAAACATTCAAAGTCATACTTGCAAAGAAAGTCATTTAACATTTGATCGAAACCACCATTTAAAGTCATACTTGCATTCAATGTCATCAACACCCCATATAAACAGTGCACAATTTTGATGAAGATGTTGTCGATCTACGCAAACAATCTCTACTAGGCCATGGTCAAAAATAAATATCATATCCATCATACCCAATAACATTGGAATAATTACACATCTGAACATATAAAATTTAATGGTTCAAATTTAACATATACCTTCCACATTATATATACATTTGAGGTTTAAACTCCAATATTTCATTCAGTTTGTAGGCACTTAAACCTACAATATACAAAAACACTTAAACACCTATTCTAACATGGACCAACTAATATTTGCTTTGTTTTGAAGGTCAGTAGGCCAAAATGTTTATGTTGGCTGTTCTCCAGCATGCTAGCGTCCGCCAAACTTGAGTGTGTTATTCAGCCTGCAAGAATGCTGTTCTATATGAGAGAGGTTGTTTCATGCTACATAAATCATACTATTGAAGAAGAGTTGACAAGCATGCACAAGAACATACTTCATGGGATTTCATTGACTGAACTCGGTAATAAATCTAATAGAGCATCTTGGCATGTTGATATTGTTGTAGACAATCTCTTTGAGAAGTCTTTCATAGCTGAGCACATCTTGATGGGCAAGAATTTTTATTTTTGGTTTTTAATGTTATTGACCATGTATAAAAGATATATCTCATAAAAATTCATTGGCCATCATCCAAAAAATAAACAATTCATGTACTGACAAATTCGTTTTGAAAAAACCGATGTTGTAACTTTTAAAATAACAAAACAATTACAAAGAAATAAACCTCACCTTAAAATGCCAATAAAAGATTAACGGCACTTATTTCACATATTTCAAAAATGAAAGTTCATGTTACTAGAACTAGATTCAATTTAAACACATTATCAAGTCATTTACATTTAGTGAATAATACAAAACTTTAAATCATGTTATCAGAACCAGACTCAATTATTAAAATCAAATCATACCCTAAGTAGATTCAAATTCATCAAACACACTTCATTTCTCAAAAGCTCTAGCTTTGTATATAAAAACACATGACTTTCTCTATCAAATATCTAATTTCTATATCAAAACCTTAACTCAACTACAATAAAGAGTAAGATGAACAACAATACTCATAAGACAATAATACAAATGATTTGAATGTGATTTTGAAAATTAGAGATCAATATTCACCTATTTTGCAGCGACAAGGTGGTGGACCGAAGGCAAGGGGGATACCTCATGGGGAGGAGGGGGATGACTTCAATGCGGAGGGAGGGATGACTTCACGGTGGAAGGAGGGACGCCTTTGATGTCCTCACGAAGGATCAAACAGGAGGGTGAAGAGGGAGAGAAAGGATCATAAAAAAGGGAGAAGAGAGAATTTTGTCACCAAATATATAGGGTAGTGAGGCTGGTGTTTATGAAGAGGGATTTATATAAGATGGTGAACTTGGTGATATTATTAAGAGCATCTCCAATGTACATGTTAACTCACTAGTTAGTGTCATATGTTTACAAAACATGTAAAAATAGTGCTCCAATGGAAGTGTTAAGGGAATGTTAAATGTGGGCCCCACCTGTCATATGTTATCTTCCATGTTAAATTTAGCTAGTACTTTAACCAACTAAATGTGGGCTCCACCATTTAAAATATTCAAAAAAATATTATTTTGGGTGAGTGGAGAGATTTGAGTGGGTGGAGAGGTGGGTCCACTATTGTCTTGGCTAGCTATTTAGCCAATCCATTGGAACAACAACCAACTAAATAAGAGAGTAGTAAATGAGGGTCTAGTGAAGGATTAAAGTGCTGACATGGCACTTTAACATCTTGTTTAGTTAGCATATCCATGGAGATGCTCTAAGTGGCAGGTAGTGGTCTTAAGAGGGTGGTGTCCAACAAAATAAAGGTGGTGGGAGTATCCGCGCCCTTCATCAATTGCACTGTGTGCATGAAAAGCAAATCATGGGGTCCACCAGTAAAAAAAATTTCATCCGTTGGATGTTGGCAGTGACACGTGGAGATCCCACATTGAAACTAAAGTAAGATCAGTGCACAATATTGGAGAGCAGAGGATCCGATCCCGTCAAATTCAGTGTAACCGCAGTCCCCTATGTGATAATGAGTGCTTTTTTTTATGTTCCCTCCTCAATAGCAGGGATGGCCAGTACGCAAAAGAGGCATTATTGTGAGTCGAGTTCAGTTCAAAGACAGAAAAAAAATCAACGAAAAAGAACTCATGATGAGCAGCTGATAGTCACATAGGATGTGGAATAACTGCTGTTGATTCATTCTATAATATAGTCCGGACATGAGCATAATTTGTTCATGTAATCTAGCGTAAGGGTTTCTAGTTTCTAATGGATGCATGCACCCATATCAAAATAGTGTGTGTAGTTCTCTCCTGAGCTTAGCTAGCTTCTTAATTGTTATGGGGTGTCTAGAGTGGGAACTGGATGACCAATAAAATGGATAGATCATTAAAGACAGATCCCTAGCTAGCAACCATTCATTTAATTGTGGTTCTGTCAATTAGAAGTCCACTGTTGCGGCTTTAAAATTGTTGACTCTTTAGTTTGATTTCTCATAAATATGCATCTTCACCGGTCATAACTCTCAGCAGTACTGAATCATAGATTCCATCAGTAACCAATGCGTACAAGCCATCGGATATAAATAAACGGCAGGTTGAAGTAATGACTAATGACAACTGATTCCAACATGCTGGAAAAGTAGATCACAAATCAAAATAGAAAAGAAACTACAATTACACAAACTGCATGAGGTTCGTCAAAGATTGGGAAGGAAGATAGATTTGTCCTTTATGTTTTTTAGGTTTCTCTCTTTTCCTCGGATTTAGTTTAGAGAGTATACTTTGAATTTAGTTAATGAAATTAAGATAGCATATCTAACTTTTGTTCAGAATAAAATTAAATCATTAAAGAGTTATTATTATAAAATTATTAATTTTCTTTTCCTTTATTCTTACAAAAATAAAATAAAAGACATGTTGTCACAATTGTATGAGAAACCCTTTACTTATAAAGGGATATGTACACAGTCTATATACATTATCACAATGCTTCCTATGTAACACAAAAATTACATCACTGATATCGATATTCAACCTCTAAAAAAAAAAATTGGCTCCACCATTCTCGTATCAACTATGATTAGATATTTATATATGACTTTACAAGTTGAATAACATAATTCTTTTTTTGGTACTCTCCCTTATCATGTATGTAATGTTGTTAGATGTGGTTGTAAGATTTCTGATCATTATTAAACATCATCCAAACACCTACCCAATAGTCCAATATTACGTCTAACAGATGAGATGTATAACGTAACGTGGATATCGTGCGTCTCGAGTTCAACCAGGAAAGATATATCATATATGGGGATTTTAATTAAATAATTAAGGTGGGGGCAACTACTCTCTTGAATTAATGCAGGGTTAGTAGTTGAGGAGTGTTACGTTGCATTAACTGCAGATAATTTATTGTGCAGGGGACACGCGCCTAGAAAGAAATTAAGGATCCGGCGCACCGTGCTGAACCGAATATCAAGAAAATGGCGAAAAGGGTTGCCAGACGATACACTTTTTTAAGTTTTTACATGATCGGGTTATGTCTAATACGCATTTGACTGTTTGATTGTCTAATGCGCTCGTAATTGATTGATCATTTTATCTTGAGATACGTAATTTAATTGATCCTATAAAAGAAATGTTAGAATTTAACATTTGTTTCAAAGTGAGACTATTGAACGTAAACGATCGCGTTGAACAATCAAATTGTTCAATGGTCATTAGACCTAACTCAAACACCTCTTTTTCTCTGAATGAATGCATCGTTTCCATTCAAAATGAAGAAAAGTTTTAGGATTGGTTTTACATTCATTTTCATTTCTTTTTTTACTAGAAATCCAAGTAATTGACATTTGAAATCATCACTTCCTGTAATTATTCTTATGCATTTCAAATAAAAAAAGAAATCTTTCTTCTAACATGATCTATTAGAATTGAATTATTTAAAAATGAATAATTTCTTTCTGAATGAGAGTCGTTAAATTGAACCTATTATCTGAAACTATCCCTTTAGACTGACGTGGTTTCAATTCTCTTACTAACCATCACCCTTAATAATTCTATTATTATTATTATATTTGTTTTTTAGATGGAGATATTAATGGATTCAAGAATTCATACAAAAAAAAATGTGGATACATCAACAAGATAATATATGAGAGCACATACTAATATCATAAAATGAAATACATAAATCTCAACAATCACCCCTATAAATTTTTTAAAAATTGTAAGAAGCAATTATATTAATTTTGTCAATCGAGTGTGCAACTCTATTTGATTTCATCGTCCCTATTTGATGTGAGTACATCGAATCTCAGACATCCTCCAACCATTCATTATAGCATCATTGTAATTGAACTAAAATAATGTTGATTCTACCTGGTATCCCCATTGGCTTGTCATGCAAGAGTTTTCTCCTTTAATAAAGCAAAACATGAGTATGACCTTCCACCATTAACGTGAGAAATGATTGATGCAGACTTCCACCCAACTGATCAATCCCATCCACAACCACATTAATCACACTCTCTCCAGAAGGGAAGACAGCCTCAAGGGTTTTCATATATTATCATATACTTGTGAACCAATTACGATTTTCGATAACCTGTAATTGGGGAAAATTATTGTGGGAAGGTGACATCTATGCTTTTTTGTTATTTTTTTTGGAAAACTTATACTATATAACTTTTACAAGAGGTTACAAGTTAAAAATTTGTCTCAAAGCAAGTAGAGGATGGGAGAAAGGAATTGAAAGATAAGACAGGAGCACATCAGCTGAATGCCTTTTATGACCCAAGGAGATAAGAATAAATTACATAGAAATGAAGAAAAAAACCCACAAGACGGAAAAAAGCCTACAAGACCTCCATCCGGCCCTCTAACCTAGGTCTATCAATAATGCCCCTCCAAACAGCCTCATCGATGTCACCCCTGCGAACGTGTGGCCCCAAGAAGTGATGAACTGCAATGTATCCTCCCAAACGTTTTCGATGTAGAATTGCTGACTCACGAAAATCACTTTGTTTTTATCAACCGAATAGCCCTACATGTTCTTTTATGAAATTATCTTATTTAGGTTGATGTTTTTAAAGCGATATTACACTTGACCCATTTTATAATCTCATATACTTCATTAGTATTCAATACAACCAAGTATATACCTCGTTATAAATTATTTTACACGTTAAATGTTCCGGGGAACCCTAAATTATTATTTAAATCCTTGGAATATCTAAACCTATTTTTAGGTCATTAGGTTTGTTAAGGTATTATTTATGGATCCTTTCATCTAATAAGATATAACATGTATCTTTTATTTATTTTTTCAATTTTTCCAGCCATCTTCACATTTTTTGTGCCCTCTCCCTCTCTCTCCTATCCACATAAATAACCACACCTTCCCCTTATGTGCACCAAATTTAATGAGGAACATAGTAGAATTTCATTATGTCACAATAATATAATGACATCATTTAAAAAATTAACAATGCTTACAAATCGTTTAATAATGTACACAAATATGTTAATAGTGTAAACAGATAGTTTAACAGTATACATGTTAATATACAATGTATATAAATGGTGAAGAAAGTATAAAAATGAAAAAAAATAATGGTAGACTTAATGGTGTATAGATAGAAGTACTTGAAAATAATATGAATTTAGGTTTAGAGACCTAAAAATAAGTCCAGATGTTCTAGTGATTTAAAAATAATTTAAGGGTTCTATGAATGACCAATTAAATTCCCCAACAAAATAAAAGAAAAGAAACCAATTGTATTTGAGACTAAAAATAAGGTAAGAGTCTAACATTTTTTTTTTCTTTCTTTCTTCCTTTTTATTAAAAAAAAAACTCTTAATGGGCTGGGCCAGGCTGACTGACCCATATCAGGAGAGGGGCATATCGTGCATTGTCTTGTTTTGGTACAAACTTAATTTTGAAAAAGAAAATAAAGGGAGATGGGATGTCACTGTTTCTTGTCCAGACATGATCTTCATCTAATGATATTCTACTATATAATATAAAGGATCGTTTTCACTTGTAATAAATTCCTTTTCATTAAATATTACTTTTTAGTGTTTTCACTTGTAATCAAGGAACCCTACCCTCCAAACACTTGAGCTTATTTTATTTTATCATATTGACGAACGCTTTCATAAATATGAAAAAAATATTCAATTAGGGATCGACTGCTTCTAGGTCCTTCCTTGTTTTTCATTGGATCAATCTCTTTGATCCTTAATATGTCTCTTGCACGTCTTGGTAAATAGGGGTGGTAAACGAGCCGAACGAGCCGAGCTCACAAGCCTATCGTTCTTCTTCATTTTATGGTTTTTAGGGGTTGAAAAAAATTTTAGCCTAAATGAGTGAAGTTCATGACTTAAACGAGCATAATTTTGTATTAATTTAATGTTCGAATTTTATAAAGGAGTTTAGTTAAGCTTCAACTAAGTTTTTATAATACAAACTAGTCGAGTTTGAACATAAAATGAAGATCGATCTAGATTCCGAGCCTAACCGAGCTTTAAAAATTGTTCAAGCTCACTCATTTATTTAATTGAACGAGTCTGACCGAGCTCAAATCGAGCCGAGCCCGAGCAGCTTGATTCGTTTACCAGCCTTATTGATGACGCACCCACAGTGGCACAGTGTACGTTGTTTGTTCATGTCCCGCGCGCATATAATTGCCATTCGCACACACCCTATTCATTGCACCTGCACGCGCGGCATTGGATGCCCCTTGGACGCGCAAGCCACGCTGTGTTTTTGACCCGATGCATCCACTCGCTGCAGCAGTTGTTGTGGGGTCCCTGCCGCGCTCCGGCTACACATGCCTAAGCGTTTGCGGTCCACGTTCTATTGGTGATCCCGTCTGCGTCCCTGTGCTCCTGTTGATCACGTCGATGTTGTTGATCATTCTAGCGTCAACGTACTGAGTGTGCACGCCAAGAGGGGGGACATGGTGGCCATGTCACATGCATGCTAGCTCATACCCTCCTATTCTAACATCTCCAGATGGACCTATTACGACTTATGAGATGTACGTCTTTTAATCTTAACAGCCTATATATCTATGACAATCCCCAAATCACAAATGGATAAGACTAAAGTTGGAATCATATTCAATCCAGGTAGTATTTCTTGAATAGGGAGGTACTACTTGAAACTAACTTGGTTGTATTTTTTGGAATTTAAAATTACTCAGACCATCCACAAAGGTTCATGTCGGACCTCATCTTTTGGAGCTGATTACCCCAAAGACCCTATTGTAAGAGCATCTCTAATAGTATACCAAAAGGTGTGTCCAAATTTAAATTTGAGTAAAAGTCACAAAAAAAAAATCTTTCCAACCAACCTAGCAGGCCTAACAGTCCCAAGAGGCCCATGGATTGGGTGAGGTGAGGTGTTTAGTTCTACATCGCCTAATGGGATTAAATATTCTGTTCTTATATGTAATCACAACTCTTACACATCAATACGCGTTTTAAATATGTGAGCTCATTTATGAACAAAGCGGACAATTTCTTACTGTGTAAGTTTAAGACATTATATATACCCATGCTAAATTAAGTTTGTATTCATACTTTTACATAAATTATGTGAGACTTAAACTTTTACTCAATTTTTCCAAGGCAATTTTTCTTTTTTAACTTCACATTCTTCTAAATATTTGAGTAAAACACGAATAGATGGTTGAAGATACACTATATCAAATGAAACTTTTATTTAATTTTCTAGAGAAATTTGGATATATGTTTAAAGAAGGGTTGAAGATATCAAGGATTATCTACAAATTAAATGAGTTTCCCCCACTTCTACTATCTTTAACCCGATATTCGCCCAGGTTTGATTACTTGGTCTAGCATTTGCACTGCATACATTAGGAAATTTTTTATGCTCAATCATTTTTGTAACTTCATTTAATTTGTAGTCTGTATATGATTTTGATTTAAAAAATATATGTTTAATTAGTGAATTAAATAATTTTTTTATGAATTTAAATTTAAGTAAAAGTCACAAAAAAAATCTTTTCAACCAACCCGGCAGACCCATGGATTAGGTGAAAGTGAGATGTTTAGCCCCACATCGCTTAATAGGAGGAGATATTCAATGCTTATATATATATAAACACAACTCTTACACACCAAGATATATTTTAAAGTTGTGAGCCTATTTATGGGTAAAATGGACAATTTCTTACTGTATAAGTCTGAGACATTACATATACTAAATTAAGCTTTTATTCAAACTTTTACTCAAATTAAGTGAGACTCAAACTTTTACCCAAATTTTCAAAAGCAATTTTTCTTCTTCAAATTCACATTTTTTAAAATACTTGAATAAAACACAAAGAGATGGTTAGAGACATACTATATCTTATGAAATTTTTATTCAAATTTAAAAAAAAAAATTTGAGTATAAGTTTGAGGAAGGGCTGAGGATTATCTACAAATTAGGAAATTTTTTATGCTCAATCATTTTTGTAACTTCATTTAATTTGTAGTCTGTATATGATTTCAATTTAAAAAAATATATGTTTAATTAGTGAATTAATGATTTTTTTATAAATTTAAGTAAAAGTCACCAAAAAAATCTTTTCAACCAACCCGGCAGGCCCAACAGTCTTAAGCGGTCCATGGATTAGGTGAAAGTGAGATGTTTAGCCCCACATCGCCTAATAGGAGGAGATATTCAATGTTTATATATATAAACACAACTCTTACACACCAATACATGTTTTAAAGTTGTGAGCCTATTTATGGGCAAAATGGACAATTTCTTACTGTATAAGTCTAAGACATTACAGATACATATACTAAATTAAGCTTTTATTTAAATTTTTACTCAAATTAAGTGAGACTTAAACTTTTACCCAAATTTTCAAAGGTAATTTTTCTTCTTCAAATTCACATTTTTTAAAATACTTGAGTAAAATACAAAGGGATGGTTGGAGACATACTATATCTTATGAAACTTTTATTCAAATTTTTTTAAAAATTTGAGTATAAGTTTGAGGAAGAGCTGAGAATTATCTACAAATTAAATGAGTTCCCCCCACTTCCAATATCTTTATCCCACTATGAGCCTAGGCTTGATTACTTGGTCTAGCATTTGGAAATTTTTTATGCTCAATTATTTTTGTAACCTCATTTAATTTATAGTCCGTATATGATTTTGATTTTAAAAAAATATGTTTAATTAATAAAGTAAATGATTTTTTTAATAAAAAGTGAGGTGCATATTCATATGAAGTGAATGTGCATATATATATATATTATATGTATATATATTTGTAAAAGTATATATTGATATAATGAAAAAATATATATCACATTAAGCTATTTCATATATTGTATTAATAACATGATAATTGAAAAATGGTTGTGTATCAAGTATCGACACCCTTTTCATATGAAGTGAATAGACGATCTAACATGTGGGATGGCTATTGCTCTAGAGACGGGAAGAAGTAGTGGGGTGAAGATTCGTTATTGGGCTGGTTTGTATTTGTTCAGCCCATCAGACTGCGATACCAATTGGGCTGCATTTTCCTCCACTGTTAAGGCGGCGTTGTACCATTTTCAGCAATTTCACGTGTTGCTTGCTTGCACGATGTAAACATTTCATTGTTTTTTAATTTAATTTTGAATGATGCATGACACGTGAAGCGTGGTCTTTAGTCGATTTTTTTTTAAGGTGGTAGCATTTTTTTGTTAGAAATTAGAGATGCTATTTTTAAGGACACAGCGTTGTGATCCAAACGTCATGTCCCATCCAACGATCGACTCAGCGAAATGAAGGTACAAAATAATCAATAATAGATGGGGGGAGGGGTTATGAGTATTGAGGAGTGATTGTGACTCCAAAGTGAATTGTAGGCGTCCAACAAATAAAGTCGAACACCGTAGTGGCGGTGGCCAATCAGAGACGTCCAAGTTCATACATCTCCCCTTTGTCCGCACTCTCCCTTTCAACCACCACTTTCAAAAACCCCAAAAAAAAAAAAAAAAAAAAAACAAACTTCACATAGGGGTGAACGTAAATTTTTGTGAATCAAATTTTGATAGAGATGGCGAAATCGTGTCCAAATCACGGGGCTGATAAATAAAAAAAAGAGGTAGACAGATCATCAACCCATAAATAAATAAATAAGGGGTTGATGATTTATAAAAGGACAATAAAGAAAAATATCTAAACAACGAAAACAAAATCTGCAGCAGGAAAAGGACAATAGGTGGAGGAGAAGGGAGGTGACGTGGGCAGTGATGGATATTTTTGTGAGATGGAATAGATGGGATTTAAGATTCCAAAAAAAGATCGAGCTACACGCGCCCGCATCGTATGACAATTTTATTGTTTGATGGTGAATTAATATCAATAAAAAATAAAACATAAACAAAGCCAGCCCACCAAAACCACAGCAAACTCGACACCTGTGGTTTTCTCTTGGGCTCTGTTCCTCTGTTCCCCCGCCTCGCAACTCTAATGCTACGGCCTCCTCCATCACCACCACTACATATGATATGAAACATTTATAGATAATATATCAGTTCACACATATTACACAATTATGGGAGACGCAAATGGTGGTAGTGAGTCGACGACGACGACGACATCATGTCTATCGAAGAACATGGTGGATAGTAGTGGTAGTAACATGAGAGGTGGGTTGGCGCCGTTCGTGGCGAAGACGTACGAGATGGTGAGCGACCCGAAAATAGAGGGAGTGATCGGTTGGGGGAAGGAGAACAACAGTTTCGTGGTCTCCGATCCGCTCCGTTTCTCTTGCAGTCTCCTCCCTTGCTACTTCAAGCACAACAATTTCTCAAGCTTCGTCCGCCAACTCAACACCTACGTTAGTCACCTACTTCTTTCTTTCTTTCTTTCTTTCTTTCGTAATTCATCAAAATTAATAATTTCATTACAACCATGGTTTTGTTTTTTTGTTTTTTTTAGGGATTTCGGAAGGTGGACCCGGACAGGTGGGAGTTCGCCCATGAGTGTTTCCTAAGGGGGCAAGCACAGCTGCTCCCGAACATCGTCCGACGCAGGAAATGCCGTAGCAGCAAGGACACTTCGTCCTCGGATTTGGCGATGAAGATGGAGGATGAGAAGGATCAGATGGTGATGATGGAGCTGGGTAGGTTGAAAGAGGAGCAGAGGGTGCTCGATGAGACGATCCGTGGGATTGGGGACCGGATCAAGGCCACTGAGAGGAAACCACAGCAGGCCATGGCCTTCCTCGTCCGCATTGCAGAGAACCCAGACCTCCTCCATCGTTTTCTCTTGGGTTCTTCTTCCAACAGAGTCAACCATGAAGAAGCAGACCCCGAATCACCCCAACAGAAGAGACGGTTGTTGTCCCACTGTGTCACAGAGGTGGCACCATCACCACCTTCTCCAACTCCTCCTCTTCCTCCACCTCTTCTTCCAACGACGACGACGACGACGAAGATGGAGTCGTCTTCGACTCCCTCTACGATATTATTTGATGACGGTCATGAGTATTATTCAATGAACAGCTTTATCAAAAACCAACAAGACTTCATGCCAGATGTTGTGGAAGATTTGGGGGAGGTTGTCGAGGTAGGGTTGGGGATGAACGAATGGTCTTCTTCATCCGATCATCAGTGCTTCCGTTCTCCTTTCCTCTATTACTAGCTAGTCAAGTCTTGTATGTATTTTAATGTCGCATGTATATATTTTTTGTATCTTAATAATTAGGATTATGTATATATGTTGTTAATTATTTTGGGTTTTTTTTTTTTAATGTTTTGTTTTTTCCCCTGCTTTTACTTTACCCTGTGGGATATGATCTTTTTTTTTTTTTTTGGTAAACTTTACTTTGTGGGATTGTATTCCATTTTTGGGCAATAACCCCTCATAAACATAACTAAAATTCAAAACACCCCGGGATAATTAACCACAGACAGAATTGAAATATTCGAAGAATATTTAGTTAAACCTAACCCCACCTAAATTATAATAATCCAAGTAAACCCCTCTAAACTATGAAAAACACATATAACCCCCTAACAATTATATTTTTACCCTTCTTTCCGAACAAATGTTTTCTTTTTATTTAAGGTCTCGATAGACTAGGCCCTTCAAGTGGAGGTATTTGAGTGCAAGGGTCACCTCGGTGGAGTAGGAAAGGACGGCGGGGATAGGGAGGCGGTGGATTCGGCGGAGGAGGGGGTGGAGGTCGCCTCCAAGGTAGTACTCAATGAGGAGGCACGTGTGGCGGGGGTGGAGATGGTGGCGTGGAGGATTGGGATGGAGGGGTGGTTGAGCTGCGCGAGAGGGCACGCTTCGTTTGAGGCGTGCAAGGGCTTGCTTGAGGAGGAGGAGGAGCCGGTCTCCACCACCTTGAGCGCGAACTTCGAGGTGGAGCCGCAGAGGCGGCAGTGGAAGACGCAGACGACGTTGTCAGAACCGAGGGGGTGGAGGATGTTGGAGATCGCAGAGAGGGAGGCGCGCGGCGGAGCGGATTGTGGACCATAATGGTTCGGAGTCGTTGTGTGGGTGGGGCGCGAATTTCGAGACAGTGAAGGAGGAGTGTTGGAGTGAAGAGAGGGAGGTGGCTTTCGGCTTCCATGAAGAGGGGATGAAGATGGAAAATTTGGTTGGGGACGGAGGAGGAGTGTTTGGGGATATAAGATTTAGGAGGAGGGAGTGGGGTATAAATGTAAATGCACATGATGTTTTAAATTCAGTTAACCTATAGTTAACTTAATTGAGAGAGGGGCCTTTTTGGATTTTGGTTATATTTACTGTTTATATGGATTTAGGCAAAATGCAGGGGGTTATCTAGATTTTTGTTTGTTGTAGAGGGTTATATGGATTTTCCCTGTATAATAAATAACAACAGCACTTTATTTAATTTTATATATTCGCCATATATAATCGAATCAATCTGAAAAAATAAAATAGATATACCAGTCCCAAACAACTATTTCGTACTATATAGGGAAAATTTGATCAGACGATGGAGAAAATATGGATGTAGTGGGAGAGGGAGAGATGTCATATATTGTGACGATTGATTGAGAGGGAGGTGTTAATTAGTTGTATTAGATACATTTTGTTTGGTAGGTAGTGATGTGAAAAAGCAAAAGAAAAAGAAAAAATCAACATGAAATTAATTAATCTGGGACCACAAACTGTAGCTAGGGTGGTGGAAGAGGGCATCTGTTTCTTTTGGTTCCACATTGATATTCTTTTTCTTTTCAACATTCAAATGAAGGAGGGCCACGTTGAAACCAAACATTCGTAACTGCACTATCGTTGGATCATGTTGCAGATTTTCAGCTTTGTACTCTTGTAACACTAGTTTATATTATCTAGTTAAATTCTACAAATTAGTATTTCTACACTTTGAAGTTTGGATTAAGGATGCCACTGATTTTTTTATAAAAAAAAATGAAGGGGGTTGGGGTTTAGATTATCTGCTTCTCTATTTTGTGCTTCTATTTCACCATAGAAAATGCGTGGTCTATATTTCATTTAATGAATTTGGATCTGAAACAGTTGTTAATTCTCATTGTTCCTCAACCGTCTTATTTTAATCACACTGATGTGGGATCCTTATGTTAAAAGTCAATCATCATTTAAGTACAAAAAACAAGTAGATGATGCTATCCCCGGGGAGGGGGGGGGGGGTTGGGGGGGTTGTTCAACCTGACCTGATCTTGTAGTTTTATTGTTGCCTCATGTTTAATTTTATATACCTTATTAATTCAAGGTAGGTGTCATGTATAACGTGACATTTAAAAAAAACTCGAATTATTATTGTCACACTTTTAAACCATAGCAACACAGCCCACCACTGACTCTATCAACCCATCAATTAACTGCTCGATCCATATTTTATACTTAAACCCCCCAAATTACTCTATTACAATGTTATCATCGAGTACAATTATAAAAGTTTATATATTGAAAAAAAATTATGATTTATTTTTTATTAATGTAAGTTGTCATATTTTAAAAGAAAAATTAATATTTTTATTAAAGATATGATAAAAGTATATTTTTTTGAAAATTTTGTTGAATTTATTATTTTAAAATGATCTATCTATAAAAATTCATGAAGCCACCACTACTTATGGATTTACATGTTTGTTAGACGAAATATGTAATTTGTTTTTGTTATAATTGGTGCCATACAATTAATTAGAACGTATATTCCATTAATAATAAAATACATCATCATTATATAAAATATAAAATATATATTTTAAAACAATTAAAGCTTGTGGGCACTCACTCGACGTAAAATTGATTGCGGGACTTTCTCTAACATTACTGTTAATTTTGGGTAAGCTCCCCTACATTCCATAATTCATGTGAGAAATGTTACGCTCATATGTGGTGGAAATAATTTTTCTATGAATAGATGGAAAATTAATATAATATATACTGCATTATTATAATAGTGTATGGAGTTTTATCATGATATATTTATCTTAACATATACTTTATTTCATATAATAGTATGCATTTTAAATGGTGAGTGTATGATTAAAAAAAACAAAATAGACTACAATAATTACTGTAACGAAGACTACGTGTATCTTTTTTCTATCGAATAATATGTGGGCCAATATTATGGGCTTACATGGACAAACAAAATGATATCCATGAACTTGCATCAAAGTTGGCAAAGCTCGGGTTAAACTTTGGCCTGCATTGTGTGACAATGATTGTTGGATACTTGGATGAGTGCTGTTACATAGTTTTCTTTTTTAGCCCAAATTCCACTTATATGTGTCGGTAGAAAATTAACGGCGCATATACTCACTTAATAATATATATGCTTCGATAAAAAAAATTTACATTTTTTACATTTTTTATAAATGCATTCATACAATTCATTGAAGTATATGTTTTTTTATTTATTTATAAAAACACGTAACTCATTAGATGAGACATACAATTTTAAAAAAATTCACATGTAGACTGAAATTAGGGTTGAAAATGGGGTTGTACATAACATTATCCTTGTTGGATAAAATTATGTTTGGATTGAACCACACGGAATTAAATGATCAGCCAAATCCAAGAATTTGGAATTAAATTGCAGTATATTTTGGCAAAAGAATTTTGATGAAAATTGGATGAAATGAGGTCGAATCGAAAGATGCAAATTAACTTGATAGATAGACAAATGGTCCTTCCCTCCACGCTGAAGCTCACAATTTTGACATCTGTTCATCAATCAATAAATGATCTTGGGGGGGGGGGATATCAGATGCCTTGCTAAAAAAGAAATTTTCTTTATTTAATACGTTGTATATTCCGTAATTGGAAGAAACTTAAGATTTCATGGAGGACAGACAAAGGACATATACTGATTGTTGAATATTTTAGCCCATATATATATCTTTCCATCCAAAATGTGTGATGTTTTATTGAATTTTTTTTTAAATGTCTTCAATAATTTGGTATTCGTTGTTAGGCTTAGTTGGAAGTTGAGATTTTCTACACGGGCATATAAGAAGGGAGTGGAAAGAGAGGTGGAGTAGGGGATGGGAACATACATTATGTGGACCTGTTTAGGGGTCCAAGTTTCTTTTTTTGCAAAGTAGAAATATGAGATGTATATATAACCCTCTCTTCCCAACCGAACATGGGTCGAGCCGTCGAGGACATGTAGTGGAATATCTATTGGGGGTCCATGAATCTCCTAAAGTGGCAGGCATATCACTGTCTAGATTCATGCATGGTTCCATCCATCTCGGCCAAGATTCATCTGTCTATAGATGTCTTTTGCGTATCTGAATCTAGAATCTCCTATATATCCCTGCATTCATGCATGGATGAATGCACTTGTTAATCTTCCCTACTTAATCAGCAATAAGAGTTGATGAAGGTTTATTTCTTTTTACCAATATTTGATGGGGTTTACATATGCCCCCAGCAGAACCATTAAGCCCTACAGCTCAGTTTGCATGGTCATACAGTTAATTTTCCATGATCATGTGGAATATTCGAACATATATTGATGGAGAAATGATTGGAAATATGATCTTATGGTATGCAAGTTGCAGGGAGTTGTGGTAAGTGGCGGACCTAAGAAGGATTGAGTTGGGGGGCGATAACACCCACTGAAATTTTGGCATCATAGAGGGCTGCTTTGTAATCGGAGGATAAAAAAAAAAAAGAGGAAGAGAATACGTACTTTCGAATTGGGGTTGGGGGGACCGGGTAAAGAGATTTAGCTGAGTAGAAAAAAAATGAAGAAAGAGGATTAACCGAGTTCCAATATCGTACCCCCCTTTATTATTATTATATCTCTTTATTTCTCTAGGTCAACATATACAACCAATACATGGTTTTGTCTCATTTTGTTCTCTCCCCTTCAATTCGAGTTCAAAAATAAAATCGGATAGCAAACATCTATCTTTTATTTTAAAAAAAGCATATGCAACCATTCATAATCAGAAAATGTTATAGTCAACCCATTTTACAATCTATAACGTAGACTGTACATGTTTTTTTATATAAAAAAAATCATATATATCATCTAATAAAGTTTGCATTTTTTAAATAGTAAAGTATATACTCTAATAATTTGAATGATACTAATTATATGAAATGTGAAAATTTTCAATAATGTATATACTTCAATACGGTGAGTGGAGTGGGATAATAGGATATATAGAATTGCATCTGAGACTATAAAAAGTACCGAGTGTAACAAAGCTCTTTACAATCAAGTTACATACAATGAGAGTATTTGAAACAATTAATAATGAGACCATCGTGATGAATTTTTAAAAAATGAAAGATTGTAGGGGAATGATTTAATGATATTATAGGCTTTTTGTAAAATATCAATATACTTATGAAGATTTTGTGATACTGCAATCTTGAATACAATATATAGTAATTTTATTGTGTTATTGACATTTTATTATATGAAGTTTAAATTTAAATTTAATTATATATTTGTAAATATCAATATACTTGTAAATTAAAAAAAAGGATTAAAATATATTGTAAAATGTGATAAATACTATTGATTAACATAACATGACATCATGGTTTTAAATTGTATCCCCAGTGAATAGTGTAACCATATGTATATTTGGCTGTGCGCACCTAACATATTAAAGTTGTGTGCATGTATCAGCTCACGCGGCATGCATGCATCTGGCCTTTTGTGCTCGCTAATTAGGAAGCGTTGGTGAAGTGAACCCATGCGGCATTTGCATAACCACACAATTATATTTAGCTAGATATATATGAATTAATATCTTCCCATACATGATCAACTTCATAAAGAAGAAGCGGATGTGAAGGTACACCATGTGCAATTATGGATCACAAACTGTTAAGTTTGTCCTTTCTTTCGTTTGTTTGCGCTAATAATTAATTTATTATTATTCAAACTGAATATATATATCTACGAATAAGTCAATTTGATCAAATCAACACCCCGATTGGAAAACAGAATAAGCAAGTATAAATGTAATATAATGGTGGTATAAGAATGGATAGAAAAAATAATTATTTATTTGTAGGGTATAACTTGGTATTACTAAGCCAGTTTAAACGAGTATAAGAGAGTATAACAATTCTAAGTAACCCCTCGGATAAGCTATACTCAGTTTATCTATTCTCATGGGCCCACATGTCAAATCAACTTTTTACATCTTATCACATCAAATCACCTATCAACACTTCTTATACATCAAAGGGTCCACATGTCAAATCATTTTTTTACACTTTATTTAAATTTTATTATTTATCAACTAAACAACTCAACCTTTATTTTTACGTTTTTCAATAAGAATAAAAAAAAAACACAACCAAACAGAAAATCTCTTATTCATGTAGATTTGTTATCTATACTGGCATAGTTATCTATCCAGAATAATTCAATTCCGCTATCCAAACGGAGACCAAGAGAATTATGGATATCTCTGGGTCAGTCAAATTTCAATGAATCAAATTGGGGATCGGGTTAGATCCGATACAAGTTGAACATCCAATGCGTTTATGGCCATCATATCTTATCATTCAAGATCACATATTAAAAGTTATTACGTGTTATATATTACTATTTAAAGAATGAATTAGTGATAAAATATCTCAATTACAATAACAATTGATATGTTTATCTTGATGTGATAAGATCTAATGATCATGAACGCATTGTATCTAACCGGTTCCCACCAAATTGACCCACACGTTACACGTACTATTTATTTCTTATACACAGTACACCATATGCAAGCTTAGCGCCTATTCATGCACGGTATCAAACCAATCTCTACTCTCCTCTAGTTAGTTCCCAATTAAGATAACATGAAAATTTCGACAACATACAATTCTTCTTACACAAAGGAGCTACAAATTAATCTACTTACCTACCTCTACCCCACCAAGATTAATATGGTAAGTCTTGTCTTGTATATGAATGCATGATGTGGTGAAGAAGAATCATGATGAACTGATCATGTCTAAGAGCGAGATCGACTTCCAGGATCGATCGATGTCCTGAGCAATCCTGAGGGCGTCCTTGGAAGAACCCAATAAACCTGCCTTCGAGAACCCCACCGCGTAGAGTCCCCGCTCCCCTTTCCAACCATCGGGGAAAGGCTTCCTAGGCAGCCCATCTTTCTCCGAGAACAACTCGCTCTCCTGATGGCATGTAGACCAATTAGAACACCTTTTAATTACATACATGCTTAATATATTGGTCTTCTTAATTTATATGTATGCATATGTGGTTAGTTATATTGATGATGGCTTGCTCGTGTCTTAAGGCCCTAGCTGTGGTGGTTTTTGTTTACAAGAAGCTGAGTTTTTTAATGTTGCAGTTTAATTAAAAGCTACAGTTATAAAAAGTGATAAAGGAGAGATTGATTCTTGTAAACTTAGTTTTAAATCCATATTTTTGTAAAAAAGCTAATGAATTGTTCGTGCATGCACATATACTAAGCGGTGAGAAGTATTATGTGGTGTTCAAAATAATATATACCTTTAACCAGGAGGGTACATTGCTCCGGTAGCCGGTGGCCAGGATGACAGCATCAAATTCCTCTACTCTTCCATCCACGAATTCCACCCCATTCATCATCATCCGCTTTATTGCAGGACGCACCTGAAATTGAACAATGAGGACTACATGTGATAGATGTGCACATAGCATTACTACCACTATTATACAGACCTTGATGTCACCGGATTTGATCTTGGAGAGGGTACCAATGTCGAGGACCGGAGTCTTGCCAGAGAGGGTTTTGAGCACTAGTGGGCCGATGGAGGGACGGTGGAGGCCTATCAGAGATGTGTCCCCGAGCATTAGCCGGGAGACAAAGAGGAGGAATCTATCAACAACGCGCATGGGGAGCCACTTGAGCAGCCACATGGACAACCCAAATGTCGATCTTCCCAACATCTCCCTCGGAAGGACGTGCACCTTCCATCCACACAACATATACATAAAGAATGAGTTCATCTGACCAATTAAAGTGATCAGATGATCAAAAGAGGATATATAGGTGGTCAAGCAGCCCGGCCCTCTCAGTTCTAGGTTTAATTTTTTTAATTTACTAAACAATATAGTATTGCATGCTTGCATGCCTAACACAAAATTTAATAAAGAGGAAAGAGCTCCATAGGAGCTGTTTCTTTTTTGTGTGTCACTTTTATTTGAAGGGGGATCAAAGGAATAATAATATAAAATTCAAAGAGATGGTTTGTAGGTTGCTTTTTCAGTCTCTTGGGTATCTTATTTGCAAAGAGTACACCATGCGGGATCTTCAGCTCAGTCAGGCATGCAAGCCATCTCCGCATGCTCACACACTCCCAAGAAACAATATATATAACTAAAAGAATTTAAATCAATTAAATTGCATACTTTTTCAAAAGAAAAGATATTATTAAATCTGAAACCAACACTCCATCATCCTTTGAACTACAAAAGATTCTCAATTTTGGAAATTTTATGTCATGCATGTAGCTATTACACACAATAAAAGGGTTTTCAATTTTTTTGAGGTCTACTATAATGGAAAAAATTAACATAGCCGAATATGTATCACACACTCATATAATTAAGGTGATCATAGTTAGAATAAAGGAAATTAATCTTATTGTATTAGAGGGCCAAATGCTTCATTTATAGATATACAAAGAAAAATTTATACTAAAATCTATATATAATAGAAAAATAAGAATACTAGGAAAACAATAACATCTCAATATTATCATAATCATGATTCAATATCATCATAATAATGGCTCTTTAACAATCATACGATACATACCGCATCCCTGACAACGATGGTCGTGTGCGCGCCGTGGTTGCAAAGATCCAAGCTGACCTCCATCCCCGAATTCCCACACCCGACCACCAAGACCCTCTTATCCCGGAACGCATTGCCACTCCCGTACGCGCTCGTGTGCACAATCAAACCCTTATTGAACTCCTCCATCCCAGTTATCCCCGGCACCACCGCCTCCGCGTTCTCCCCCGTGGCCACAACTAGCCACCTGCACAGGTACTCCGTCATGGTAGTAGTCCGCACCCTCCAGAATCCGATTGTGCAGTCGTACTCCGCGCTCTCCACCGTCTCATTGAATACCGGTCTGAGATTGAACTGCCTGGCATAAGCATGGATATAATCTATGAACTGCTCTTTTGTGGGATAGGTGGGGAAGTGATGTGGGAATGGCATCATTGGGAGCTCGCAGAAGTTCTTGGGGAGGTGGAGGCTCAGGCGGTCGTAGGTTCTGAGCTGCCAGAGGGAGGCGATGCAGCCGGACCTCTCAAGGATCACGCTTGGCACACCCTTCACCTTCAGACATGCCGCCGCCGCCAGCCCTGAAGGCCCAGCCCCTACGATCACTGGCCCTGGCACCCACACCTGCCGATACATCATCGTTACGGTTTTCAATGCGTTCTTCGTCCCTTCTTCTTCGTCGTCTTCTTTGTTGACTACATTGATGAGAATGGAATGGCAGTCATGTATGCGCTTGCACTCGGCCTCCCTTAAACAATCCATGTATGTAATGTATGTATATATAAAGAGAGAGAGACAGAGAGATAGGCTAGCTAGTAGGATGGTGAAGGGGCTAGGGTTCTTGATCCAAATCTATTAGTGTATGTATTGATTTGAAAGTTGGATCATGAGAGCTCTTCAGACTAATAATGTTTCTTAATCAGAGTTGGACAGGGGGAAGAGAGAGAGAGAGAGAGAGAGAGAGAGAAGAAGTACACAGTAGTAGAGGTGGGAATATATTGGGATGTTTATACGTGGACTGATATACTCCATGTGGCCTATGGCCTCTTCTAGATTCTTATTGTATCTACTATATTAGGGTGTGTTTTATTTGGAGTAATATATAAAAAAGAAAATGTTTCAGTACTGAAAAATTGTTCAAATGCCCTTGGATCGAGTCCCCTATATTTCCCATGCCCATTGATAAGAGAAATTTTTTTTTTACCCCTGCTTTTTTGTCTCTTTGTTTTTTTTACCTCTCCGACTGCCACATGACATTATATATGTAACTACAGTTTTAATTTCTGTACATAACATTAACTATCATTCATGTAATTGATTTTTTTTTTACATCTTTGGACCCGTTTTGCAAAAGATGATTTGTTTCTGTAAACTGTAGACGAAAAGGCCATGTTGCACTTTTATCATCTACATCCGCTTGTTGAGCCTCTGTAATTCCTGTTGGAGCTGGTTATTATGTTTCTTGAACTCCTTAATCAGCATCTCTTTGGATTCTCCTCCCTCCCCTTTCTTTTCTTCTTCTTCTTCTTCCTTTTTTTTCTTCCCCTTTTGTCACCTCTCGCTTTTTTTCTTCCCATTTTTCTCTTCCGCCATCTCTAGAAGTTTTCTTTGCCCTTACTCATTATCATCCCCTCTTCCATTATTCTCTTTTGAATGACTTTCATATTAAGTTTCTCGGCAATCAACTTTGTTTTATGGAGCTTAAAAATGTGTTGCTTATCTTGACAAACATGTAGTTCCGGGTCAACCTGAAAATATAATCAAGTTATAAATATTGTAAATCTACTTACATAAACTAAAATTACAGTTATATATGTATCTTTATAGTTGCATAACCAATACATTACATGAATGATAGTTAATGTTACAGAAATTAAAACTGTAGTTATAAATATAATGTGTGGTGGCAATGAGAGGGGTAAAAAACAAGGGGGACAAAAAAACAAAAAAAAAATTCCTCCTAATGAAGGGACATGGAAAAAATAGGGGGTTTGGTTTAGGGCATTTGGATAATTTTCTCTAAATAATTTGATCAATTTTTTAAATAAAATGGATGCATGTGTACCGATCACAAAAATTACTTACAGCAACACAAAAGTTATATAACATGGCATGTTCTTTTATGAAATTTAGCGGTCACCAAATTCATTAAATTTTTTATCAAATAACTGGTATGCCATCGTGTTTGTCAGCTCGTGGGTGTAGGAGATGTATTGTTATATATCTTTTTTTGGGTTTTTTTTATATACACTTCTTTTTATGAGAGAGAAACTAGTATATATATTTTCTTAATCAAATTAGAAATTTATCTTTATTAATGTCACTAGTTAGAAGGGAATCATTTTGTAGGCCTTTAGATTTAGACAGTGTTTGATTGCATGATTGGATAATTTTTGCGTTTATAAGAAGTTGTTTCCACAATTGTGCAATCAAACAGTTTTATTGTAGCAGCTTCTTACAGACAGATTTCAGATAAATAATGTTCAAAAGCTACGATTTTAAAAAATTAGGGAGATTGAACTTCATGCAAAATCAATTTTACAATTGCACTGCCAAATGTACCTTAAGGATGCGTACATTCAAGCCTAGGTAAATTTTGGTGAGGTTTGGCCTTTTCAGTTTTCACCCTACTTAATAATATATATCAGATTAAACCTCCACTCCACTACTGTTTTCCATCTCCCCACGGTGAAAATGAAAATCACATTTCAGATTAAACATGTACTTCAGTACCGTTTCCACCCAGCTTATATCATATTAATCTAAACAATAATTAAAACAAATTACATAACTCACATGAGGCTGATTGAAAACACGTTTAGGTGGAGTTTTATTTTTGCAAAACAATCCGAAAAAAACCAACCGTGTTTCTAAACAGTTTTCTTTATACAAAAAATTATAATTTTCAAAAAAAAAAAGAGCTTTCAAATGAACCCGTAGACTGAGTTGCAAGGTCTTCATAGTTAATACTCAACATATTTTCCTTTATTCATTGATAAAAATATTCTACATTGGAAAAATATATATAGCTAGTGTCTGGAAGATCCAATAAAACAAGGAGTGTGTCACAGCTGACAAGGTGGATGAGGTGGATGGGGCACATGACTTTATAAAGGGAAGCAAATGAGGGCGAAGGGAACAGCCCGACAGCAAGAGGAGGAAGAGGACAGAGCATAATCTCTCTTACAGACAGATCCAAAGATCTTCATATAAAATCCTAACAGGGAATGTTGGATCAGCCCGAGGTTGGCACAACTCTGTGTCATGCATAGCGGGAGAGGACACCACCAAGATCATCAGGAGTTATTTGACTTTACTCTCATTTTATATGTTCTTTGTAATCCCCCCACCCCCACCCCCCCATTACATTCAGCCCATTTGTAACTAAGCGAGTTATAAATGAACTATCAATTTTCAAAAAAAAAATCTAACAGGGAATGTTTCCTTTTTCCAAGGATCATTTCATGTACACCTCAGCTATTGTGTATCTTTTTACTTATCAGTACCAACCATGCTGTGATGCTGGCATCTTTTTCGTTTTATGTATGGTTTCTCTTTTTATTTATGGTTGCTTGCTTGAACATTTATACCTACAGATGATGAATAAATATTCAGCATTCCAATACCTCGTATGAAAGCCTGGCTAGCTGAACTATTAATGTGGATATCATGTTCTGTTAGGGTGGACAATGAATGAGTGGAGACCAAATTAATCAATGCGCATTGTTACGGTGGCATGCAAACATTGTGGGTCGGTCCATCAGCATTTCATAAAAATATTGCAGCTGCATAGCTTTCTAAATCATCTGACCTAGAGATGAAAGTTGTAAGCTGTGTTCGGGGCTAGTTATTGTCCATCATTAGCCTCTATGGTAGAATTCAGTCGGGAGGCTTGAGCGGTAGTGGCTTACCCTATAAAGGATGTCACTTCGCTTGTTTGAGCCTGCTTTTTTTTCTCTAGCATGTGAACTTAGTTGATACAAAGGTTAATGATGGCACCGAATTTTCTGATTGGGCAATTCAATCCATACAATTTTCATTGACGGGCGTTGATAAGATCAGCACCTTAATAAATAAAAATAAAAATAATAAAAATAAAAACAGAATCTATGGAGCCAAAGAATCGATCCAAATAGATGGGAGGCCCCAAAAAAATTCAACCAAATTGAATTATTGGAATGATACATAGTGCTGTTTTGATGGTCCCAGATGGTGCACATTCAAAAAAAACAAAAAAGTGGTCCTTAGAGGATCTATAGATGCATGATTGCTTAGGAATATGGTACCAACCCAATCCACTTTGAAAGCAGTAGTCTGTGAATCAACGGTGAAAGGCTTGATTCAGGGAAAAAGTCTGAAAATAATGCTTGATCTTAACAAATTCTTAATGCATTTTTCGTTCTCTCAATTAATTGAAAGGCTTAATTTTAAGCCGCCTAACTCTCCCAAACCTCAGAAAAGGAAGTTAGTGTCTCATTGGGGCGAAGACCATGCTTTTCAATGTGTATTAGTTTGACTCTTCCATTCCAATTTTATATAGTAGATTAAAAAAGAACCCACAGTTGCCTACCTTTAGCATGGGCATTCCTAGCTTTTTAATATTGAAGCGCACTTAATTGGGCATTCTTTTCCTTGATATCACTCTACTCCACCTCCCCCCTATATCCTACCATGAACCATATCATGCTTGTTGTGCTTAATAATTAACCACATGAGCCATCTTGGCTATATTTTCATATAACAAGTATTATATCTTGCCCGAGGCATATTTAATCATAAATGATGTCTAGACAAATCTCTAAAATGAATCAAGATTCGCAAGCACGTATCACTGAGCAAATAATATGTATGTTCATAACCTTCCTGGTAACCAAGAATGGCAAGCCCTGTTATATATGGTTAATGATTTCTATTCCAAGAAATCCATGCAACTAGCCAACCATAAGTATGTACTTTATTTAATGTCTCACTCTATCTATCTATCTATCTATCTCTCTTGAAATTGAAATATATGATTACAATGGTAGTTCAGTCCATTGGAGAAACTCCCTGGCACCAGTATTCCAACAACTAATTAATCAATTGCCAGAGAACAAGGTAGGATTCTATAAGAAAGGAAAGAATGTTTATGTGTGTGTGGATATATGTGTGCACGATGGCTCGTTAAGACAGAGGGATTGTTGAGAGATTAAACCACAGAGAATTCTTGTTCCCCATTCTGCTACTTAATCAAAAAGTTAGGCAGAGTTATAAAGGTGGGATTAATTTGATTCACACAAAGTTCCTGTTTCTTAATTAGTACTAACTTCAAGCATTCATCCACTCATTTAAAAAAAAAAAAAAAGTAAAGTTGTAAAGGAGGAGTGAAATCAATTCTCACGAGTACCGGTCTCTTGGATTTTTGTGCCTGTGTGCGCCTACATGCGCACGCGCACAAGCCAATAAATGAATGATTGATTAAACGTAAATGTAGGGGGAGGAAGTGAGGGGCGGTTATGCCCGTTATCATGTGAGTCAACAATCACATAGAAAAGTTAATATCACCATGATTGCAGATCGATGTAAGTGCAATGGTGCTAATGTTTGACAAACAATGTATATATCCCTTTAAAAGTTGCAATTAAGATATATAATTTTCATTATAATGCAATTAAAGTTGACCCCAACAAAAAGAGAAGTCAAGGAATCGATCATGAATGATGTCAGTGGTCAATTAACATTATTAGCACTAAGTCCTCTATATTATATATACCATTGTGCATGCAGCAAGTCTCAGTGCAGTATATCATGCATCCTTTAAGAAGTCAAAGCTTAGCATGTAAAAATGGCATCTTTTATCAAATGAACTGCATTGCATTCTAAATAATAATTTTTGTAGTGTCTGACTTTGGTTTTTGTAGGTGAATTAGGGTATCTTCCACTTTAGAAGCTTCTTTTTGGTGCCTTTTCCTTTCCCCTTTTGTTAGATTATACAAGTTCCCTCCACAATAACTCAGGTTAATTTATTACTTCATAACCATCAAATGAACAAAAGGAGTACTGAGCACTGAAAGTCATGACGCTCAGCTTTCCCTCCATTCTCTTAGAATTAAACTATTTGAAGAACTGCATCACCATAGTGAACCCTGATCAGGTTTAAACATGATATGAATTAATATATGCATGTGAAGGCTTGTTTAGAAAGGCATTTGAACACCGGCAAACCAATCATGAAACAATGAAACACTTGAAATATAGTTTGAATGGATAGACTGAGCTTTCCATTCCCCCCAACTTCATCAATTTCCATTGGTGAACAATACAAGGGAGTCAACAAGATCCAATGTGCTTTACGTAACGCACTCAAATCTCCTTTAGCCGCCTTTTTTCAAGAGCGGAGGAGGATCGCTTGTTTTTGAAACACTTAACATCTCAAAAATATAAATGATTGGACAGTTTGTGGAACCTTTGCTTTAATATGAACCTTTTTCATCCAATGTGAGGATATATTATATATATGTATAGAAAACATGCATCTTGTACTTCTTCAACAAAGGGGTTAAAACCATTGTAGGATAAGCTTTTATAAGCATGCTAGCTATAGTTGGCCTATGCATGAGACGAATTATCTAGCTAGGATGGTCCGATCGACTTGCATGCGGCGTTGTTTAAAACAAACCGCCGACCATGGATTAAAAATGCGCTAGAGCACTTGTGGGCAGGAGACTGGAGAAAGAATTGCAAGGTGGTGGTGATGAGTCAACTTGAGAATGCTAAATGGGAATAAAATATTAACTTGGGAGCGTCTTTGAAACGCATTATCAGTCAACCATGGCATGGCTGCAGATTTATGAGGTCCAGTCCAATTGGAAATTAAGGAGGGCAAGGGCTGACAATGAAATTTGTGGGATGGACCGAACGTGCACAAACAGCTGTAATTCTAGTTGAACTTGATGAAGTTGATGGAGGAGAAGGGAAGGTCCACTATCAATGAATTGTCACATAATCCGTTTTTCTTTTAAGGCCACCATGCCTTTTGTTATTGTATGGATTCTGGGGTGCCTCAACCTACTAATCAATAGCTAGTTACATGCACTAATGGACCAAGGGACTCAAGTCAGAATGCTGGCTCTACCAGTGCTACCCATGGTACCATGCTTGGATCAGCCGCCTTTAGCAAGGTTTCCACATGAACTAGACCTCGAGAACGTGTCAGTTGATGCTTGCTTTTACAAGAGATCCTTGTTAGTTGACTTATATTTCAGTGGCCATTTGTTCCGTTTTTTTTAGAATTCAATCAGCATCTGGTCCCCAGTGGCCATAGCACAACGGTTCAGGGCTTGCCTGGTTAAAGGGGAGGTCTTGGATTCGAGTCTTGGCGCTGACTTACCCACCTGTTTGTTGGCGATTATTCGAAAGAATTTTCCGTGGGACCGGGACAAACAGGCGGAGGTAGCTTTCCCAGCTCGATCGTAAGGTCAGCCACGGGGAGTCCCTCCGATATCAAAAAAAAAAAAAAAAAAAATCAAATCAAATCAGCATCTTATTTCATCCACATTTAATTACCAGAATGATCATGATCCAAATGGAAGCCAGTTCCATTTCAAGAGAAGTGGAAGAAACAGCCTAGAATTTCTTCTGCATCAACAATTTGCATTATGCCAAATTCTTACTGTTAATCATTTTGCCTTCCTCTGTTTATGAGTAATGACTCTGTATCTCTCTTCCCACTGAAATATATGCACACCCAACAGGATAACAGTTGCATGAATTTGTCGAGAAAAAATATTAGGAATAGTCATCTTGTAGAATTCTAAATTTTTTTATATAAAATATATAAATTCACAAAAAAAAAGAAGAAATATATACCGGAATGAATTGAATGCATGTAAATTTATGTATTTTTCCAAATCTTATATATATTATCATAACCTCGTATCTACAAATATTAGAATTTATATACTAGATGAGGATTGCAAAAATGACAACCTTAGGAATGAGCGTATCAGCACCCATTTGCCAATTCCAAACCACCAACTCATAGAACCATTTTAGAGCCAACTCCTACATCAGGAATTGTCTGTGTATGTTGTTTATTGAAGTTTTAAAGCTAGACACACTCATTGTTAATGTAAGAACTGATGTTTACTTCTTTGCTATTTATATACCTTATGATTCTTGTAGAGTACCACATATCACCCCATTCAAATATTCTCATGGAAAAATGTGGACTTTGGGCTGAGGGTTGCTCATGGGCCTTGGCCGTGATACACATTCAAAAAAGGAAAAAGATACACATGGCCCTATTGCAACCCGTTTTGCAGTACAACTCGTTTTTCATTTTCTATAAAATTATATATTCATCATTTGAAGTGCATGCTATTATATGAAATGATGTATATACTGAGATACATTAATATTTTTTTTTCATGGTAAAAAAATAATTTTTTTTTGCCATATACTATGTTAAAATCCTATATGCTATGATAAAACAGTACAGGCTGCAAAACGGGCTGCAATGACGGGCTGCATGTATCAACGCTCTTCAAAAAAATGAAATAATTTAAGGACCATGAAAATGGAAAACTCTAAGTAATAATTCTATATATTCATTCTTTTCATTTCTTGTATAAGATATGGTTGTACTTGTCTCTAACATTATTCATAAGATATTGAACAATGTTATATCTAGTTAATTCTTATTGTCATTTTTGTGGACTGTCGAACAGTTTGAATAGAAATAATATGAAATATATACATGTTTAATAAAATATACATTTGATAAAAAATGAATCTCATTAGTGAAAGAATTGAATGTATACATTTTTATTCTGTTTGTTGTAAAAACCTATATACTTACATGATATAAAGCGTATATTATTTAGTTGATTTTATATTATGTGTTAGGTGTGTGGCATTTGCAAAATGACTGACGGGGTGAGGTTGGCTCAAACTTTTGGCCCTAGTTTGATTTGGGCTTAAACCTCGTTGTCATTAGGTTTTAGAATAAGGATTAGACGCTGGCCTTGAAAAGCTAGATCATCTATCCAAATAAATAGAAAAATAAAATCTATTATGAGATGAGTTGGAAGTGAAGTCATCTAGTTTAGCTCAACTAGATTACATACTCTTCTTACTTCAGCCCTTCAAATCTATCAAATGTAACCAAGTGACATCAAGCAATTTATTCTTCGTTAGACCTGGAATAACTTGGGGACCAACTATATAGAAAATGTATTAAATAGTAATCAAGCCTGTATTTGTTCCCTTCTTCTAAAATTGGATCAATATAAATTCAGATGGGGTGCAAGATATTTGTTGATCACAGACGAAGATATAACAAATATTAACAATTAGAGTTTGACCTTCAATTAACCGTTGAATATATGTTGAGCGCGTTTGGTTGCGTGATTACAAAACTAATTCTGCAAGAATCTAGGTTTTAAAACTGATTATATAGAAAGCTCACCTTCCAATTTTTGAAAATCACAGTTTTTTAATATTATTTGCTTGAAATCTATTTACAAAAAGCTAGTTCAGTAAAAATAAAAATGTTTGATTATACGATTACAGTAGCAACTTACTGCAAACGTAAAAACTGTCTAATCATGTAATCAAACATTGCTCTTGTGTCCAACTATAAAGCTCATTGTAGTCAAACCATATTAACAGACAAGCAAATCAATCCAGAGAATGCGAATGCGAATGAAAGCTCACACATCCAAATATGTCACCTGTGAGGGGGTCCACTGACATTTTTCTAGCTGATTTGGTAATTGATATTAATTGTTTGTATATAATAACTGACCCAACTGGGGGGGCCATTACTAATACATCCAGATGTATCATCAGGCTAATCATAATTAGTTTATCATTTTGTTTGTATTGGGACTGATTCATGCTTTGGCTGGTTGAGTAAAGGCATTGCAGTGATACAAGCCACGAATAGTAGGGTCAGTGACAAAAATTGCAGTATCATGTGAAAGTGGTACTCTATTAACAACCCCTTAAAACAGACAGAAAGAGATAGTCTACTTGTATTGATGTCATTTTCTACAAATTTGGATATCAATGGAATCTGAGTTTATTGTATTTTGTTAGGCCCTTTTTGAAAATATCTTTTCATTAACAGTTGAGTTTAAAACTGAATTTGTATTATGAAAAAGCTAACTTTTAGGCATGTTTTTGTAAAAATGTGTATATTGTAATTTCTTTTTGAAAACGAGGGTTTAGAGAAATCAGATTCTTACAAACTCATAATCTTTTCAAACCTATATCCAAACGTCATCTTAGAAACATATAAACTGCTACATCCCCTAAATCCCTAATGGAAAAATTATGCTTAAAACACATTCAAAGGTCTTACACGGGGCAATCGGGTTGTTGATCAGATCATCACATCCCCTGCGTATGAAATAATAAAAAACTGCAACTTCAATGAATGTTACTAACACCATTGTTTGGCTTAATGAGGATTTTTATCCCTCGACACATTTGAACCACATAGGATTGACTTTTAGATTAAAGTCATAGGATTGCTTTCCACATCTCTTTAGTTTGATTATTTAATACAGTTTGTTAGTTGGGTTTTTTTAGACAGTGTTTAATTGCACAATTAATCAACTTTTGTATTTATATAAAGTTGTTTATTTAATCGTGCAACCAAACAGTTTCACTGTAGCAGATTTCAAACAAATAATGTTCAAAAGTTGTGGAATGATGATTTTTTATAAAATCAGTTTTAAACCCAGTTTTACAATCTTGCTACCAAATGCTACCTTAGTCAATGTTATGTTATCCGTCAAACCACATATATGCTAATGGAAGGTAAAACTTTAATCTTTCTTTCCTTAAAAAAAATCAAAATATAAATACGAATGAAAATGAAGTACAACCCAGATTTTGTTTGCTAACGCCACCTCAAATACATAACATAACAGAGGAGCATACGGACGCGCAGGAGTCCCATGAACAAAACTTGCATTCCCTGTCCTCCGATTGGGCCATTCCTTCCTTTTCTATCTATTCAGTATTCACCCTCTTTTTTCTGCTTCCCCTCATTTTTCACTGTGCCACGTTGCATGTGATTCATGTTTTTATTTAGGCCAATTATGATCACTTTTTTTTTTGTCATATATATACTTCATTCAAGGGAAAGATTTTACACTTTTACTGTGGGAAACTACCATGGCTTCAAATCAAAGTGATCCTCTATTTGGTTTGAATCTAAGGGTGCATTTGATTGTCCAATTGTAAAATTAATTCAATAAAAATCTAAGTTTTAAAACTGATTCTGCAGGAAAGTCATCCTTTCTAATTTTTGAAAATTGTAACTTTTGAGTACTATTTATCTGAAATCTGTATACAGGAAACTGTTATAATAAAATTGTTTAATTATGTGATTGTAAAAACAGCTTCTTATAAACACAAAAGTTGTTCAATCGTACAATCATATTTAAAAAAGCGGTTAATCTATGTGGTGCAGAAACACTGACTCATTAAAAAAATCATATGAGCTGTAACAAAAGGGGGGGAGAGGGGAGACTTTTCTTTCACATCTGAATATATATGACATCTGAATATATACGGATTAATAAAAAAAAAGTGAGAAGGGGAAACGTGGCTTAGAAGGTTGGGGAATCTGCTCTGACGTTATTGTTTGCCTTTTACAATAAACATAACAAGGGGAACATCCCATACAAATACACCCATTATTATATATTTCTTAATACAGACAAAAATTCGGTGCACCTAACCCACATTTTAAATCATTCAACCTTGATTAATTGACATGATTCCACTCTCAAATCTACAGTGATTAAAACGTATGTAACAAAATTCAAGGTTCTTCAAATAAAATGATGGTGGGCACGGAATCGAATCATCATGTTATGTTGTTATTCTGAACCAAAAATAAACGAAAATCCGTGGTATTTATTTGACTGACCGACACAATGAAACACTGTTATTGGTTGACAATTCCACATGGACCTTCCCTTTTTAAAAAGCAAGCTCACAAATATATATTAGTTTTCATTTTCATTTTTATTTTTATTTTACAAAACAATCCGTGAAGAATGGATTTTTTGTTCCAACCAAAAGAAGATGAGTCATGTCCTGATCCATGATCCATCCATCCATAGATTTTGCTTGTCTCGGAAAAGACTTCGAAACAAAGTATATTCAACAAAAACTGAACTAATAAGCAAAAACAGAGGAAAAGAAGCAACAGAGACCAACAACAACACTAGTTGAGCAATGCACAAACAAACAAACCCATTAGAGATTCTAATAAGTTCCTAACAACATACACAAATCAGGTTGAGAAAAAGGAGTGACAAGTCAGATGATTTGGGAAGGCTTAACCCACAATAGTTAAACCTCTCCCTGCTTATAATAAACAAAAGTAAAATTAAACAAGAATCAGAAACCCATAACATGATCATGTAATTGAGAACATCATCTTCGATTAATTGACGAACAAGGCCTCCCATACGTCGGAGAAGACCTGAACGATGACGCGGTGGTGGCGCGGTGAATTCAGCGACAGAAAGCAATGCAAGAGCTGCTCAAGGTCCTTCCCTGAGAACAACTTCTTCTCTACTATCATCTCCACCATTGAATCGCGGAAGTCTTCATATGGGTCCCTTGATTTCTTCACAACAGCGAAGCTTTCACCGACCCTCTCCCTCTTCACCGTCGGAGAAGACAGAGACACCAACGGCTTAAAGTCCATGTTTGTAGGCTTCCCTTGTTTCTTCTTCTTCATCTTCTTCTTGCTCTTCCTCCTGTTGGGTCGGTAGAATTCAGAGGAGTCAGAGGAGAAGCTCTTCGAAGAGAAGAAGTTCTCTGTCTCCTCCTCTCCCATCGCCTCTTCACAACTGCTGAAGAACCCACCACCCTCTCTTCCTCCTCCTTCAGAGGAGCTACTACTGAAACCATATGGATTCCTCAACAGTTTCTTCTTCTTGTTGTTCTTGACTTCTCTCTTCATCCCCATCGCTCGATCGAAGTGGTTGTGATGGGGAGACAGTGGGGACGCCGGAGGGCAGGTCCTCCCCTCCCCGTCGCCGGATTCAAAGAAGGCGTTGAGACCCAATAGTCTCCTCCTATCCTTCTCCTTCTTCTTGTTCTTGATGAAGTGATCGTCGGACCATGAAGGCCTCCTGCAGCCGCAGTCGACCGAGACGGACCTCTCGATGAGTGTTTTATGGGAGGGGAAGCTCTCGCAGCGACCGAGAGGCTCGAAGTGACGGCGGGAGACGAAGATGGGCTCGGTCGCGATGTCAGAGGCTTTGATAGAGGAGGCGGAGGAGGAGCTGCATGAGGACCTGAACACCCTGGACAACCAGGGCTTCTTCAATTTGCTCTCCATGTTTTTTTCGCTTTTTTAAACATCAATGTTGCCCCCTCCTCCTTATCATTGACAGTATTATTATTGTCTCATGTGTAAGGGGAGGGGGTATATATGTTGATTGGTCTTGTTTAGAGAGAGAGAGAGAGAGAGAGAGAGAGAAATAAATTAAGAAGAGGTGAAAAGATCACTTTTCAAAAGGATTTGGATGAAAAGGTGATGTGGGTATCTCATGTGTGCACTCTACATGCATGTATAGATGTCCAATGTTTCAAACGATCAAACCAAGGGTATGAGAAAAATATTAATAAAAAAAGGTCAAGATGTCACTTGCAATTGTGCTTATTAGATTTTTTTTTTACATGACTTGAATATGAATCAAGTGTAGATGTTGGAGCTGATCTTCCCTACCCATCTTTTAAAATGATGAGAGATTTGAATTCCTTTGAAAGGAAATAGTTAATTCTAAGTTAAATAAGGAGAGGGGGGGACAGGGCAGAGCTCTGCAACACGCATTTAGTTATCCCCCCTCTTTTTATTTTTTGGTTAGTCAGTCTTAGTCAGTCCTATTTGATTTTTCTTTAGAAACCAAGGTAGCACAAACAGTATATATAATAGTTTAATTAGCATGCATTAAAAAAACAGGGTAGTAATCCCTGTTTCTTGATTCACTACAGGGATGTGTTTTTGAATGTATGTCTGGAATCAGAATGGTGAGACTTAAATTTGTATTCTGAAGTTTTTAAAGATGGTGGGATTTAAATGTATGGAAATTAAGTTGGAATTCCAATTAGAAGGTGCATGGTAGAACAGTGGAATGAATAAGCGCACGTGTTAGGATGATGTTTTATAAGTAACATCTGAACACAAAACACACAAAGAATCTGCTCTTACATTTATATTCCAAGCCATTTTAGCATTCACCATAAAAAGGAAAATTGTGCCAACAAAAAGTCTCCTCCCACAACTATATGCATCCCTACTCACATGGGTATTGTGAATAAGGAACAAGCAAACTGTTTAAAAACAAACTAACTCTGTTTGGGTGGATGTAAACACAGACACCCACCAGTACACACATGATAGAGATGTGTCCTCTTTTACATTCCTTCAACCAAGAAACTCTCCTCTCTCTCTCTTTTTTGTTCTTTTAGGGGTAAAGGTAGAGCAATGTATACATTCTATAATTGTGATATATACATAACAAGTCACTATCCCTGTATAGCTTCCCCCATTAATGAAATACAGTAATAAGTGGTGGAATTCAATGGGTGTGGATGCATAGGGACATGTGGGGGCCATTAATAAAACATCAGTACTTCCCCTCTCCACAAGAAAGATATTTGAGGATTCTAGGACAGAAATGGCCATTAATTGTACCTCAACAGGTTTCAAAAAACATTTGAATTTGCAATGTAATTCAAGTATTTTTCATTAAAAATACATTTTTATTATTTAAAAATTGGCTCTGACATCAATGCATGGCCTTCCCTCGAGAGAGTGATCCAAGAGAAAGAAAAGGGGAGGGGAATTGTGTGTTCAAAAGTTGTTTAATAACAATAAATAAAAAAAGGTTGGATGGTAAAAAGGTCTTGAAAAGCATCAAAGACGAGGGATAAAAAAACAAAATGGTAGGTTCATAAGAGACCCAAACTTTCAAGCAAAATGGCATCTATAAACCACCTATATAGCTTGGCTACATATGTTTATATTCTTGGGATCACTTTGCTTGTGTTCTTCAAGGAGTTGTAGATCGAGTTGAAAAGGATGATCACGAGGCATATATAATCAATCTTTAGTTGATATAGGTGTTACATACACTAATTATGATTTTGAATTAAAAGACAAGGTAGAAGGAGTGTGTCACCTTCTCTGTGTCACCTAGTGAGGGTGTCTGTGGAGAGGGGGCTCGATTCCCATGACACGTGGACGCATTCATTTGTCCCATTCTACGTGTCAGAGGTTTATATCGTTATTTACGGACCAACTTTTTTAACCCGGTCTCTTCGAATTATCAATCAATTACTACAGTACTATATATGACAACGCGGAGCATATTTGCACATATTATATTCATTCATTCATTCAACTTTGTTTTATTTAAAAAAAATTTTTAAATTTAATCAAACAAAAAGGAACCTGTGCTGCTACTGCAACTGCTGCGGTTGCTTTCCTTAACCTGGAAAGGCTGACGGTTTTTGACTTATGGGGTCTTTGCTTTCTGATTACAGTTTAGTGACCCACTTGTGCATGGACTCTACAAGGGATCCCTTCACATGATGGACTGATGGAGGTTCCAAGAGAGCACCAACAACACAACGTGAGCGGTGAGCCCCTCCCCAAACATATGTATTTGTTTACATTCAAATGGATGTATACATATAATATCAAAAAGTTGAATCCAATGAGTGGATGCATGCATGTATACACGGGTTATCCTACCCATTTAGTTTATTTAAATAAAATATAAAAGAAGAAATTTGATTTATTACATTGTATCTCATATATAACTATGAACTATTATATGAGTTCGACATAGACGATATCTTTTGTGTTTAAGATGGTTTGACATAGATCATATCAAGCGAGAAACTTTATTTTCAGTTCGACATAGACGATGTCTTCTGTGTTTAAAGTGGCTCGACAAAATCATGTCGATCGAGAACCAGAAACATTAGTCCATTCACGTTCGACATAAACAATGTTTTCTGTGTTTAAATTGACGGGACAAGAACGTCGTGCTTCAATTTCTGATATGTTATCAACGTAGTTATTGTAGACAAATTTATACTTTGGTCCACTCTTACATTCACGACATAGATTTATTTTTATAATAAAGTGTTAAAACATTTGATGTAATCAAATATTATTGTATTATAATGCGTATGTAACGCAGCGAAAAAGGATAGACAGATCCAACCAGCATTGAGATTCATAAACTCCTTGAATCCACAAGGAAAATAACAAAAGAAAATATAATTTTATTGATTGATCAAAAGTTTTTTTCTTACAAAGATGGTGGCACGATTATATAGACCATAAACATTAAATACATATTTGTAATGTGAATTATAGCTATATTAAAAATAGTATACAATTAGAATTATTAAAATCAAATAAAACAAAACATAAGATCCTAAAAATCTTAAATTCTTAATTTATCAATAAAATGTGATTAATATGACTTTAAATAATAAGATTTGTTCATAAATGATAAAATCTCATAAATAAATAAAAATTTGTTCATTGATTTAAAATGAAGTATTCTATCATGATTTTTTTTAAATATATCGTACTCTCCACGGGTGGATATCTTCACACGAGGGAGAGGTTCAAAGAGAGCACCAACCATACAACGTGACGTTTTGTTAACGTTCCAGTAAAGTAAAGTTGAATCCAATAAGTGGATACGTGAATATTGAAATTAATGTTCTACATTTGAAATGAATTAATGGTGATGGGAATGGATTGTCTGAATGTTGTACAAAACAAACGGGAGAGGACGGGATTGTGAAGAAAAAGGACCTCTCATTCTCTGTCTGAGTGAGTGGGTGACAAGGAGATGGGATCCAACATGGATGAGACCTTCTCCCTACTTTTACGGTTCTATCATGTGATTGGTTTTTTTTTCTTTCTTTCTATCATACTTTTTATTACTTGTTATGTATTATTTTGAAATTTTAAACTTTTGTTAGGAGAAAACAAAAAGAAAAAATTGGGAGGAGTTACTATTGGACTGTTTGAGATTCGGTTCTCGTTGTCGTCTTGTGGGGTCTGGGTGGGCATGTGATGTGCTCGTTTGGGTCGACTATGGGTTGTGGGCTTGGTCGTTTTTGGGGCACTATGTAACAGACCCACTTCATCCATCCTCTGATTACACCCCTCACTCCTATTGATCGGGTTGTGATAAAGAGATACATTATATTTAGCTATTGTGGACACCATTATATTTAGCTATTGTGGACACCCTCCTATTAATCAGAAATGTTGCTCTGTCGGGGGAATATGTGAGTGAATCCAGAGCTTTTAGAAGTCAGTGGACAACATAATGGTTGGCGATTAGCCGATTCATCGATAGTTGTATAGTCAATGATAAAACATTGAAACATCTTGAAGATCTATAAACAGATCGACGCACAATGTGTCGAGCGTGATAGTCAGGTCGATGCCAAACTTTCTGGGTGTGTCATTCAAGACGACTAATTTTTCATTCAATTTTCTAGGTGTGTCGACAGTTACAGTGACGGCTTTGAGTTAGTGTGATACTAACAATGTTAATACTAGCAATAACATGCTAATGTTATTTTTTTTTAGTGCTTCAAATAATAAAACAATCAAAACATTAACCCATCTTCACAATGAAACCTTGTGTCACTTTGAAATATTGACATTGAAATGTTTCAACATCAAAACATTAAAGGGTTTTTTATTTTTAAGTCCCCATAAACCATAGGATTTAGGGATCGATCCCTCACTTCTTCATATTTTGATTTTAGTCCTCAGATTTTTTGTTTTAGTCCCTGGGAGGGACCTATCCCTAAATTATTTGATTTTCTTTTTAGTCCCTGGGAGGGACTAAAAAGCAACATGTCCTTTAAATCTGGGGACTAAAACCAAAATGTGAAGAAGTGAGGGATCGTTCCCTAAATAGGTATATTTACAGAGACTTAAAACAAAAAACCCAACATTAAAATGTACCTTGAAACATCAAAATTATAGCATTCTTGCTTTCAAATATTGAAGCATTCAAACACTCAAACAGCAAAATGCCAAATGTTCTTGCTTTCAAAAAGTTGTACAGAAAACCATCAATGAATTGATGATTGAGGGAGAGCACAAGATGGCTCGAGTGTGGACAGCAATCGAGAGTGTGGGACAATTGTTGAGGGAGAGGTTAGAGAGATCCTAGGGTTTATAAAGATTGCTTTCAAAGACTAGGTGTGCACAGAAACCTAATACCTCCTTTGAATATGATGGGCGTTTAAAGAAAATGATAAATTTTTTGTTAAGTTTGCAAAGATAGGGGTATGCACTGAAAAATTAGGGGTGCAATTAGAGGCACCCAGAAAGAAGTGCATACATGGATCTTGTTTGTTTGGCAATGTGATGATGTGAGGCGGCTCTATTTGAGTTCTTTAAATTTTTAAGTATGCCCCTTTATAAATACGTCACTCATATTTTAGTCATCTAATTTAAAAGTCTCAAATATATATAACCTTAATTAGATTCAGTGATACACTCCATTGTTTTTTTTTTCTTCCAAACCCACCTCCATTGCGGTGGAGTCCAAGGCAAAGGGTCCGCTTGGATCCAAGTCTTATCCGTGTTTGCGATTCGGACACCATCAAACACTTGGGGTGCCACCCAAACTGATTTCTGCCTTGACTAGTCTTTCCATATGTGTTAGCAATTGGTGTGTTAAATATTGCGATCCCCCGTGACACAGAATTTTTTTACTGAAGATAGATATCGATGAGATCTTCAAAAGTTGTCGCTACGCCACAACGCATGCTTATTGTTTCATTTTTCTTATTTTTCGGTCCTCAAAATGGTTTTTTTGCTAATTTTAGTAATTTTTTAGATTCTAAATATTTCCTTCATAATAACTCGAATTTGACTTAAATCAAATCCGAAGATCTTCTACGATCCTCTAGAATTAATTATAACAAATTTCTGTTTTTACTATTTTTGGTTTTTGGTAAATTTTTTAGTATAAAAGGGAGGTTTGTAATTTATAGTTGACTTAAATTGTGGTTTGTTGAAGGATCTCAACGTTGGTTGGATCTTTGTTCTAGTTTTTCGTTGCGTTACTCATCGCTTTAAAAGAGTGATTCCCTTGAACGCGAGCCTGTATTTCGAATAATAAGCATGGAAATGTCAAATATACAAAATGTAGTAAATGAAACCAACAAGACAAGCGTTGGATGAATGCACCTGGGACGCTATGAACTGTCCATTAACAATGTTAACATGCCTTTTTTCAAACGTGGATGTATGCATCTCTAATCCAAACGGACCTGAAGTAGTCGAACCTATCACGCCATCAGAGGCGACGTTGATGGGTTCAAGGAGGGGGTCATTCGGGGCCGTTGGATTGGGATTGGATGGTGGTGATGACGTGCCTGGCGGTTTGGGTTTCTATAGGCGGTGGATGTGTTGGTTGCTTGTTGAAGAAGAAAATTGTGTTTTTATTTTTTATTATTTTTTTGATAAATTTGGGAGTCGAACTCCCGACCTCCCTTGGGGGAAGGTGTGTCTCGACCACTCCATTAAGGGAGTATTCCATATTTTTTTCTTTTTTTTATAAAGGAAAAACTTTTTTGTTGCTCCATATTTGAGGTAGGGTTTATTTCGAAATCAAAATTGCAAAAAATATATTCTGATGGTGAAATTGATTAATATTTTGAATTTTTGTTCGCAGATCGTTTGATTTTAAGTGGATTTGTGTGTTATGCAACTATTTTTCATTCGAGCGAGTTTGAAAATTAAACATTTATATATTAAATCACAGTTCATTTAAAGAAGACGTACCTAAAGATTTGAGGGGCGCGGATAGTGCCACCTGAAGATGTAAAACTAAAATTGATTTGGGGTTTAGATCTATATCTATAACTCAATGGTTGGATAAAAAAAAAAAATACAACCATGGAGACTAAAATTGTACAATAGTTGTTCACTCAAGGATGACAATTCTGACTCCTCACCGCAAAAAAAAAAAAAAAAAAAAAAAAAAAAAAATGACAATTTTGACACATGGATCTATAACCCAGAGAAGAATTCGATCACATTATGATTAATGTTGTACATTTACCGATAGAGTTGAAGACATTTAGTAAATATTAAAATTTTCATATAAGTCCTTATTAAAGTTAGGCCAAACATATAGGTCCTTGAAATTATGAAAAAACTCAAATACATCCATGTCATTAACACCTGTTAACCACTATTCAACCTATTCTAGTTAATCTTAACTCAACCTATGAAATGCCTAATCTACCCCTGCCCTTTTCTCTCTCTTCTCCATCTCGCGTAGGTATGGTAAACGATCAGAACGAGTTGAGCTTTGACATGTTTAAACTTGACTCGTTTATAAACGAGTCGAGCCGAACCAAACTCACAAGGCTCAATGAGCTTAGCATTCTTCTTCATTTTAGATTTTTAAGTGTTGAAAACAAAATTTGAGTCTAAATGAGTTAAATTCATGAGCTTAAACGAGCATAACTTTATATTGATTTAACGTTCTAATTTTACAAGTGAGTTTAATCAAGCTTTAACTAAGTTTTTTATAACACAAACAAGTTGAGTTTGAACACAAAATGAAGCTCGATCCGAGCGACTTGGTTCGTTTACAGCCCTAAGTCAGACCTCTTCGACTCCAACGTTGCCCATTTTCGCGGCCATCCACCGTCTCCGTCGACCACACCGCGACCGTCCACGTATCCGTCGACCACGCCGCCGCCGTCCATCGTCTCCGTCGACCACGCGGCAACCGTCAACCGTCTCTGTCGACCACGCTGAAACAGTCTATCGTCTCCGTCGACAACGCCGTGACCATCCACCGCTTCATCACAAGTTTGTTTTCGTGGATCTGTTTAAACTTTTCTAATAGGGTTCATTTGGATAGCTGTGGAGGGTTTTAGGCATTTGTTTTAATTAACTGGGCATTGTTTTGAATTGGATTTCATTTGCTGGCTGAATTGATCTGGGCATTCTTTTGCTTCATATTAATGAAATATTAATGATATCTTATAGTTTTATCACTGAGGTTTATAATCAAATGCTCAAATGATTTTTTTTTATAAAAAAAAAAACTTGTACATTGGGTGGAAATTGTGTAAAATATTTGCTTGTTATATAGAAGATGAGGATTTGGTGGAGCAATGGGGTGAGGGAGAGGAGGCCAGGCTGGTGGAGGAGGGGAGACCGAGCTGGTTGGGGCAATGAGGTTGGGAGGGGAGGAGGTGGGGGTCGGGGGAGGCGTAGGTGGGGAGATGGTGAGCGGCGGCCAGGGTTGAGGTATTCAGGTGAGGAGGTGTGACTAAAAATGAAGAAGAAGAAGTGACATAAAAATATCTCTAAGGATAATTTTGTCTTTTTTATGGATTGATATGTCTTTTTTATTATTTGTAGGGACTAATATGGCTACAGAACTTTGTAAAGATTTAATATTCTAAGAATATTCCGTTAATTAGAATGGAAATTTAACTCATGGATGGTTTTTGGGTTTATTTATGTTTTTAAGGATGTGTACGTTTGCTCTAACTTTAACAGAGATTTGTATGAGGTTTCCAATGTAATGATTGGAAAAAAAATTTCCTCCACTTAAATCTAGGAATTAATGATACAACATGTATAGATTTTGTGGTTTTAGATATCTTACCTTTTGAAAGGAGGGGAAATCATTCAAGCTCCTTCATCCCTAAATAAGAATTAAAAAAAAAAAGAGAAGGTCAAGCTGGGTCTCAAGTGAGAAATAAGAAGAAAAAAAGATCAAAAGAGCAACATCTCCGCCGGAAAATTCAGGTTTTTTTGGTAATCGCTCTTCCTCCCTCAAAATCTATATATAAGTTTAATTCAGTCATGAGTCTATCATTGTTGGAGTTGATACGTCGTTGTTGATCCTTCCTTCTCATTGTTGATCCTTCCTTCTCAAATGAGTGCTCTCAACATGTTCGACAAAATGTTGATTAGAGGATTTGATTACCTTATGTTGTGAAGGGCATGCAAGCAACTAATGGATATGGGCATAGAAGCCAAATCTCTTCATCCTATCATCAGCTAAAATTATATATGTGACGTGTAACAAGAATATTAATTATATGGTGATGGATGACTAATTTGAATTACTTGAGGAAATGCATCATACATATTGGGACTATTCTAGTAACCACCCGTGTAGCCCTTTCTTCGAATGCTGATAAGGTAGACATTGTTTTCTATCTTCATCTTTGCATTGCTGAGTTTTTTTTATACTTCATGTACTACTAATTTGAAGTTGTGGAGTTGTTGGTGTTGGTTAATTGCCTAGTAAACTAGAGGAAATAAGAACCTCCCAGTAATACAATTGTCTACGAACCTAGTTCAGCAATAAACATACCAGAAAAATGTTGTCATATATAGATTTTTTCCCTGCCCTTCATTAGTTTTAGGTATAGTGCAGGCACCATTGGATGCAAAGTTTAGAGCCTGACAACCTCTTAGGCAACAATTCACCTCATAGTGTCCCCACACAGGAAAACCATTATGTTGCATAAAAATGGTTTCTTATTAGGTACAACTCCAGACACAAAACATGATTATTCCCTACATGCCTCTTGGACAAAACATGTCTCACAACAAAGAGAATCCAGAGTCAATAATGAAGTACATGTCTCAGATAATTTATGGCCATAGACACTTTTGGCCATGGACTTGCCTCCGATATTAAATACTACAGTTACATAAAATGTTGGGCTTGAAACAAGACACTGGGAGAGCGCAGGAGCACAATCCAAGAGAAGGGGGTTGCTGAGGGTGGCTGTGCCTCTATAGGAATGGGGATTTGTCACATCCATCACGACAAAGCACATGTCCTTTGAAGTTTCCAGTGCTGTTTCAGGGGTTGATGAACCAGCTGTTTATTTCTTATGATTGAGACAATTGATTCTATGAGCACCAGCTTCTGCGATTCCAATGACACACATGCAACAATTCACACCATTACGAAAAGCATACCGAAATAGACCCAATTAATGTATATGCATGTCTTTTGTGACTTGTAAGTGATAATTAATTAATTATTCTAAGCAATACGCTAAACATGAAATGATAATGATTCAAAATTTCAACAAGTTCATGTTATTCATTTCATGTGAAATGGTCTTGTATACGCGACTAGAAAGAATGGTAATTACTATTACTAATCCACAATCTAATCAATTACACGTTTGTTGATTCATCAGTATGCTATATATAAAACATGTGACCCTTCTGGTACTTCTACAATGTTAAAACACAAGCTACTATACACCCTTCATTTTCTTTGCTATTCTTCTTTTTAAACATTGGATAGTTTTCAGAACATGCTTGTATTTTTCTTCTTTGATTACTGATTTGGGTTGTATAAAATTTTGTTATCTTTTTTAATGTTTAAAGGCTTGGTTTTTGTTTCGGATAGGACACTCATGCTGTGCACGGATGTTAGGTAGATTCACCCTTTCATCCTTTTTCTCTGATCTCTTAATTTACTCAATGCAGATCACCATAATATGGCCATGGCTTCAGTCAAAATCTCACCATCAGGGCTTGCAGTTATGCAGCAAAATGGTAAAAATATGATGTTTTTGGGATCTTGATTTCTCATTTCTGCATCACCCAATGTTATTATAAAATTAACAGTTTATATGTCTGAAGGGTAGTCAATATATTACACCATTAATTCCTTCTTTCCATCGCCAATCTTGTACATGTGATCATCATCATGATTAGCATTTTCGGTCCCCCTAATTATTAATGAGCAGAAGCAGCTTCAGTGGGAGCAAGAGCCTATCCTTCCTCCTCCCTCGCTGCTAACAAGTGTTTCTGTCTTCAATTACCTTATCCCCTTCAATGTTCATTGTTAAGTTTAGAAAATGGAAATGTCATATTCCACGGTGTGATTAGGAAAAAAAAAACTAGAAGGCAATTGAGATGGCTTGCCTCTTATTTTTTTTTGTGAGAGAGAGAGAGAGAGTCCATCGATAACTAAATTTTTAAGCACTTGGAAGCTCTAATGGTTAATGTTAACTTGTATAAGGGTCAATTTTCTGAATTTTTATAGAATTTGACATCCAGTAAGATAAAATCCTTGTATTCAGCATTCTGTAAGGTATATGTTTTGATTTGTATATCGAAGTGCTGAAGTGGTGCCTAAGCAATCTATAAAAATTAGACTAGAAACTTTTCCACTTTGTGATCTCTGTCTTCTCTATGTTATTGATCTGTAATGTCGAAACAACAATGTAGGTTCATTGAAAAGATCGCTGCACTTGCAATCAAGCAGCATCATTACTGTAAGGGCTAGCATGGCCTCTCAGTCTGTTGAATCATCAACTACCAAAGAAGACCTAAAAAAGAGTCACCCTGTTGTTAAAATGTGTGGCATATCATCAGCCAGAGATGCAGCCTTAGCCGCAGAAGCAGGCGCCAACCTCATTGGGATGATTCTATGGCCTGGTTCAAAGCGTTCTGTTTCACATCCAGTGGCTAAAGAAATAGCAAAAGTTGCAAGGGAATATGGAGCAGAGCCCGTTGGAGTGTTTGTGGATGACGATGCAAACACGATATTGAGAGCTTCAGATGCTTGTGACCTCGAGCTTGTGCAGGTAGAAACACAATCCCCATGGATATTAATGTTGCTGCTAATCATTGCCTTTAATTTGTGCTACAACTTTCCATGTTCTATTATGCAGCTTCATGGCGATGCTTCTAGAGAAACTCTTCCAGTTCTACTGAAACAGAGTCGCATAATATATGTTCTGCATGCGGATGAGAACGGGAAGCTTCTTAACAACATTGGTGATGATGAATGCTCGAAAGTTGACTGGCTTCTAGTGGATAGTGCAAAGGGTGGCAGGTACTGAGAAACTAAATAATTTCCTTGCTTCATTGCTGTATATTTTACATATCACTGCTTCTTGTAAACTTTATTTTGACTGGACAGACCGGTAAAACAGCGGTAGCCACAGATACTATTCTCAACCAAAAAGGACAACTAGATATATCATGTAGATTTATTGCCTTTATCAGACTGAATGAATCTTTGTTTGACATGCATGTCTCACAGTGGCAAAGGATTCAACTGGAAAAAATTCAAGACACCAACAGTCCGGAGCAAATGCGGGTGGCTGTTAGCAGGAGGTCTGAACACGGAGAACGTCTGCGAAGCTGCTGCGACTCTCAGGCCACAGGGGGTTGACGTGAGCAGCGGCATTTGTGGCCCCAATGGTATCGAAAAGGACCCATACAAAATATCATCATTCATGAGCATGGTTAAATCGCTACAGTTATAACTTGAAAACTAAACTAAACTAAACTCTCTTCAATTGTTGTCTGGACTTAAATAACAAGCCTCAAAATTGCCTTCTCCTGTTGATGCTCCTTCTCTCCACTCAGGGTGAACTTTTTCTTCTTCTTCTTCTGTAGATTCAATCATCTGAATCATGTATGTTGGACTTGGAGGCATAGGAGTAACAATGATGTTATTGAATATTTATAAATTTAAATAAAATAAAGTTAAGTTAGATAATTATTTGTTTTTATATGCTAAGAGTGAGTGAGATCATAAATTACGAAGGCACCAAAAACATCAGATTTCTGAAGTTTTTAGAAGGTTGCATTGTTCAACGACCCCAGTGGATGAATGTTTTCTAATTGTTCATTAGGTGTAGATGGCACTCACATGAATGGTTATTTTATGTTGTGTTTTATCTGTGTTTTAATTTTATTTATTTTTTATTGGTAGTCAATTTATTTTTTGTATTGTTATAGAGAAAGAACCTTTACAAAAGTATTCCACTTTACAACCGAATTCTTAGAACACATTGAGCATAATACCAAGGCTAAAGGATATTTTACTGAGGATATTTTACTGAAGGGCATGTCTACTTCCACCAACCAATTAACTAATCTCACCAACTAAAAAAACAAAAAAAATCATAAATTTGAACACACTAATTCTACGAACCATTCGACAGTTTTTCTGTCAATATTTTTTTAGAACAATCGACAGTAGATATGTCAACCACCATTTAAAATATTCGACAAACGTCTTGTCGACATTCCTTTAAAACCTTCGACAGTTGGTCTGTCGATCTGAGACACATGCGATGACATTCAATATACATTAACATATAAACGCATTCACAATCACATTCACATTCACATTTTATTCAACAATTACAAATATTCACTCAACTTTTAACACATTAAAAAAAACATGAACATAATTGCAACAATGTGAACTCTAAAGGTATCACAACCAGACAATTAAGTTAAATTAAATACTAGACAAATTAAAACTACTATTACTAGAGAAAAAAAATAATGAAGTTAGTCATGCACCTCAAAAATCTAACAAAACCATATTCGATTCAAGATCAAAAGGTTAGTTATGCATCTTAAAAAATCTAATAAAATCATATTCAATTGATAGCCAATCATTATATCATCATATGAATTGATCAAAATTTGTTATTCTTAAACACCAATAACTATAAATCTAACTACACACATTATGCAAGCAACAAAGGAAATTGTAATACTCAATGCAACAATCCATTCCTCGTACCATACATAGAATTGCACCCAAAATCTATCACAACTCCAAATCCAAACAATACATGTGATTTGTTTAATCCAAAAGTTCTATATACAAAGCCCAATCAATTAACCAACATCAAATGCAAACAACACAAAGTCGAACAAATTTAAATGGTCTTTTTAGGTCGACAGACCAACTATTGAAGGTTTTAAAAGAAGGTTGACAAAGAGTTTATTGAATGGTTTAAACAGTGGTCGATAGAGAAACTGTCGAATGGGTTAAGCAGTAGTTAACAGCGAGATTGCCGAACGGTCGGTAGGATTAGTGTTGTTTAAATTATGATTTTTTTGTTTTTTTAGTTGGTGATATTACTCAATTGGTTGGTGAAAACAGACATGCCTTTTACTGAATCGTTGTTCGTTTCGAGATATTAAGGTTATCTCATTATTGTTGATTATCGTTAGTTTAATTAATTGGTTTTAAAAAGGATTTTTTAACTCACATCTTTATGGGATTTTGATTTTGTGTTTCCTAGGAAATTTTTTTGTGTTAAAATGAACAAATAATTGAGTGTTTTTCATGGAAAAAACTTGTTTGTTTAAAAAAGCTTTTTTTATGTTCCTCACACGCTTAGCGCAATGGTGAGTAGGGGTGGGCGCAATGGTGAGTAGGGTGGTAAACGAGTCGAACGAGTCGAGCTTTAACCTGTTCAGGCTTGGTTCGAGACCGAGCTTCATTTCGTGTTCAAGCTCGGCTCGTTAGACTTGTGAAAAGCTCGATTGAAGGTCGACTCGACTCGTTTGTTAAACAAGTTAAGTTGAAGCTCGAATCAAGGCTCACCTCGGGCTCGTTTAGTTAAAAAAAATTTTGTTTAGCATTTTAAAAGTCACATTTTACAAATCACAACACCTTATACATGTGAAAGTAACATAAGCTCAGGCTCAGGCTCGGCTTGTTCCCATTTTTTCTGTTAAGTAAACGAGCTCGTTTATGCTCGGGCTCGGCTCATTTACAAATCGAGCTTTAAAAATTGTTCAAGCTCGACTCGTATGTCTAATCGAATGAGCCTGAACGAGCTTTAACTGAGTCGAACCCGAGTTGTTCGACTCGTTTACCAACCTAATGGTGAGAGACACTCCCTGCGGTTGAGTTTCAAATCTTGCCTCGAGCAGGAGAAAAAATGTGAGAAACAACCCTTTGGGTTGAGTGTATTGGGTTGACACTGTCCACACAGCTTGTAATCGTCCTACGGGCTCTCTATGTACCAACCAAAGCTTTTATGAGAAATGGTTGTAAATGAATTTTCTAGGCTTCGACAATTTTTAAAATAATTGATCGCCTCATGATTCGTGCGCCTTTGGTAGCGACACAGCTTGGGCGGTCAGGATGGTTGGACTAATGAAAGTAGATCCGCCTCTGACAACCGTCCGATCTAAAACAAAATTTACACTACCGTCAGATCGACTGGAACCCCTGCAAGACCCACTGGGGAATACGGGATACTAAAACCCTAGGTATATATAGTTTCACTTTCACATCTGCAACTTTTGAGAAGAACCTCATCGGCTAGGGTTTTCGACTTCGCGAAAATGGTAGGGCCTTACGCGTCTCCTCCGATCCTATTCTCCTCTCATGTTTCGATCGATTTGGTTTTGTAATGGCAGGGTAAAGGAACAGGAAGCTTCGGAAAGAGGAGGAACAAGACGCACACGCTGTGCGTGAGGTGCGGCCGTCGCAGCTTCCACCTTCAGAAGAGCCGATGCGCCGCCTGCGGTTACCCCGCCGCCCGCACCCGCAAATGTATGTAAACACAAATCTCAGTCGTCACTTCTATTGATAGATCTGAATCTGAATGATTTGATTTGATTTGATCTGTTTTAAACCTAACATGATCTGATTTGATGATCTGCTGCGTGTGAAAGACAACTGGAGTGTTAAAGCGATAAGGAGGAAGACCACTGGCACTGGCCGGATGAGGTACCTCCGCCACCTCCCCCGCCGCTTCAAGTCTAACTTCCGTGAAGGTATTGCTTCTTCTACTCTTGCTCTCTCTGTGTTTTTTTTTTTTTGTTTGTAAAAAAAAGTTAATTTTTTTTTTGTATTTGTTTGAATTAGGGACGGAAGCTGCTCCGAGGAGGAAGGCCACTGCAGCGTCTGCCTAAGGGAGGTGCTTATCTGAGTGTTTTTGTTTATTTAGGATCTGTATTTTTGGTGAATTTTGATGGGAGGGGTGTAGTAGTTATATGTACTGCTATCATGTGCTATCTCTCTCTATGTTTTCTTTTATGGCTCATATAGTTAGCCTTTGAGAATTTTGGTTGGATTTGTCATGGATGTTGAGTTCATTTTGGGTATTTGTATTTGCAATCCTTATCTCTCTTGGAACATCTTTTATGGTTAGGGTAGCTTTGTGTTGTATTTATGCCATGGCACACGCCATTCAGTCACATTGAATGTTGCTCACATTTGAACTATTTTTTTTTACTAGCTAGGTTTTGACACATTCTGCTTGCCTAGCTAGCCCTGATAACATCTGTGGTTTTAAAGCTGTTTGGATAACTAATTTGGTACCAAATGATGGTTGGTTCTTAAAGATTGAAGTCTCAGACTTAAAACTTGTGACAATTTCTTTTAATGGTTTGTGCCTTTTAACAGTCTAATATTCACCTGTATGTGCCCATAGATGAGCTTTGGTAACTGTTTTAGATTTTAGATGTGATAGAGGGGCATGTTTCCTTGGAATCCTTTTTTACATTCAGCTATATTAGATTGTAATTGCAGCAGTTTTCATGACCTGAGTCATTACAACTGTTCATCTGTGTGCACCTCTTGTAGTAAAGTTGAAAATGGGATATTGGTCTGAATGCTGGCATATTGTATAGAGTCCCCAGGAGGCCAGGTTCATGGTTACACCTTTACAATAGCAAGCTAGTACATCACTCAGTTACTTATGCTGATTGCCTTTTGTATTAGAAGGCATTTTGAAAGTGAAGTGCAAGAATGGATAAGAATCTGACTACAAATATTGTGGAACTCCACTATTATTTGAGTATAAGAAAATTGCTAAGATGCAAATATTCATCCATATTAATCCCTTGTATATGGTAGTGCAAGAATGCATGAGAATCTGAGCAGAAAAATTGTGGAACTCCACTCCTATTTGAATGTATGAAATTTGCTAAGATGCAAATATTTTGTCCATATTGATCCCTTATGTGTTCTAAGCATGGGTCAGTAGATTTCTGGGTCCTTGAGAATAAATGAAATCAAAACGCAGGTCAATGATACCTACAATAGTGTTTCTTAAAGTGGAGGACTTTGGATTACCCGTGGATTGCTTGGTCTTGAATCGATATCTTCACCTTGTTACATTACTAGGTCTTTCTTTTGGTCCAGGTGGTTATTTTTCATAGTATATTGCACGACCTATATAATGCAGATGCATGATAATCTGATTTGTTCTCTTACATGGCCATGTTTTTGCCTTAGTAATATAGCCCAGTATATCCATAATTGTGCTTTGTGGTAACCAGAACAACAAGAGAAGTGGTATCTGGGATTTGGATCCATGCCTTTTTATGTTTCCTTCCAATAATAGCACAATATGTGATCCTCTATAGGTATTATGACCATGCACCATTCGCAGTTATTTTCCGCCAACATGCATGTCTCATAGTTGCAGAGTGAACAGTATTTCGTAGATTGTTGGGGTTCACACGAATAGTTTTTTGTGAGGGAGGGGGTTAAGACATACAATTTTGATGGGATGCTTTTCTACTATTTGTTGATTCATTGTGAGCTTCTGATTTATTTATTTGTTTGATCCACCTGCCTGAAATTGAAGTTTCTGTTTGTTATTAATTGTAGTTAATCATATACATATCAAAACATTGGTAACTGTAGTAGTAGTAGTAATGATCAGGCAATATGGAATAAACCACATCAGTCGGTTCTTTTCTGCGCAGTGTGGTGTCTGAGGTACTTGGATTTAGATTTCTTGGGTTTATGTTTATTATAAATGGTCCATCTCTCCTGGTTTCCCATGTTTCATTGTCTGTCTGATATGAGAGGTTTGAAAGTGCTGAGGGTCTGATTTCTCATGTTTAAATGACACTATGACAAGCTATTCCATCAATAGTGCCTTGTGCACATTTCTCTACTTTTGAAACTCAGACAGATTATGGTGAACAGATCATGATAGAAATCATTTATTAATATAGGCAGGATTAATGTGCATTGAGCAGCTGTTGAATGGAAGTCCATCATAGAATGCAAGGCATTAGGGGAAAAAAAGATGATTTTCCCTATCCCAAGTCTAATCAAGTGATATTGTTTATAATCGATTGATTGTTTCAACTGTTATCCTAGCAAACACATCTGTTCATGATAATTTTATGACATTCAATTAATTTTGTTGTGTCTTGGGCATCTGTGGTCTGACAACCAGTGTGGTTCAGTTTCCTGTTTGGAAGGGATCATTTCGAGTGTGATTACAGGTCTTCATGATTGAAAACGTATTAGAAGGATCTAGGTTAAGAAATGAATAATTTGGGAAGGTTGCCTTTTTTGTCATTTTGCATTTTTATCGTCATTGCCAAATTTATGAACTACCTACCCGTTTGGGGTGGAGAATAAAGGGTGGATAGGGGAGAATACAGTAGAATAAGCCCCAAACAACTGTTTGTTTGATAAGAATAAACCTTGATAGTTATGTCTGGATAAGCTAGGATAAAACCTGATAACTATTCTAAGAAAATGGTGGAATTGCTTATCAGGGTTTATCTATGCTAATGGATAAAAATACTCTTCTCTGTCATTTTAAAATATTTATCTCACCTAACACTCTCTGCACACGTTTCAAAAACTGTCACATCTATCATATTACACTCGTATCTCTTATATTTATTACCAAACACAAATAATTTATGCAGGGGTATAATTGTCATTTAAAAAGTCATAAACTCTTATCCATCTTTTATCCACCTATTATCTTTATTTTATTCAAGGTGAACCAAGCAACAAAAAGATCAATTTTACGTTTTCCAATGAGAATAACAGAAAAGACAACCAAACAAAAATTTATTTATTCAGCATGGATTGTTATCTATCCCGGTATAGCTATCAAGGGCAAAAAATCTTATGCCACACCTCAAACAGACCCTACATGTGTTACGCCACTTCATTGACAACTTATGCCTTCTAACCATTGCAGATATCACTACTAAAAAAAGAATCCATTTTGATGGAGATGAAGGTCATGTTTGGATATGAGTTTAGGTAGATTTTGTATTTTCAATGTTTAGCTTTTCAAACACATTTCATTTTTAGGTTAAAAAATCTTGTGGTTAAAAATTTAATAAAATAATATTTTTTAAAAGCTGAGTTTGAAATATAAGATTTTAAGAATCTTCGCGTTTCAATCTCATATCCAAACATAGCCGAAATTGAAAAGCATGGGATTATATTCTAGTATCAAGTGAAAAGAGCTCCATGCTAAACTGAAATCAATAAAGGTAAAAATGAATGCTATACCATAGGGTTTAAATGAAACCACATTTTACATATATGTGTGCGCGTGAGCGTGCTGATGCTACAACTTTTAATCTAATAAGTCAAAATTCATCCTCAGTGTTATACATAAAGCAGGAAATCCAGTATGTAGTGCTTTTAAAAACTTGACTTTGGGAAGACACTGAACAAGAAAATTGTCTCATTGGTACCAAACACGAAGAACTGGGGGAATTTCAATGGACTAGACTTAGTGTTGAAGCCAGTAGTTCCTGAGCTGTGCCATATGCAATAGCATCTCATCTCGGCCTTGGTTTGTGATGCTGCTTGTCATGATCCAAGGTGGAGCAGCATCGAAGAATTCTCGTATCAGGACCTGGAAATCCTCCACATTCTCTTCAGGTCTCTTCCCTCCGTTCTTCCTCTTCTTCCTCTTGTCACATTTTGTGAACACCATTGTCATTGGAATCTATTGTTAACAAACCAAAGCCATTATTCAATTTGGTCACTTAAATTTAGATTTCCAGAGAAACAAAGAAATTTTACCTGATTCTTGCCCAGCCAACTAGCGTAGTCGAGATCAATCTTCTTGGCTGGAATGCTGGCATCTATTAGAAGGAATACTGATACCAAAGTCTTTCTGTTAAGGAAGTAGTCTTTTGTGAACCCATCCCAATCTACACGAACTTCATGGGGCGCAGCTGCATATCTGTTCAATAAGTAGCAGATGACTTGTCTGGAGTACAATATCACACATCCATTGAAGAAAATATAACTCCAACTCGAATGAATCAAATCTAAAAGTACTACTCATTTCTGAGTTTTTTAATTCTTACCCATAGCCAGGCAAATCCACCAGGAACCAGCTATCATTTATCTTAAAATGATTAATGCACTGGGTTTTCCCTGCATAGGTAAAAGAAATAAGTCAATAAACACTGACATCAATATGGGGGAAAAAAATCGAAAGCAAAGAAACACAGAGGAAATGACCCCTTATGGATGATAATGGTGGCTTCATCATCACGCCTCACTACTTTCTCATATGATTTTACTTATTTCACCCAATGTCTTGTATTCAGGGAGCGGCATACAGTCTCCATCAAAGCATATATCTCATTAGATGATGTATACTATATTAAAAATCCTAAAACACGTGGGGACTATCCGTGGGGCTGTCCCTAAAATTTTCCTTTCTATAAATGTTACCAACATTTAACCTTAAAAAAATATCCCTGATTTGTATATCTACAATTTATATAGCTCAACTGTTGTCATTTGATCAGCCATGTAAAACACATCTACTGAAAAGGAGAGCATGAAATGAAAGGAAAAAACAACCAGCATATATCACCCCACCCTCAACTCTCCCCTCCAATTCAATCAGTCTTTATACATCACCAATTTCAATTCTGTGAAACCCAATTCAAAAGGCATCCCCATTCAAAGAAAAAATTTCACAAACACTTTCAGTGCATAGTATAGACAAATAGATGGCAACATAAAAAACGGAAAGGATGAGTAATTGGGGACCTGGTTTCTTTGATGTTAGGGCGAGTTTCTTTCGGCGGACGATCGAATTGAGCAGTGAAGACTTGCCGACGTTGGACCTCCCCACGAGCGCGAACTCCGGCAGCCCGTCGGCGGGGCAGTCCTCCTTCCTTTTGCTGCTCTTCACGAACTCCGCCGACGTCACCTGCGCGTCCCTCGCGTAGAGCGGACTCAGAACGATGTTCGAGCCCGTCAGGACCCTCAAAGGCGGCTCCTTTGTCTGAGATTCGGGGTCGAATTCGACGCCCGGCGGCACGAACAGCCTCTCAAATGGGATGGGGACGGCCCGTTCTGTCTCGGACGGGGTTTCGAGGAGGTGGGTCGTCTCGGGAATCGCGACGGAGGCGGCGGCGGCGGCGGCGGCGGCGGTGACAGGGGAGAGGCGTTGGAGGCGGCGAGTGGTGGGGATTGGTTTTGGTGGTCTCCATTTCTTGGTAGGAGAGAGAGGGCGCTTCGTTGAGGTGGCGGTGGCGAAGAGGCGGAGCAGTTGGTGGTGGTGGAGGCGGAGACCCATATTCATCACTCTCACCTTCGCTTGTGATTGATACATGTTAATATCCATATGGATTTCTTGCATATACACCCCTGAAATTTATAAATTTTGTAAATGCCACATCGATATATAAAAAGTATTATGTCATGTCAGCCCTAATTTCAGTCCACACTTTGCAGTTATTTTGATTTATTTTGATTTTTTTTAATAGTATACTTCATCTAATAAGATACATGTTTTTATAAAAATAAAATAAAATCATATAATTTACTGAATTGTTTAGATGTATTTATAAAAAAATATAAAAACTTTGCTGAAGGTAGCCTTGGCATTAAATCCATCAAGGATTGGTCAAATGGTGCCGCAGGGGTTCGGTTTTGGAAAATTGCAAAGAATCGCCAATCCATGTGGGCTCAATGGATGCGAGATAGATATCTTAGAAAATAAAACTTATGGATTGCAAAGGCTCACTCATGCAGCTCTACAACATGGCTCTTGATCCTGCAGGCTAGAGAGTGGATTGCTCCAAAGGTCAGGTACTTGATTTTCGAGGGCAAGTCCATTAATCTCTGATATGATCCTTGGCTGAATGGTAAAGGTCTGCAACAAATCTTGGGGAGGGTAACCTATGACTGGGGGCCTCCACAGGACACTAATGTGGCAACCTTTATAAGAAATGGCCAATGGAGGAAACCAATGCGGAGTCCAGCCGAGATAAACTCCCTTTGGGATGAAATTCAGCAAATTGAGGTGGGAGGTACTGGAAAAGATATTCTGATATGGCCTTTGAGCAAATCTGGAAGACTAAACCTTACTGAAGCTTGGAAAGTTGTGCGAGCAAGGGGGGAGGACTATCAGTGGCCCAAATGGATTTGGCACCCCATTCAAACCCCAAAACATTGTCTTTGTGTTTGGCAAGCTTTCCATAATAAGCTTCCCACTCTCACTAGACTGCAAAAACGGGGTCTTATACAAGTGAACACATGCCCAGTATGTTCTTCAGGTATTGAAGATGTTGACCACCTCCTCTTGGGTTGCTCCTTTTCTGGATTCATCTCTTTCGGGATCTCCACATCAAGTCTATCCTACCTAGAAGCCTTGCTCTACTCCCATCCTGGTTGGAGTCTCATGTATCCTACCCCTTTAGAAAGGACATGGTCTACCTTATTCTCTCAACCACCACTTGGTATCTTTGGATTGAGAGGAACAATAGACTATTCTTGAAAAAGTCCCAACACAAATCTTTTGTGTTCAAACGAATTAAGGACATCATTAAGATGAGGACCTTGCATTAGATATTTACGGAGCCTTCTATTCTTGATTTCAGCAATATTGCACAAGCTTTTGGGCTGACATTGAGAGAGAAAGAAAAGACTGCATCTATTGTTACATGGCTGGCCCCTCCTAGTGGCTGGTTCAAGCTAAACACAGATGGATCTCTGTCTGATGATCGGGGAGGTTATGGTGCCCTTCTAAGGAATAACAATGCTGATTTTATTGTTGGGTTGGCAGGGAGACTTGACCTTCATTCCATCAATCTTCTTGAGCTTAAGGCTATTGAGCGGGGGATACAATTAGGACTGTCCAATGCAGTCACAAACTTATGGATTGAATCAGATTCTATCACAGCAATTGCTTGGGTACATGGTAGGGGATGTATTCCCTGGACCGCCCTTCTATCTATTCGTCAAATCCATCAAGGACTGCACCATTTGAAATGTTGGAAGGCAACACACATTCATAGGGAGGGTAACTCTCCTGCTGACTTGCTCGCTGCTCATCGCCCCTCTCGAGGGGAAACACTCCTTCGATCTCAGCAACTCTAGATTGAGATCAGAACAGCTATTGAGGAGGACAAGCTTATGCGAGGTTATGATCGCATCAGTTGACCACTGCAATGTTAAAATTGAATATGACAAGGCTGAACAGGGGATGAGGGGAGATGGATGATTGTGTAACTCTTCCCTATCTATGGACCTGTCTTGTGGATGAGGGGAGATGGATGATTGTGCACTGTCTATTATGGATTTTGTGAACTTGGCATACTTGACAAAGGGGGTAGTTGATAGCTTGTTATCTTTATTCCCATTTTGAAGCTCTTTTTATCTTTCTTTGTTTTTTTTGTAGAAGGGCTGTGAATATGTACAAAGTTTAAATGTATAGTAATACAAAGTCTTGATTACCAATAAAAAAAAAAATTGTAATGAATGATTCATTTAGTAATGTGAAAATATGACGCTAACAAAGTATATGAGACTAAAATTAGGGCTGAAAAGGGAATCTAGATACATTTAGACATGAGTTCCATCAGTATCGAACTGCACAACCTATGAATCAAACTACACAATTTATGAATCGAACTGCATAGAAAATGACACTTGTAGTTAACTGTACAATTTGATTTATATATAGTGCAGTTCGATACTGATAGCATTAAAAGTGAAATTGCAAGATGATTTTTCATGACCTGTTATGTGTAACATACATAATATATTTGTTGCATCTCATCTTCAACAATAAACATTTCTATTCAGAAGAATCGAGCATATTCACATGCGAATGTACATAAAAATGTTTCAATTTCAATCAAGTTGAAAAGATCAGACAAACTATACTGCTGCAACAGTTAATTGCAGAGAAGGACAACAATTGATGGGATCCCCATGAAATTTTAACAAAATCACATGGTCCAGAAGTTATCTGAGAACTGGCTCATCTCAGAACCTACCCAAGAAGCCCAGTTGATTGCAGTGCCAAATAACAGCTCCCAGAACCAGAGGTCCACAGCGAGTACCGTAGACAATATCAGCAATGCGAGGGTCTGGTACCTGTTCAGTGGCCAACCAGACATCTCGGCCAATGTTTTCAAGAATGGAAGGAACGACTGTCGATTTCTCGGTCCCTTATCGACCAAGCCGTCACCCACTGTACCTCTGAGGGCACCATATCGAACTCCTCACGCAACCGCCTTCCCAAATCTGGCATGTGCCCTCCGCCATACAGAACCGCTATTCTATTGCACCCGTTGTCAATTGCTCTCCGCAACTCTTCAGTCGCCACCCTGTTCCTTTCACCAATGATCACAGACTTTTCCTCTACAGAAGTGGTTACCTGCGTGAACCTTCAGAAGCATGAAATTAGTCAATTCCAGCATGAATTACATTTCTGAACAAAAGGGATTGAAAGCATGATAGTACTGATTTACATGGTATTAGGATTGGTAAGGATTTTGCTACTTGAAAGGACCATATCATAGATTGTTTCATCGATAGGCAGTCGGTGTTCGGAGATAAGGGGCCAATTAAAAAAGGGGTAGTGCAAAATCTAAATGAATTATTACAGTTTCCAATCATTATAATTCAAAAGAAACTTCAATCATCACTTTTTTTTTTCAAAATGAAAAGATATCCGGGGTGTGACATGAGGATTTCCCAACAGATTACACGTCCTAGTGCCTCTCACCCAAGCACGCTAAACTTCGGAGTTTTGATGGGATCTAGAGCATTAGTTCTAGTATGATAGCACCCCCATTTTGCTAATTAGTCTTCATATTGTCATTCTTTTTTTTTATTAAGTGACTTGAACTTTAAAGACCCCAGATTACCAACCCCAAAGTTTTGGGGAGATTTGATTCCATAAAGTTTTAAAAATATTTTCATTCAATATTTTTGTAAAAGAGGCTCCATAACAACCACCCTCTTTAAATCATTCCCAAGACAAAATAATATACTTTAAACCACTTCTGAATTTAAAACAACAGAATCAGAATCACGAAGAAATGAAATGGAATCTTTGAACTTAATACTACTTTTTCTCATCCGTGAGCAAGATTCATTCCTAGTGGTTTATAAGATGACAAAAGTGAAACACATCAAAGAATTTAGCTTTACTTGGTTGACTTTTACCTCACCCTATTTGCAAGATCGAATAACAGAAGGCCTTGGATCCATGAAAACCTTACAAGTTTTCCTGCATAATATGGGGTCAAGATATATCCACAAGGTATCCTCTTTCCTCTACAAACAACATGGAGAACAAATCTAGATCCTCCATAAATTGTCAGACTTAATCCCAGGAAACATCAGTTGTGGAATTCCAAATTTTATTAGGTATAACTCATGACCACTCCACATTGGTAATCCATCTTCTTGTCAGAAATGCTTTTGCATAGCATTGACTTAGCAGAAAATGTAATAAAGTTGTGGGAAAATAATTATATGTTGACAAGCTAACACCAGTTTAATTTGTTCATCATAAATGCCTTCCAAATATATGTTCCGAACATTCACAAAAGCAACGGTCTCATGTGCTTATCTACTCGTGTATTTCCAAAAATGAAGCGTAAAAAGAAAAAGAGAAACAGTGCATGTTTAATAGATGTTACAAAAAGTCAGGTTTTTTTTTGGTGCATGGTAGATTTATCTTCTACCGTGCACCTTTTATTTCAGGCTTGAATCCCAGCCTGTTCTTGTATATGTTTTCCTTTGGACATTCCCCTGTTCTATGATAAATTTAAGGCTGGATGTCTACCTTCTTTCAAAAAGAAAAAGAAAGAAATAGTATAATGCCTTTATACACTTAAAGCACAACTGAAAACAAAGATAAAACAAGTGCTTTTGCTTGATTCATAGTTAGTATATGAACCAATCTAGAGTATGCATATAAAGGGGGATTATTTTTGCTTCATGTGATATTCAGACCCTGATAAAAGAATGTCTGGAGGACCATGAGGATGATGCACAGCACAATAACAATAATTTTCTTACTCTGATGTGAGACGCTTAGCCAAGAAGATTTTCAATGCTGCACCAAAATCGAGTTTGGAGAGTGCTTCCAGTTCTGGATATTCCGCAACTTGAGGAGCACAGACACTTCCAATAATGAGAAGACCAACAAGTGGCATTGGTAGCACACGGGATACTTGAAGAAGCTTAGATCTCCATGGGTCAAGATATTCTGGAATTGATGGTGATTGTACCATGGCCTTTGTTGATTTAAGAGTCATGTCCCTAGCAAATGTGAAGAAACTCTCACCTCTTTCGAGCTGAAAACAAAGAAAGGAGGATTATTATTTTTCCAGTTTTACGGAATCATCTAATTGCCAATTTGGGAAGACCACATATGCAAAACCTTGTAAGTTTACCAAGAATTGAAATTCAAAATGAAAATGACAGGCAAGGAAATTTTTGCAGCATCAGAGGCAGTTGACATCCAGAGGCAGTTGACATCCATGCATGCATCAGTTCTCTAAACCTTTTGCATGATAATGGTAGTCACAAAGCTAATATATTTACCGAGATTTATATATAAGAAATCTTAGAAACGCCAACCAGCATGGGGGGGGGGGGGGGAGATTTCATGCAGTGCATCAACTAAGAATTGGCGAAATTGAGCATAACAACACCAGGAGCTGCCAGAGCAGGAAAGATGGGAGCGTGTGGGTAGGGGTGCATTCTATAATCTCCAGCTACAGAGACATTTTCGGTGTACAAGACCATGAGTGAAGCAAAAGCGAAATTTGGAGGATTATAAAAAATAATTTAGATAAACAACAAAAGTTTAAATGGACATGGCACCTGAAGCAACTTGAAAGTCTCATAGTCCAAGTCTGCGTGATACCAGTTATCACCCTGGTAATCCAAACAGTCTAATTGAAAATCCAATGAAAGAACTCGAGCCATCTGCCTCTGAATACATCCAAGAATATTAAAGCCCCGAGAGCGTGAGCGTGAAGCTTTTAGTCTTTTAGTGTAGGCCGAGTTCTTCCTATTCTCTAGGGTTTCCTTGCTGGCCACCATCTCATACAAAACACAATCATAAAATTCAAGCTCCTTTTGGAGGGTCTCAAAGTACCTGAACAATGAAACATTAAATCTATTTGAATCTCTGAAATGCATCGCCTACAAGTATGCGCATGGACAAAACATGGGGAGAGGGAATAAAAGATGACTTTCCCAACACTTGAGAAATTATCATATATCTGATTTCCTAAAATAGAACCTTTTTAAAAAAAATGAATGCCATTTCCACCCGTGCAAAAAAATTTTGTATCATGTAAAATCCATTGAGGAGGTGACTCAAGAGGCTAATCCCTCTTACTTCTTGACTTTTGTGGAGGTGGACTTGAAGAAAATCTAAGTAATGAGAATATCAAGCACTGACATTGACGTACCAATAATAAGACAAGAAGCAAATCTGATCCTATGAAATAGTAATTAATCTTCTCACTGATGTCCTATATCACCACACATGAAAACAAAAAAAATAAGATCATCTAAAGATACAGTATCATCATCAGTGGAGGAGCACAACGGAGGATCACTAATCATATGCATTGTAGAACTCCAGTACAGTCAAACTGCATCCCAAAAGTCTATGAATTTAATTTAGGGTGCAGGTACCCACATCATAGATATTGAATAATGATATATAACAGACGCAATATCTTTGCACCATAGGTAGAAGTAATGGAATACTAAGCCTTAATTGAGATCTATATCACAAGGAATTGTACAAACTTTGAAAAGTCCACGCAGTGGGTTAATTGAGGTGTAACAAAGATGAATATGATTCATCAAAAATGTTTCCAACACGGATTCTTAATCTAGAGAAACAGTCCTTTTCTACTTTGTTAATTGAAAAACTTCAGCTGCATTGCTCAATAAAGGGATAACAAACAGATTTAATGCATTGTCTGGCAGCCTGGCACAACCATAGAACTTGCCCTGAGATAAGATCCCCAATGAAGCCTATGGTATCAGACAGAATAACACGGAGCCTATCATCACAAAAATATTCTAAAGATTACTATTTTTACAATCGCAGCATTCATTTATGAGTTAATCTTATTTTACTCACATGTGCACTATTAACATTTTTTTTTCTAACGTTAGGTTAAAAGATTGATTACTATAATCTGATGGACATTCCACTCCATATAAAAGGATTCCATCAACAGATATTTCAAGAAAGACGAAAAAATTGTGCATTAAGTGATTGATTAAGTAATTGATCAGTGTCTGCAAAATGACTTCCTTGGAGAAAAGTGTTACCTTTGAAAACAAACAAACAAACCCATCAAGTGAAATCCCAAAATAAAAAAATAAAAATGATCATCCAATCTCATAATTATGTGATTCAATAATAAATAAAAAAAATCGAACAACCCACAATGGTAAATATAGAGAAGATAAGGCATACGTACTCCTTGTCTCCAATGTGGATAGTTGACACCAGATCCACCTGCACAAACAAAACCCCCCCAAAAAATCCCATTTTTAACTCACCAACAACACAACAACAAATAAATTAAAGTTTTCCTTATAAAAAAAAAGTTACCTGAAGGAAAGGCTGGATAAGAGACCATGGAAACCTCTTCTTGTAGGTGACGACGGCCGTCTGTAGTTCCCCGCTCCCTTCCCCCTTCCGAAACCTCATGAAATCCGATATCGCGTTGTCCTCCTCGAAATCATCGGCCGCCGTCCGAATCGAATTGACGCATGCCACCGACAACGGGCGTCTTCGAAGCGGTGTCGATTGGAAGGGCAGCGACGGCGATGGCCCATCGTTGACGGGGTTTGAAGGGGAAAAGGCGGAGCACGATAAGAGAGACAGAGTTCCTGACACCATCTCTCTCTCTCTCTCTCTCGTTTAGTGGAGGTTCAAATGTTGCTTCTTTTTTTTTTCTGGATTGGTTGGGTTTCGATGTTTCGATTATCTGTTGTTTACACGCAATCGCGAAATATTGCGGGAACGTTTTGTGGAGGGAGGGGGACCCCCCGTATGGCCGTATCTAACGGTGTCTGTTTCATCAGTTCCTCTACCGAATATGAACGGTCAAGATGCTCTGATGTAAAATCAGAAAATTGTTCTTTATTTTCTTCTCTCTTATTTTTTTATGCTAAACATTTACTCTTACAAAGTTCTTGTGTATTTTTTTTTGAAGAAATGTAGATATTTGTTACTCGATTTCATAATTGAACTCGAATTACAAAATCTGAAATATGAGAGAATAGAAATAAAAACATAACAACAAAACAAGTAAGCAAAAAAAACGGGTGGGGGAAACTCAAAGTTCTTATATATTTAAAATAATATATATTTTTGAAGTCACGGTTATCTGTCTTTGATGCTCGGACAAGAAAACGTACACTTTTCGATTTCAAATGGGAATCTTAACTCAGATAAAGACTGATAAAATCATACTTCGAAAAGAGATAAACTCCCTAAAAATCTTGATAAACAAAACACTTTAAAATGGAAATGGCAATATTCACTGTGAAACGAGAAAATTCAAGTGAAAAACTCTTCCCCATGAAAATGTCTACGAATAGCGAGTTTTCAATTATGAAAATGATTCTTCTTGTAGAAAATGTTACACATATCCAAATTAAGCCTAACCGAATCAACTCGAACTAAACCTGATAAGTTGAGTTTGAGTTGTGCTTTTTGGATTTGAGGATTAGGTTGAACTAGATTTGGTTAGTTTCCTTCAACATTAGGTTGAATTTGAGTTAGATTCAATCTGATCCGATCCAATTGCACCCCTAGAAAGAAGCACCAAAGAAATGAACACTATAAGGGGAGGTAATAGGTATATTCTCACCCCTTAATTTTGTTTTTTCATTTTCTGGTAAAATTCTCACCTCCTTAGTTAAGAACAAAACCAACAAGGCTTGAAACTATTAATTCACTGGAGTGAACATGATAACACTTGTGAAAAGATTGACGGTATTCTGCAAATAATTTTCACATGCAATTATAACTTCTGTAATTTTTGTATTGTGTGTGAGAATTATGATAATATATCTAGTTTGAGTTGTGCTCTAATATCTTTGAGGGTCAATAATATGAGTTGTGTGGAAGAGTCAGATTTATAACCTTACTATAAAATCTTTCACAACAAAATATTTATTCCCTCGCATTGTCTTTATCAAATCGTGTGTTTGATTTTGGTCTTTCACCACATCTTTTTTTTAAGTAAAATGTTTAAAAGCGAAAGAAAGATAATTTGTCCACTCATTATCAGCTTTCATTATCTTTTTAAGAACAATATACATTCGTGTACTGAAATACATATTATTATAAGAAAGTGAAGAATACACTGAGATAAAACAGTGTCTTTTATTTAAAAAATAGAAAATATTAATTTTCACATACCGTGCTTAGAATGTATACCGTACTATCACTGTACAAACAGTTGAAGTGTAGTAGTCAAGAACCCCAAATCCAAGAATTTGGGCAGCCCAAGTAAAAATGATGGGCCGGATCAAACCGGTCCAGCCAGCCATGTCGGCTCGCTACTGAAAACATGAATCTGGGCTCCGCGAGACACGTGACCAGAACCAAATTTTAACCTATATAAACACCCATGTAGAAACAGAGGAACTCCACCACCACCGTCTCTCCAAACCCTAGCGCCGCCACTCCTATCAATCTTCATAAACTGGTGATCTCTTCACATGTTCTTTGAAAACTGTCTCAAAATGTGTTTTTTTTTAAATTCTTGTATGTTGTATGGCTGTGATGAAGAACTATGTCATGCACCACTCTGATGATGATGATGTTTTTCATCCATCGTTGTTGATACAAGACATTCACCCTTTATATTTCTGAGCCTCTGTTGATTATGATATGGTATCAATCAATGATTTTTAAAAGAAAAATGTGTGTGGGGGGGGGGGGGGGGGGGGGGGGAGGGGGAGAAGAGAACCACATGATGTGGCCAACCATGGCCAACCATGATGCGGACTGCAAAAGCTTCTGGCTTAATGTGGATAACTTTTGGTGCTGATGGTTCTCATCCCCTCTTCATCTTTAAATTACGGGGTGCAGTGATGAAGAACAATGTCATGCACCACTCTGTTATGATATTTTTTTAATATCAGTGTTGATAGAAGACATTCACCCATTTTTATCTGAGTCCTCTCTTATGAAGCTTTTCCAGATGTGTGTTCTTTTTTTTTTAATTTAAAAAAACTGATTTTTAGGGGTCTCTTATCTTGAGAAGTTTGTCTTTCAGTTAATGGTGTTTTTTCGTGTGCAGTGTTGTCATCCTAACCAGGACCTAGTAGCACTAGAAGAGTGTTTATGTGAATGTCAGTTCCCTTCCCATGGAGCATAAGTAGCAGATGCAGAAGAGGTCTAGAGTTAGCAGCCAAAGAGTCAGTACCTCTTGTGCAGTTGTAATCTTGTGATGCGGTTGGCCTGGGGTTATAATTGTATTGTTGATATGTTTCCAATGTGTATTTATGCTATGATTTGGAGTTTTCATTGCAAGAAATAGATGCTTGTATGAGATTGGTATATAGGTTCAGTTCTCTTCATTTTTTTTTATGACATTGCATTATTGGCCTTATTATCCTCCGTAGATTGGTATATAGGTTCAATGAGATTTGTTGGATTACTTTCCAACTTGGCATGGGTAGATTATCAACTAGCAGTTTGCAATTGAAAAGGGACTATTTAACCATTGAAAAGGCATGTAAAATATTGGAAGTTTTACCTTAAAACAAAATTTGTAAGCTAGAAACAAATTTTCATACAATAGAAAAGTTTAACCGAATTGTATGGAGGACACAGAGCTCTAAATTCCAGTAACATAAGGGGACAGACACATTTTGCATACAAAACAAACTCTGTAAGCTAGAAGTAACTTTTTCATACAATATAACTATAATTGCATTTGCATGGACTCAAAGCATAAAATTCCAGATATACCAAGGGACACAGGAGATGCAAAAAGTTACAAAGTCTATATCAATTGAAGACCCACTTCCAAATCACGCATGGTGATTGTGATTACAGATTCAGTGTCACTGCAATCCATATCAAGCCTGAGATTCAAATTCTCCAGTGCGTTCACAAGCAACTGATCAACTAACCTCCCATTCATCTCCTTCCGCATTTCCTCTGTTGTCTCCCTCTCTATCGCTTCTGCAATGGCTGGCACACTACAGGATGGATGCAACTTTAAGCCATACACTGAACTTTTTTCTTCTTGATTTCTCATCTTCAAATGAAGAATCTCTGCAAGTTCAGTGGGACTGAAGTCACTGAAGTGGAAAGTCTTTGTTATCCTGCGCCGCAGACCTTCATTAGCACAAATCACACGATTCATCGGTTCAGTGTAGCCAGCAAATATGACAGAGACATTCCCATCAATCATGCAAGTCATGATCTCTTCTAGTGCTTCCAGGCCAAAGTCCCGGAAGATATCCTTCATTATTAATCTGTAGGCCTCATCAACAAAGAGAATGCCCCCGTCTGCTTCTTCTATCTGTCATTCAAGTTCAAAAGTGTAAAGTGTTTTGACTGGCAGGATATATGCATTTGTGTAAGGGAGATAAAAAGCTACCCATTGGATTCATGAGCATAAACTGCATTGTATATAAGAAAGATATGCTCTGTACTTGACCATTTTTTTTTAATGTAGCTTTATTGGTGCTTGGTTTTCTTTGGTCTGCTTTTATTAATACTACATACCTTATTCTTAGTTTTTGGTCCAGTGCTTCCAATATATTCTCCAACGAGATCGGTCCTTTGAACTTCAATGATCTTATCTGTACGTAGAATTCCAACCTAATGGAGGATTGTTCCAATGATTCGAGCAACCATCGTTTTACCTATTTTATCCCATTAACATCATGCATCAATTTTTCAACTGAAAACTCATATATCATTGAATTACAGGAATTTTCCCCTGCTATGAAAACCTTCTCATGCATGTGTTACTGTGCGAATGTAACATGACTATCATATTCTTGTATGATTCATAAAAACGTATGTAAAATGTGAATTTGTCATGACCTGTTCCTGGGTTGCCGAGGAATGCCATGTGAGGAGGTCTGGCAGCAGCAACCTTCAGGCCGAGGCGTCTTCTCCTCTCGTTCAGAAGCAGCCCCTTGGCCGATATCCTAAGCTGTCGCTTGAGTTCCGTCAGTCCCACAATCTTTGATATGATTTGTTCCACCTCTTTGATCTTCGCCACGAATTCATTGTTGCATCCTTTTAAGTTGCCCCCTTTCAGTTGCTCTTCAAGTCGTTGATGGTTCAATTCTTGATCATCTTTTCTGGTTGCACTGTTCAAAGGAATGCCTTTCTCATCAGTCATGCCCTCCTGTATAAATATGTGATATGTTGAGGTGAGAAGACAATGAGATAATAAGAATAAAAAAAGCCTGGAAGCTATCGAGAGTTATGAAAAAGTAGTAGTGACCCAGAAATGTTTTACCTTAATATTTGGTTTCTGGTCTTCCATACTAAAGCATAACTTTAATTTGACTAATAGTTTCTTGTTTGTCTATCCTCTTATATATAAAAAATATACATGGATGCTGGAGCACCAGTATCCCAGCCAGTATTAATTGAGTCTCTTCAGTTCTCTAGGAGACTCTTAGTACATGGAGATCATTCATTCTCATCATATAAAAACTAGTGCTCCTTTAAAAGGTTCCTCTTTTTCAACAAGAAAGTTGTGCAATGTGAAGCCATTAATCATTCCTCACTCAATAAAAGTATAAAACATTGCTGTTGTGATTGTCTAATACTTTTATGATTATGTATGGAGTAATAAGACTTCCAGTGGAATCGCAAATAACTATCAATCTAGAATCTTTATTATTTCTTTGAAAATACTGAGAGGTTTCACAAGTTGGAGACATTCAAAACAAACTTCAAGAGTTCATTCTTTTATCAACTACAGAGACCTGGATCCTCTGCTGCATAAAACCAATAATAACTAGGAAGTGCCATCCTTTATAAAATATCTGGATGCCGAAGCTTCCACTCCTCATCAGTTAGGTGTGTCATGCTACATGATCACAATTGACAATGGCAAGGGGTTAATCTTTTGATGATAAGTTGTCCTAATTTTTTGGGATGAAAATTCATCAAATTTGTCTTTATTTACATTTGTTAAAATTGTGATAAAAAATATAAATAAATGTTATTCCAGCCTTTAGGTGGAATAGAAATTCTTCATTTTCATTTAAAAATCGGGACATGTTTGCATCATCCTAATTGTTTTTTATACCAAACGGATATCCCCACAATTACCTCTTATCTCATCACTTATCCCCTTGTCAAACCAGCCATAAGTGCATAGCAGAAAAGTTAAATTGTTTGAAGCCCCACTTCCAAATCATCCAATATTATTGTGAGCAGAGTTTGAGAAATCATTGCAATTGATATCAAGCCTAAGAGCCAAGTTCTCCCACGCGTCCATGAGCAACACATCATCCAATCCACTAAATTTCATTAAGCCAGGAACAAATTTTCATGCAATAGAACAATATAACTAAATTGCATGGACTCGGAGCACTAAATTCCAGTAGCACCATGGGACACATAAGATGCAAAAATATAACTCGGGGGAAAGTATTAAACTAAGAGACTCTTTTCATATGCGGAACAAAATCTGTAAGCTGGAAGCAAATTTTTCATAAAAAAATAACTATAATTGCATTTGCATGGACTTAGAACATTAAATTCCAGATATACCAAAGGACATAGAAAATGCAAAAATTAGATACAATCACACAAAAGAAGCAAAAAATTGAGTCGGGAGGGAAGTTTTAGACTAATATAGCTATATCAATTGAAGACCCGCTTCCAAATCATGCATGGTGATTGTGATTAGAGATTCAGTGTCACTGCAATCTATGTCAAGTCTGGTATTCAGATTTTCCTGTGCATTCACAACCAACCGATCAATTAATCCCCCGTTCATTGTCTCACGCTTTTCCACCGTCGTCTCCCTCTGTATCGCTTCTGCAATGGCTGGCATAGTGCAGGAGGGATGCAGCTTGAAACCATATATTGAACTTTTATCATCTTGATTGTTCATCTTCAAGTGAAGAATCTCAGCAAGATCTGTGGGACTGAAGTCATTGAAGTAGAAAATCTTTGTTATCCTTCTTTGCAGACCTTCATTAGCAGATAGTACCCGATTCATCGGTTCGGTATATCCAGCTAATATGATAGAGACATTCCCATCAAGCATGCAAGACATGATCTCTTCTAATGCCTCCAAACCATAGTCTACTTTGCAGTCCTCCACTATTAACCTGTAGGCCTCATCAACAAAAAGATGCCACCTTCTGCTGCTGCTATCTGTCACACATTTTTTTTAGTGTAAAGCTTATTGTAATTAGTCTATTAGCAATGCAAATAAATCTTTTTTTGAATATAGAATTGTAGTACCTTTTTCCTAGTCTTTGGACCAGTCTGACCTACATATATTCCAATCAGGTCTGTTCTCTGAACTTCAGTCACGTTATTTGTAGGTAGAATTCCACAAGCATGGAGAAGCTCACCAATGATTCGAGCCACCATCGTTTTACCTGTTTTGTTGCATCATCAAAATTCAACCATGAACTGACTCATTCTCCTCATTTAGGATTTGAATTGTGTGTTTTATGGCATGACCATTTTAGGCATAAAAAAAAAAGAAAAAAAAAAGGCTATATAAACATAAAATGTGAATTTTGTGAAGACCTGTTCCTGGGTTGCCAAGGAAGGCCATGTGGGGAGGTTTTGGATCAGCAATCCTCAATCCTAGTTGTCTTCTCCTCTCATTCAAAAGCAGCCCCTTGGCCCATGTCCTAAGTTGTTGCTTGAGTTCCTTTAGTCCTACAATCTTTGATATCATTCTTTCCACCTCTGTAACCTTCTCCACCAATTCACTGTTGCATCCTTTTAAGTTGTCCACTTTCAATTGCTCTTCAAGTCGTCGATGGTTCAAGTCTTTATCACTCGTGCCCTCCTACAAAAATAAAATGTGATGATACATTTAGGTGAATAATAAAGAAAGCATGGATACTATGGAAGATGATGCAAAAGTGATAGTAACCCAGACATGCTGATGCTGCTGAATCTGCAACTTTTCGAAACTTTCATGAAGTTGAGCCATAGTAACGACAGAATTGGTTGATGATTGAATGAGAGCATCACGAGCACGAGCACTAGCACGCTTTTTATCTAATTTGCGACACTTGGCGGTCACATGACCATAACAATGGCAATATCGACAAACCATAAACCTCATGCACCAAAGCGGAGAAAAATACAGCATGGTATGAAACTGAAAAAAAAAACCATTGATGCGTAAAGGATAAAAAAATAATAACAATAAAAAAAACAATATATTTAGAGTCTGGATGTAACTGTAAGGCTGTAATTTGTTTTTTTTCGAAAAATCAGATTGTTGACGGTGGTGGCCTCGTGAAGCGGAGCGGGATCTGCGCGCGGGTGACGAGCGCGTGAATGCCGAAAATCGACGTAACACGCACGCGGACACGGGCGCTCGGTACTGGCGTGGGCGCCAAAGCCCGAGAGGCCGAGACGCGTACGAGTCCGGGCTTTTGCGTGATCGGTCACGCGGATAGTACCAGAACAGAGAGTGTCAGACGCAGGAGACGCACGGGGCAGCACGACGCGGGGGGTTCTGTTCAATGCAGGCGCGCGGTGGCAGCGGAACCGGCGTGCGGGGCAGCGGAGGGGGCAGCACTGCCCTGCCGTTGATGCAGGACATGAGAAAATATGTTAGGGTTTGACCCATATATATAACTAGTTTTATACACGTGTCAAATGTAGTTAGCATATTAAATAAATAAGATGTGTATAAAAATAAAACATGCAATATGATACAAGTAAATAAAGATAAAACATGTATTAAAAGTTTTAAGAATTTAAAGCTTATTATATACAAAATAGTAGAATAAGTTTGTATGCCATGTCACGTGTATTTTTTATTATAATAAAAACAATGTAACAAATCTTTATAGAATTTTGCATTATTAAAATTTGAATACATTGATATGATTCATTTAAATTTGCTTTAAAAATCTTAAAATATATTTACGATTGTGTAAATCTGATTTTGAAATGTTAAAATATATTTATGATTATCAAAATCTACTAAAATTTTTAATAAATAGATATCAGTAATTTGTTAAATTATGGGAGGGTAAAAACGGAAATGAAAACTGAATCACTAAATACATACGAAAAAGTTATAAATACATGTCTAAACTGCCATTAAATACGGAAAAAGACCTAAAGTAATATACAATATTTCTAGCATAATTTTCGTAGTGTTAAAATTTATGATTTCTGTTTTTCATATTCATGCATTTAACAAATGGTAGTACGTACAGATCATTCCATTTGTAAATACGGGAAAGCACATCATATAAAAAAAAATATTGGTTCTTTAGAAAATCACTCTTTTTCAACCAAAAAAAAAAGTGCAATGTGAAGCGATTAATCATTCCCCACTTAAGAAAACAGACAAATTTGTGATAGTCTACAAGTCACATCTTGATGCACTTTCAACGTGTCCTGTTGATCACCCATCTTTAATTGTAGAATCTCAGCAAATTCAATGGAACTGACGTCACTGAAGACAAAAGTCTAAGATTGCATTTGGATGTGAGATTGAAAACTCTGCTTTGATGAAAAGCTATGTTTTGACATATTTTGGATTGGTTAATGTGGATAACAGCTTTTGTTATAGCCAGCAAATATGAGAGCGGTGATTGAAGAGCGAACACTACTCTCATGGGGTTATAATATTTTGATTTTGGTTGGACTGGGAATAGAATTGACCATTCAGCTTACAGTGGTGATGATCTATCTATACATTAATGTAAAACTGATGAAAAAAAGAAAAAGATCAGAAGTTGATAATGTGAAATAAAGACTCAAACATTGACGGCTATGTAACCAATTAGTTGCAGTGGTGGTAATATGACTTCTTTAATTTTCTTTACATGCATAGACCTGGAGAACCAAATTTCTTAAAGTACCAGGAGACACTGCAACACAAGAAAAAAACAAACCAAATTGATATAAACAAAGTAATAAAAAAATCTAAGGGAATTTGCAGATCAAAAGTTACTAAATAGATCGAAGCCCCCTTTCCAAATCCACCATAGTGATTGTGGCAGAGTTTCAGGGTCATAGCAATTGATATCAAGCCTCATATCCAGATTCTCTCTTGCATTCATAAGCAACACATCAACTAGTCCACCATTCATCGAATTTCGTTGTTTCTCCGTAGTCTCCCTATCTATCGCTACTGCGATAACAGGAACAGTGCACGAGTCATGCAGCTTCAGACCATACACAGGGCTGTTCTTTTCTTTATTGCTCATCTTCAAATGAAGAATCTGAGAAAGTTCAGTTGTACTGAAGTCACTGAAATGGAAAGTCTTTGTTATCCTTCTTTTCAGACCCTCATTAGCACAAATCACATTCATCGGTTCAGCGTAGCCAGCAAATATGACAGAGATATTCCCATCAATCATGCAAGACATGATCTCTCCTAATGCTTCCATGCCGAGGTCCCTCAAGTTATCCATCACTACTAATCTGTAGGCCTCATCAACAAAAAGGATGCCCCCTGCTGCTTCTTCTATCTGTCATAAAATACATCTGAGCCTATTATAATTGGTCACTAGAAGTGTAATAAATATAAATCTATTTTGTTTTTCATAGAAATACTTTGATGGATTAAGATTATTGATGCATTACCTTTTTCTTAGTCTTTGGACCAGTTTGGCCTATATATTCTGCAACCAGGTCTGTCCTTTGAACTTCAATCACCTTCTCTGTAGGTAGAATTCCATAAGCATAGAGCAACTTGCCAATGATTCGAGCCACCATTGTCTTACCTGTTTTGTTTACATCATAAATATTTCAAAATATCATCAACTGACTCATTGATGGCCTTGAGCTCATCGATTTTTGGATTTGAATTTGAATTATAGCAGGACCATCTCAAGCATCCACTGGCTTTAATAAACATAAAATGTGATTTTGGCATAACCTGTTCCTGGGTTGCCGAGGAAGACCATGTGGGGAGGCTTCCTAGCAGAGGACTGGAGGCCACAACACCTCCGCCTTTGGTCCATAATCAGTCCTTTGGCCCACTTCTTGAACTGTAGCTTCAGGTCACTCATCCCCACAATGTTTGCTATCACTTGTTCCACTTCCAAGACCTTTGCTTTCAGCTCTTCGTTGCATCCTTCCAATTTGCTAAGGTCCAGTGGATCTTCGAGGCGGTCCTGATGTTTCAGCTCTTGCAGATCTGTTTTGCCTTCACTGATGCTTGAACTGTTGTTGTTGCTCTGTACAACAGGGGTTCAAACAAACAAACAAATAAATATGAAAGAGAAATGACAAAAGAAGAATTATGCCTAAGTATTTAGAGAAGGTTATGCAGAAAATGAGTCAGTGTGTATTTCTTTATGATGCCAACGCCTTATAGTGAATTTTTTCACTTTGTTTAGACAAACAAAGTGACAGTGATTCGTTAGGACTTGACTTTTGTATAAAAAAAAAAGGTGCAAAGCATATAGTTCAGACTTCCCTTAGCGGATAGGCCTAACTGACCGTCATGGCCATACCTAACCAATTCGATTCTCTCATTGCCTCGCCATACCTAACCAATTCGATTCTCTTGTTTATACTTTCTGGTCATCATGTATAATTATATATTTAAGAGAGCAATAGTGCCTCATTCAAGGTGGATTGAGGCTTTTCAGCAGACAATAGCAAGGGATCATTCAAAGTCTCAATAGTCTTACATGAATGAATATAGATAAATACACGAAAATTTCATGCTATTAATCTTGTGCTCTTCATAATTTTTTTTTTTTTTTTGAAAAAGAAGTAATTGACATTTTAGCCCGAATCAGATGGATAGAAACGCTATTATTGATAGATAGACAATGAATGGAACCAACATCACAACATCAGACAACAACAGAATCATACAAAAATTGAAATGGTGAGCAAGTAATGTCTGCAGTTGAAGTATTTGATACTTTTCTTCAGAAGCAGAGATATCAATCTTCTTGTTTTCTGCCATCAAAATATCCTCCAACTCTTTTATTTTCTTTTCCTTGTCTTCAACCAAATTCTGAAATATAAAATGTTACCAAGGCAGAAAAGAACACAAATAAATATTCTTAGCATGTTAAATAATCTGTTACTACATAGTTCAAACTCATCCAACAGAATTGAAAGAATAACTTTAATTATCAGCTGGTATGGAATATGCAGTAGAACAAGTGTCTACCTCTTCCTAAAACAATACTTACTAACAATATTAAGATTCCTTGGAAAAGCAATTGATAAAAAAAAAAGATGGATATCCTTGAGAACAATGACTTGTAGTCTTAAAACTAATTAATAAGCTTTGATCTGACAGTTAAACAATCAATTAATATGTCTTTAAGAATAATGAAGATGAGAAATCATTTTGCAGGAATAGAATTTAGGATCGACATGCACCTTGAGACGTGTAATCTCCTCATGACTGGCTTGATCAAGTAATAACCTTATGGCCTGTCCATGTAAACAAAGAGCATTAATCATATAACCTGATGTTCTCTAATATAATTGTGTATCAATCAAAGGGAGATCATCCTTAACAGAAAAGAAAAAAATATATATAAATAAAATCAAAATGAGTTGATCTGCATGCATGCAGGCATGCATTACCTCTTGCGCCTCATCCATTGAAATAAGTGGATGATTTGGAGCTAGCGACGATCGATGAAGAGTGGCCGACTCCATCAGCATCCCCAGAACTTCTTGTTTCTTCTCCTTCTCCAGAGCCTCTATTCTATTTTCTAGCCTCTTGAGTTTATCATCATTGTTGATCAACTTCTTCCTGATGATCACTTCTCCAACTCTTCTCAAAATATTCCTTATATTATCCATAATGTAAAACATAATGTAAAAGAGAAGGGAAAAATTATGGTGGTGGTGATTCATAGATTCATAAACCAATCACAGTGACATTAAACTCTCAAACTAGTCAGAGTCATGGCAGCTCCCATTATATACTCAACTGCGAAAATCAACATATACATAATTTTGGAGAGAAATCGGATGGGACATTAATCATGGCACCTAATGAATCTAATTTTTTTATAAATGAAATCTAGTAATAATATATCAGTTATTATTAAATCTAGCAAATCAAATCTACAAGAAATTTATCAGTTATATATTGGTTATATAATTATCCCTTTAGTTTAGGGGGCATATCGATGAGATCTGCAAAAATAATAAACTTGCCACTTTTTATGTGTTGAATTTTATTCAACTACTAGTTTTACTGTTAATAAATTACATAACAATGGATCTATTAATTTTAATGTTAGATAATAATGAAAAGAATTATTTAATCAGTAACACAATTAAGTTTTTATTTACTAGCGGTGTTGTATGCATACTTAAAAATTTAGTTCTATATCTATGTATATCACAAATACAAAGAATGAGTAGTACTAACACAATAAAATAGAGAAAATGACTAAAAAAGTCACTCAAAAGTTAGAAATACCCAAATCAACCACTTTTTAAACTTATACTTAAAAAAGTCTCATTTTACAATTTTGGAAACACAAAAGACTAATATACCCTTATACAATCAAATCCTTAATACATTTCATATCTCTTAACTTTGTTAAAATATTTCACCCTTATAATTTTATTAATATATTTCACACATTTTTATGTAGATCAATTTTTTTATTATAAATTCTTTGTGATTAAGTAGATTTTGTGAAATACGTACCAATATAATTTAAGTTTTAATGATGAACTCAATTTTGATTTTTTTTAAAAAAAAATGAATATGTACTAATGATATCATAAAAATATGTAAATAAACAAAAAATAAAAAATGTGAATAAAGATTTAGAATACTAAAATACCATCTGTTGTATTTGGGCACAATACATATTTAAATTACATATTATGATTATACATAATGAAAAATGATAAACAATATCATATAAGATATATATAAGAAATACATAGTATGATATATAATAACAAAACCTCTAAGAGGATTGATTTTCATCATGTATAGAGAAATTTTGTTTATGGGAAAAATAGGTTTTTAGTGTGGAATAAAGAGAGATATTAAATATTAATTACATAATGACAGATTAGTCTTTTGTATTTCTAAAACTGTGAAATGAGAATTTTTTAGGTATTTTTAAAAATGACAGATTTGGGTATTTCAAAATCTTATGAATTTTTTTGATCATTTTCCCAATAAAATATGTAACACCAAAATAAATAAATTACGATAAAACACACACATAATTATTTTGTTTAATAGGTATGACTTGAAATTTTTAAAATATCTTATTAATAATGGGGTATAACGGCCAAAAATAAAATCCACAGATAATCTAAAAACCCCAAAAAATCAGTGACATTTTTAACATAAGGTTTTACAATAATCATAAATTAATAACACTATCTAAAAGAGATTGGGTTCAATTATTGCTCAATTTATTCATTATGTTTCAAATCGTATCAAAATCTCTGATAGGATTCAGTACTGAATGAACCGACTATTCAGGATCCGTCTCAGTCCAAACTTTATCGGGTCGACCCGATTTGGCTGGCGAATGTGAAAAAAACAAAGGGAATGATAGACTGTGTGAGAGAGGAAGAAGAAGGTGGTGGTGATGGCGATGAAGGGTCTGGCTGTTACAAGGCGAGCGTTCTCTTCATCGACTCCTCTATGCCAGAGAGTGAAACAAACAGGTTGGTCAATCCCTTCCAAAACAAACTCTTTTATTGGGGTTTTCATTTATACGAATCCAATATCTGTGTCATTTGATTCGAAATATATGTCCTTTTTTACGAACCCATACAGTTTAGATGCAAATTCTTCACTGTGAAAAAACCCATGTAAAAAAAAAATCCAATTATGGGGTACTAGATTTGTATGTATGTTCAAAGAGTGATTTTTTTTTTAAAATCTAAATTGGAATGGGTTATTTTTAGATAACGAGATAGTGAAGATGTTCATGGTGCCAAGCCTGAGAGACTCCGATTCGAACTCTCGCACCGCCCCTTCGAGAATCAACCGCTCCTCCCTTAGCAAATTGGATGAGAGGTTCATCAGGATATTAAAGATATTCAAGTGGGGTCCTGACGCTGAGAAGGCCCTTGAAGTCCTCATGCTTCGGGTGGACCACCGCCTCGTCCGCCAAGTTTTGAATGTCGATGATATCGATGTCTCCGTGAAGTCCAGTTCTTCAAGTGGGTAGGGAAAAGAAGGAATTTTGAACATGATTCCATGACTTATATGCGTTGATACGCTGCCTTCACGAGGCCGGATCAGTGGGTGATCTATGGAATGCCATCCAATCGATGGTACGAAGCAATTGTATCATGGGACCCGCCGAGCTGTCCAAGGATGCTTGGGCAGGCGAAGATGTCGAACAAGGCGTGTGCACTGTTTTATCAGGTGAAGGGTCGCAAGTGCAAGCCCAATGCCAATGCTTACAATAGTATAATTTTGATGTTGATGAAGGAGGGTCACTATGAGAAGGTTCATGAGCTTTATGTCGAAATGTGCAATGAGGGGAGCTGTTTCCCGGATATTGTGACTTATGATGCGCTTGTTACAGCTTTTGGGAAATTGGGTCGGCAGGACTCTGCGTTGAGGCTGTTTGAGGAAATCAGGTTGCAGCCTACTCCGAAGATCTACACGATATTGATCGGGATGTTCTTCATGTCGGGGTCAATAGACAAGGCTCTTAGTCTTTTTGATGAAATGAGGGAGAGTTGTTGCATTCCTACCGTGTTCACTTACACAGAGTTGATAAGAGGGCTTGGTAGAGCAGGGAGAGTTGATGATGCTTATGGGTTATTCCTTGATATGCGGCGCGAGGGTGTTAAGCCTGACGTCGTGCTTATGAACACTTTGATCAGCATGTTAGGCAAAGCTGGCAGAGTGACAGATGCGTTCAAGATTTTCAATGAAATGGAGGCATTGCAGTGCACGCCAAATGTGGTGACGTATAATACTTTGATCAAGGCAATTTTCCAATCAAGGTACCATACACATGAGGCTGTTACCTTGTTTAAGAATATGAAAGCTAAGGGGATAGCTCCCAGTGATTTCACTTACTCGATACTCATCGATGGGTTCTGCAAGACGAACAGAGTGGAAAAGGCGCTTCTTTTACTCGAGGAGATGGATGAGAAGGGCTTTCCTCGATGCCCAGCGGCCTATTGCAGTTTGATTAACGCTCTTGGAAAAGCCAAACGATATGATGCCGCGAATGAGTTGTTTAAGGAGTTGAAGGAGAACTGTGGTTCTTCAAGTTCACGAGTCTATGCTGTGATGATCAAGCATCTAGGAAAATGTAGGCGACTTACTGATGCTTTAGATCTCGAGATGAAGCAACTTGGGTGCACCCCAGATGTCTATGCTTATAATGCTGTCATGTCTGGACTTGTCAGGTCTGGCATGATAGATGAGGCCCACTCCATGCTCCGAACAATGCAAGAGAAAGGTTGTGAACCAGATTCACAATATTATCCTACATGGGTTGGCCATGGTCGGTGGCCCTGAACGGGCTATGGACATGTTTATGAAGATGAAGCATTCAAAGCTTAATCCAGATGTTGTCTCATACAATACAATGCTTAGCTCTCTTAGTCGTGCGGGAATGTTCGAAAAGGCTGCAAAATTGATGAAGGAGATGCGTCTAAAGGGGTTTGAGTATGATCGTATTACTTACTCATCTATACTTGAAGCTATAGGGCAGGTCGATGAAGAGTGAGCAAAGTCAGTTCGGGCAACAAGTATCGTTATGTTCCTAATAGCATCATATAAAATCTATCTATATCATGTGGATCATTCTATTTGACTTTTATGTTGTATATCCACAAGGAACTGACCTAGTTGGATATCATAATTGTATTAATCCAAGGTTCCCCTACCTTTTATCATCCTCCTAGCTTGTATCACCTGTATATTAGTTTCAAACAATCTATGTATGGATTTTTCATCTGAACCAGCTCTTTTTACTTGGTTATTTTCTCATATTGTGAAGAAAGTAATGTGATGTTGATTTCACATATATGGCTTCTAGTTAACATGGAAATTCTCTTTATGATCCAGAACCGACATGTCTTGAGCTCTTAAATTGTTCCAGGAGGGTTAAATGTGGATTCTTTCACCTTCAGGTATGTATATAATTTGAGAGTTACCATAGGTTTGTGCCCGTTGCTGTTCGATGCTCTACGTAATTCATCTCATCTTATATACTGTTGTGATTGACAAAATCCTTGGGTGGTGTTACTTCCACCTTCTGAAACTAAAATTAATAACAACTTTGCTGTTTATCTAAGATGACATATTGAGCTTTCTAAACAGATCTTTTAATGTGCGATTGTTATTATGATTCATTCTAGCGGTAGTTAATAAAATGTCAGGGTAATAAGGATAGAATGGCTAAACAAGGACATGACTGAAATAAATCCTACATGTTAGATCCCTAAAACCATTGAAGATTGTTGACAGTATTTCTCCCTATAAGAGGTTAATGGCCTTCCACAAATACTGAGCTCGATACAAAAACTTAGTCTGATTCCTTATGAGCACCAATCCATGAATTATGCAGGTTGAACAAAGAGACCTGTGACATTATTTTTGGGCTGAATTAAAAGAAACTTGCCAACCATAATAGAAAATATTGCTGAAGACTTTTCAGGACCATGGTAGTTAGAATACTTTGATTTAGAGATGCCTTTATAGTTGCCTTCATTCAAGGAAAGATAAGGCATGTGGAGGATAATAAATTAGTTGTATACAATAATTTGTATACAAGAGTAAAAGATGAGCCACTGTGAGAATTAACGAGGTCTTTTTTCTTTTCAAATATATCAGTTCTTTGCAGATGAATCTTTCTTTCAAACCAATTTCCGCTCTATTCTTGTTCTGATTTTTCCTGCTATATTCCTTGGCCAGCTTGTGGTTATTTGAAGGTGGTAGCAATTGTTTACTGAATGGATGAGCCAAGAAATTTACTCGTGGTCTGCATATTCATATCTCATCACACCATTCTTCTTCAACAAGTGATACCTCAACACACAAATTCAGCCCAGCGCAAGCCACTGTGTATAGGTGGTACAGCCTTACAAGGGACTCAATACTGTTAGGCCAATTTTCTTCATTAGAAATCAGCTCAAACATGGTTTTACACTTTGTTATATTATAACCGTCCAGCTGGGGAAATTTTTTGAGTAAATAAAATCTTTAAACCCCTTTTTATTGAAGCACACTAACCAGTTTTCTTTCATGTATGGTTTAGTTTATTTTTTGTTTCTAATTCTATAAAAGAACATTTGAAATCCCACTTTTACTGTATAATCATGTTAAAATGATGGTGCATTGCTTTATACTTCAACATTTCCATCACTTAAGCCAAATTTAGATCCATGGTGATGCTTTTCCAAAATCAGGACAAACTCTTCTTGTTTTTAAGTTGTTAATATAAAACATCAGTGAACATGCTTGATGAAGATATTATATCTTGGGCAAAAAAATAACTCCAATCAAATTGGTTTGTAGCATTCAGACGTTTACTTAAAACAATTTTGATTTTACATGTGCACGCGTGCGCACACAAAAAAAGATTGTCATTCCATTTCAAAGCCAGATTCTTGACCACAAGGCAATCTTGATCCTGACCAGGATGAGTAGGCCATGGATGGTAGTTTAACAGTGTAGAATTGGCCAACAGCAAATTCAAGCAGATCATAGATTAAAAAAAGATTGACATGCTTGAGCTGCTTGGAGAGACGCACTGCTTTGAATTGAAGAAGTCTGACCCCAGAAACAGAAATGAAATAGAAGCTGCACAACTTTGCATGTTGAATTATAGATGTCGCTATAATTATTATTGAGAATAACCAATATAGGATATGAAATGTATTAATGTCTATAATAAAAATGAATGCCTGTAACCAATGAAAAACGATCAGTGAAAACAACAGATGTTACATATGTATTGAACTTAACATCAATGAATATTGAATCTAAAAGTAACCCAATGTTTGTATGAATCCACAAAGGACTTCATCATCACCGTGACATGAGTCGCAGACCCCCTTCTAAGTCCTCCATTGTGATTGTGACCAGACTGCTGGCATCGATGCAATCAAGGTCTAGCCTGAGATCCAGATTTTCTCGAGCATTCACGAGCAACGGGTCCACTAAACCTCCATTCATTTCTTTCCTCTGCTCTTCTGTGGTCTCTCTTTCTATCAAATCCGCAATGGCCTCTATAGTGCAGGTGGGGTGCAATCTGAACCCATAAAGCTGGCTATTCTTCTCTTGATTGTTCATCTTTAAATGCAGGATCTGGGCAAGTTCGTTAGTGTTAAAGTCATCAAAATAGAAGAACTTGGTCACCCGTCTACAGAAACCTTCATTGGATGAAATCACGCGTTTCATCGGCTCACTATAGCCAGCAAATATGACCACCACCTTTCCGCTGTCCATTACAGACATGATTTCTTCCAGAGCCTCTATCCCGTAATCCTTGTCATCTGATTTCTGCATCGGTATCAACCTGTAAGCTTCGTCGACAAAGAGAATCCCACCTTCCGCTTCTTTGATCTGCAAAAAAGCAAATTCATGTTTCGATTGAACTAGTTTTATTTAACATTTGTTTCACATTAAAAAGGGTGCACTTCAATTGTAAAAAGTTTGTTTACTTTTGTGGTGATGGTATAGTATGAACATTAAATCATCTTCCTCCCAATAATTTTAGGTGCCACTAGACTAAATAAACAGTATACGATGCCTAAAATTGACCCACTGATGTATCACACTATCATTCATCATATAGAGCAGTCCGGAAACAAAATGTGCAAAAGAGAAGCTAAACAAGCAGCTGTATAAACAGTTTTTCAAAGATTTGGTGATGTAGCACCACCACAGCCACTGATTATATTCACTAGAAAAGGGGAGCATATTAAGGATGGTTATAGTGTTGCTACATCATCAATGTTTAAAAAACAATTTTAAAACTGTTTGTTTAACATGTTTGTATCCAGAAAAGGAAAGATCAACTAAGAAACATTAGCAGCTGCAATCAACGTAATCATCAAAACCTCCTCAGAACTATAAGGTCTACATGTTCAACTGATTAATTCATATATTCCTATTAAAGGCTCCATAATAATATTCCATGCCTTAATGCTTTCTGTTTTATAGAAAAATTTACCCAGGACAAGGAAAAAAGACAAAACAATTTTCAATTAAAGAGATTGCATAGGAATTAGGGATATATTGGTAGGAGAGGCAGGAGATTGAAGGAAAGTTCAAGTGGAACTATTCCTACTAAAACTAAATTATCAATTGTAGGTCTCTCTGAGCATAGAGAACTTGTCTAGCATACAACTGGGCAAATTGTGTGATAAAACCAAACTCTGGCTCTACGGAAAATATTACTATCCCACTAGGTATGGATCTTCTCTCATGGCCCAATGGGAGCCATAGTCAAGGGGTGGAGTTTGAAATCAGGGTTAAGGTGAAGAAGTAATTTTCAGAATGGTGAATACATACCTTTCTCCTGGTCTTTGGCCCTGTATGTCCGACAAATTCACCAACTAGATCAGTGCGTTGCACTTCAGTTACCTTGTCAGAAGGTAAAATCCCCACCATATAAAGCAGCCTCCCAAGGATTCGAGCTACCATGGTCTTACCTGTAAAAATATTCCATTTGGTAAACCAAGGTGGTCAAAAGCAGATGATAAATGCAATCCAATCAATCATAATAGTGTCACAAAGATCATATCACCATTCAGCAATGGGATATAATTGGGTAATAAGATCTTCCGTCCCACATTTTCTGTTGATATCATAAAACTTCAACACAAACAATATAAGATCTTAAAGTGCATGCTTTTGAAATCATGATGAATGCATACTAATTCTTGTTAGAACTTGAGAAGAATTTTTTTAACAAACCAACAGCTTAATGATTATTTAGTGTCAAAAACTCAGGTCCTCATAAAGGGTTTTCTTCAGGAAAAGCTGGGAGAGCCCATAGTACATGACTACAAGAAAAATATGGGAGCACTTACTCTGTTGTGCACTTGGTGAATAAATTTTTCTTTTTTTCAAGGAAAAGTGGGATGTCCAGAAGATTACTATATTGTTGGTAAACATCTAAATGATGATATGACTCTGCAGCAAAAATAAAATAAACTAAAATAAAATTTGAAAATTTAAAAATAAAGCCTAGACAGCCCTTTTACCCACTTTATACAAACACATTAGCCAATAGAAAAACTTCCTTTCCTATGAATTACAACAATTGACCATGAAAGCAATCGGAGGGCTGAACAAACATCTCCATTGAGTCCTTAATTTTTCTTTTAATTTTTCTCATATAGTAATTCATCACTCAATATCTGAAGGAAAAGACTATACCTGTCCCAGGATTTCCAAGGAAAGCCATGTGTGGTGGCTTTCTATCAGCAATTATCAAGTCAAGGGCCCTTCGTTTTTCATCCAAAAGCATTCCCCTTGCCCATTTCCGTAGTTGTAGCTTAAGATCAGGCAACCCTACAAGACCAGTTAGAGTTTGTTCAAGTTCTTCCATTTTTGCTTTCGTCTCACTACATGCTTCAATGGCTTGCCGTTTCCTCCTGGCTTCAAGGTGTTGATGTAGAAGCTCCCTCAGCTTCTCATTGCTTGGGCCTTGAGCAAGATGATTAAGGGGAGTCATTCCCTCCTGTTTGACAATAAGCTCTTTTTAGTGATTGAGAACTTCCAAGAAAATATACCAATTTGAGTGAGTGTATAGAGAAAAAAGTGTACATTGTCCTGAGCATTGCAATCAGCATTGTATTCGAGCAATGGACTGACTGTTGAACAATCCTTTGTGTGGAGGGAGTACCAAACAGCAAGATGCAATGGTGTCATACCATTCTGTAGGCACACAATAAATAAATAAGCAAAAATAAATACATAAAAATAAAACAAGAAAATATTCAACATATAAACTTCATGATCTATATGAATAATGTAGCATGATATGAAGGGTGTGTTTGTGCACGTAGAAAACTGAAGAAAAATGAGCGGTATAATCTTTACTTTGCAATTAAAAAAAATTAGTGTTTGCCAAACAAAAGAACAAAAAAAAATCCATTCATTTTCCTTTGTCATTTTTATCTTGTTATAAGTAAAAAAAAAATTCCCATCCCCTCGAAGAAAATGTGAGGGAAAGTGATGGAATCATATTTGTCACTTTCCATCATATGCACAAACAGCAGAAAATTGGTTAAAATAAAGAGTGATTTTTTTCCATTCCTTCACTTTCCTCAATTACCATCCATGATTATGCCAAACACAGCCGAAGTACAAAATATAGTAGAGAACATATTACAAAGAGAGAAGGGTTTCAAATGACTCATAGCATTGTAAAATCCAAAACTACCTACAATGCAGCAGAAACAAAAAAAAACTCAGAGAGAACTCACATTGGCCTTAGCCTCTACAAAGGCACCATGATCAAGAAGTAATTGCAGTGCTTCGTCGCATCCATTTTTGGCTGCCATATGCAGAGGAGTTTCTCCATACTGAAAATACATCAATCATGTGTCTTGAAATTAGAACATAAAACAGGCAAAACAAATCAAAGGCATCCAAAGGCAGCAAACATCATTTTCAACTTAATAAAAAAACAGATTAAGTTGCGCTTTCAGATCACCATATTTCTGGCCTCCAATTCAATTTTTTCATGACCCCGTGAATCAAGCAGAACCCTCATTATCCCCACATTATTGTAACCAGCTGCGATATGGAGGGGTGTTTGCGCCATCTGCAACAAAGCATATAAAAGGGTATCAATCTAATTCTGAAAGCAAATCAAGCAGAACATGCAAACACATCCCAAATTTACAAAATCAGTTGTTGAAAAGATCATATCACGCACCCACAGATCCCACGCAGAATTAAATTTTAGATCTTTGCGGTTCATTGTTAACAAAATTCGAATAAACCAAGAATTCTATTTTTCAACAAACAAAAACCAAATTAAGAGGAACCCAATTCATAAATTGCATAAACAAAGGCAAGTTTACAAAAAAAAAAACAACAATTTGACGGGAACCCAAGAAGAAAAAATTACAGAACTGATTCAACATGCAAACACAAAGGAAACCCAAATTTTCAACACAATGGAGTAAAAGGGATGGAAACCCAGACTCCAAAATGTCCCAAATTCAACAAAGAAGCAAAAAACAAACAAACAACCCCTTCAGATTCAACAACCCATGTAAAAAAAACAGATTTTGAGATCAGAATAAGATTACGATGTCATTGCGGGCATTAAGAAGGGAGGGGTCTTCTTGGAGCCTCTTCTGGAGGCCGATCAGATCCCCGGACTGTGCGCAGCCGTGGATTGTGGCGGCCCTGTTCGATCCCGCCCGTTGATCCCTACTTCCCGGCATCTCTCCTTCTCTCTCTATACTCTTCTTCTGACCTTCTCCTGAAAAAAATTAAAAGAAAAGGAAAGAATTTGGTGGACTCTATACGGCCTCAAGAGAACCGCTAAATCTACGCGGGTTGTGAGAGGGGAGAGAGAGAGAAACAAGGGGAGGTGTCTGTCCGTATTGGAATCCAAACGTGCTGCTGTTTGTTTTAGCAATATAAAAGTGGAATAAATAATAGATCTGAATTACTAATCTGGTCCCGTTTAGACCCGTTTGGATAAAAACATAAGTTATTATGAAATTTAAATCTATTACATGATTAAATAGATTTTTCAATGAAATAGATGATTTTCTGTTTAATTGTGTTTTTTATTATTTTATTGAGAAACGTAATAATAAATGTTGAGTTATTTGATTAATGAAGAATAAAATGTGAATAAGATGCAACAAGTTGATTTGATATATGAGTTTCATTAATGTATAAGAGGTGATGACAGATGATTTGATATAATGACATGTGTTTTGACAAGTGAGTCCCCTTATACTAGTGGAAGAATTACACATTTTCAAGAGGAGTTTGGAATACAAATATCAGTTTATTCTCACCAATTCTACATAATTATACACATTTATTCTTTCTACCCAAACACCTTTTTTTTTTGTTTATTCTCCTCTATTCCTAACAATTCCTTCCTTATTCCTCTACCCAAATGAGACACTAGATTAATCCAATATTAGTTGATATTCTGAATCCCCGTTTCAATATTGACATATGCTATTTTGGAATAGATATTTATTCCAGTATAAGTAAAGACTTATTGAAAAATGTAATAATTTTTTTTATTATTGTTTGATTGGTTATGAAGAAATTGTGGATAAATAGTTAATAAGATGTGAATTATAATTTATAAATGGTAAAAAAATGATTTTGTTGTGAATATAGTGAAAAAATTACCACTTCTTCAACTTATAACCTCCCTCAGTCTTCAACTCCATAACTTTGTCACACTTCAACTCCACCACCCACACTTTCAATCACCCCGTTAAACCTCCCCCCCCCCCCCCCCTCACCTATTATGGCTTATAACACTCTGAATCTGTTAAATTCATCCATGAACCTTGTAAATAAAACGGTGTTCATTAGGGCTGCAACTCAGGCGGGTTGAGTTTGGGTTGACCCCAACATGAAATTCAAGATGATTAACTCTAACCCAATCCAATCCGATTTTCTACCATACATTTCTAACCCGAACCCAACATGTGGAACCGATTTCAAGCCTTGATTGTCAAATAAAGCCAAACAGAACAATTTTTTTTATAAAAATAAATCTTATCTTCAAAAAACTAAAAAATAAAAAATAAAAAACTCATTTCACAACATCTAATCACCCATTCAAACAATCAATGTCCACCAAAATTAGATTACTTCATTTAATATATACGAAAAATAGAGAAATCATCCATGTTCTAGAATACATATCGAATAGAAATTTTTTGAAATAAATGAAAGTTTTAAAATGGTTCATACTTTGGATCGGAACCATAAACAGGGATATGTGATGAAAGATGTCTGATTCATGTGCTAATTCCAGTTTTTTTGAGTTTTTGAAAAAAGGTTGAGAGAGGGAGAGACAACCTTTTTTGGGTTTTTTTTTAAGAAAAAAAAGGGGGAGAATAAAGAAGAAGAAGAAGAGGACATCCAACATTATTGGACTAATTTTTTTAGGGAAAAATCTTCTTAGCTCCCTAAAATCTTCTTGAAATCACAAAAAGTCACTCTAAAATCACAAAATTATCATAGGTCCCTATAAAATGTATATAGATAACGAATTTAGTCTCTTAGTTAAGAATATATTAAAATAAGTCTTCAAAAACTTGTTAAAATTGTATTCAGTCCCTACAAATTTTATAAAATCAGATCGTGATTTTCGGGCAAAAACTAAATATGCTCCTTCTTCGCACCTCATCCATAAATCCAAAAGTGGACGTATTATTTAGGTGTTTTAAGTTAGAAACCCGAATTCCCTCCGCTCCTAACGTCGCTTCTATGCTCCGCACCTTCGTTCAGAGATTGAAACGAAAAACTTTCACCCGGGATTTTACGGCTTCAAGTGCTTTTTAAGCGAAGGCGACGATTGAAAGATAAAACTTTTAGTTCTTTTGTAAAATAAAAATACCCTCATTATTTTTCAACATCCCCATCTCCTGATATGTCATCTTCATCTGTAAAAAAAACAAAATTCATCGAACCTCATCTGATCTACAAAATTGAGTCATTTTTCAACATTTTCACCTCAATCTTGTTACAGAGATTGAACAAAAAAATTACAGTTTCATCAATTCTATTATAAAATCAGTAGAGAAAACAATTTAAAAACTAAATCAAAATTCTATAATACATTCTTAACTCAAAATTACTAGCAATAAAAACCATAACACCTTGATTATAAAACTATAAATTGTTTAATAAAATTTAAATAAATAAGTATATATTTTTAGATAATCACATGGATTTTTTGTGATTTTAAGAAGATTTCAGGGAGTTATGACGATTTTTAAATTTCTAAGGACTTTTTTCGATTTTCCTAAGTTTTAAGGGAGTTATATCAATTTTTTCCAACAAAGAAAATAAATTTTAAAAGGGTATAATAGTAATTTACTATGCATGGTTAGTGTTAACCACACATCTGATTAGTTATATGGACTAAAGTAAATATTATTTAATAAGATAGAGACCTGAAGGAATTTTTCAATTTTATATGGATTTTCAAAGTTTTCAAAAGTGTTGACCACACATCGATTTTCCTTTTTTTTGTATTTTTTAAGAAGATGAATAAGATGGCGAGAGAGATATCCAACATCACCGGTCCGCCCCCCCCCCCCCCCGCCCCATTGTTTTTTTGGAAGGAGGAGGAGGAGGAGGGAGAGAGGGAAGAGGAATGAAAGGGGGCGGCTCACCTGTGAGAGATAGGTTTAAGTGAGAGATAGGTTTAGGTTGTGTAGAAAATAATCTAACGGTGGAGATGGAAAACATAAAATCAAATCAATGACTCAGATTGAATATCATATGAATGTATTACGGGTTCGGTTTAGGTCGGGTTGTCTATGATGCCAACCCGAACCCAATCCGATTTTAGAGGCAATCCGAACCTGATTTTTATTTCTAAAAATCGGGTTCAACCCGTCGGGTTTGTATTTTGGTGAGTTCCTGTGTTTATCTACATCATGTGGATCATTCTATTTGACTTTTATGTTGTATATCCACGGTGAACAAACCTAGTTAAATGGATATCATAATTGTATTAATCCAAAAGTTCCCCGACTTTATGTCATCCTCTTAGCTTGTATCACCTGTATATTAGTTTCAAACAATCTATATATGGATTTTTCATCTGAACCAGCTCTTTTTACTTGTTTATTTTCTCATATTGTGAACAAAGTACTGTGTTGTTGATTTCACATCTATGGCTTCTAGTTAACATGGATATTCTCTATCTGATCCAAAACCGAGTCCGGATTCGGTCAGTGCAAACTACGGTCAGTTCGGTCAGTACCGAACTGCACCACGTTCAAATCGAATTGCACCACGTTCAAATCGAACTGCATAACAAATTGTTTGGTATATTTTTTACTCTCTTATTAGATACTGATGATACTTAGAAATTCATATTTTCTCCAATAGTTGATTGAATTCAATAAGAGAGTAAAAAAATATACCCAACAATTGGTTGTGCAGTTCGATTTATAAGTGGTGCAGTTCGATTTACACGTAGTGCAGTTCGGTACTGACCGAACTGACCGTAGTCAAGCACTGACCGGATCCGAGCCCAAATATATATATACTTAGATGCCTAAACGTAACGAAATTACAAAAAGACCCCTGTCTTATTTTATATTTATAAATAGGTCCCTACCTGAATTACATATTGATCCCTATAATATATAATAAAATTTTAAGAATTAAAACTAGGTCCCGAAAAATCAATAACAATGAAAATTCAAAATTTAATCTTTTGAGATCAAAAGTTTATAAAATTGTAACCATTTAAGATCTTAAAAATCTTTGAAAGAAAATATATAAAATCTTTAACATTAACAAATAGTGTTTAAAATTATAAATTGAAATGGGCCCATAAAGATACTAAATGGGTCAAAACTTAAAAACACACAAAATACACAAATTTCAATTCAAATATCATATTTATATATTTAAATTAAATATATAAATAAGATAAAATTCACAGGTGTTACATTATCAGACATTATCCTAACTTATCCAGACATAGCTATCAGGGTTTATTTTAGTAAAACAAATAACTTTTTTTTGTTATTTTCTTGTATTCTTCTCTATTTTGTGTTTATGTTCCTCCCCAAACGAGGGGTATAAGATTAAATCAGATCACCAATTGGTCAAAAGTTGGGCCACAATATCAAATTTAGTGCAAAAGTTAAATAAAATAGACAACTGATACATTGTGTTACGAAACTATATGAAAACATTAGGAAAATGATAAGTTGAGCCAGTATGCAACCCCTAATTCCTCAATCATTTTTTAAGCATATACTTTAGTAATGAAATATATGTTATTATTTTCAAATGACATAAGTTATCCTTTGGGTTTGAGCAGTTTATGGAGATTATGTTTTTTTCAATATGATTCATATATTCACTTGTTTCTAAACAATTCTCTTGATTCCATTTTTAATCAACTATCAGTTATAAAAATTTATTCTTTTAACCTTGTATGGAGTGTGATATTGGGTTATTCGCTCCTGATAGCTATATTGGGATAGATAACAATCCAGGCTGAATAAACAACTTTTTGTCTGGTTGTCTTTTCTGTTAGAAACGTAAAATTGACTTTTTTGGTGTTTGGTTCACCTTGGATAAAATGATGATAAATAGTTGATAAGGGATGAATAAAAGTTTATGATTTTTTAAATGACAATTATACCCCCTGTGAATAGTGTGAGAGATATATGATTGATTTGATAAAATGTGACAATTTTTGGAATCTGTGTGAGACTGTTCGGTGAGATAATTTTTTTAGAATGACAGATAAGAGTATTTTTATCAATTGACATAGATAAACCTTGATTTTTCCCAAAATTAAATAGGACCAAGTCAGCAAAAATGTCCCGAATTCAAAGATAGGCACACAACTACTCCAGCTGTTTAAATAAATCCCAATGTACTATTTTTTCAATAAACAGTTGAATAAAGTAACATAATAAATAAACAATTACGGGTCTATAATTCATATGAATTAAACCACTGCCTTGACTTGTGGAAGACACTGAACTTTACATTCTTTACTGTAATCTGACCAAAAAATCTCTACCAAATAAAAGTAAACTTCAAAATGAAATAGGACCTTTGTTTTTAGAACAGATGGTGGTATAAAAGGTTTTGATAGCATAAATCTTATCCCTAAACTGTTTAGCTGAACTGGAAAAAACAAAAGGATTATTAACATCAAATTAAGCTAAAATAAGTAGGCGGCAGATGAAATAATATGTTTCAGTTTCCCAAACAACATTGATAACCTTACTTCCGTTTTTCAGTTGAAATAAGATATATTCAACCAAGCAACAAAACAAGCAGAGTAAAATTCAAAGCGAATAATTAATAATTATTACTAGCTATTGACATTAGTAAGACATTATTTTAATTTTCTATGTGATATGATTGTAGATAATCTATGCCTCTTATGATAAATGAAAATAAAGTGAAACTAGAATAAAATTTCGCATACCATCAATTGCATAGTAATATTTGAGGCAGGAAAAAACTTGTTCAATTAAACATCAACTATCCAACTCTATTAGAAGAAAACACAAGAAAAAAACACTGCATACACAGATAGAAAATGGGAGAAGAAAAAGTAGTTTGATGTTTCCATCGCATAATCAGAAACATAATTAATCCAATAATAATATACTATAGGTGAAGAGGAGTTGAAACTTGAAAGGCCACCTTTACTAGCTTGTTAGGCATTGCTCACAAACACTTGAAACATTTAACAGCAAAGCCTTGGGAATACCCAACACAATGAAAAACAATAAGGTCCGGGGAAGGAGATGTCCTCGACCCTTCCATCCTTCATGTGAAATACATAAAAAATTTCTTCATCCAAATTATCAGGTAAGTAGTAGATGCAGTTCCCACTACCTCCCCAGTTGGCTGCATCATCCCAAAAAGCGCCCATCCGCGAGTCCAGAAACAACAAATAATTCCCTAGGCTATTCAGCCTCACCCACTCGCATGTCATGAAATCAAACCTTCGGACGACAAACTTTACTTTCTTACGACGATTCAAATATTCAAAACATTGGATTGCAAAGAGCTCTCCACCACAATAAGCAAGCCATGTACCACTGCAATGTATGGAATCTGAAAACGGATTGTTTTGTGCCCTTAAAAAGGTAAATTTTGGATGATGAGAAGGATCATATATCAAGACATGTCCATTATCGTTCAGAGCATAAACCTTCCCTTTGAAAAAGATCTCACACAAGATCATTCTTGGATAGACAGCCCCACTTTAGATCTCCTGGATGACAGAGGAAAATGAAATCAACATAGGAAAGCAAAAGCATGCAATCAGGAGATGTGGGTGGAGATATCAGACTTGCATGACTATGAGCATATCTGAAATTAAGATGTTTAAGGAGCAGGGGGAAGTTTGCCATAACCTCAACCCCAGTGATAGGATTCACAAAAAAAAATCTTTTATCAGGGACAGGATTCACTAAAGAAATAAATCTTTTGTCAGCGTGCAACAATATAAAAAATCCATGAGAAAACCCAAGGATCATTCCACCCTTTAGTGCAGGTTGATCCTTTTTATATAATTTCTCCTCCTTCCAACTATAGAAGTCACGATTACACGACAAAAACCAACTAAATCACCAAGGCTTGTAAGCCGCTTCAAGATAGATAAGAGAACAAGATCTGGGAGGTCACACCAGTTTGGTAATTCCCTTAAGCCAGCATCTTGTAATTCACCCCCGCATGCATCTTGTGATTCTTATCTGCCTGTATCTTTATTTTCAACCACATTGCTAACCACAGTATCTGTAGGGGAGATATGTCGTACTTTACTCCACCTTGATGTGGCTGATTTGACTTGGCGACCACACTACTAATCTCGAACTCTCCATCTTGAAGTGGCTGATTTGACTTGGTGACCAGACTACTAATCTCATCGTCTTTTCCATCTTGTCATTCCCTTATGCCAGTATGTTGTAATTCCCCCCACGTCGCAAAAACACTTTTTCTTGTAGTGAAAGTTGGATTTCAAAAGTTCCAAGAGAAGTATTTATAGCATTAGTAAACCAAACATGAAAGAAAACTTGTTAGTGTGCTTCAATAAAAAGGTGCTCATGAGCATAGGGTGTCAAGATTTTATTTACTCAAAAAAATTTCCAGCTGGAAAATTAATATAACAGTGTAAAACCATGCTTGAGCTGATTTCTAATCAAGAAAAATGGCTTAAGAGTATCCAGTCCCTTGTCAAGCTATACCACCCATACACAGTGGCTTGCGCTGGGCAGAGTGTGTGTTGAGGTTTCACTTGTTGAAGAAGAATGGTGTGATGAGATATAAATTTGCAGACCACAATTAGATAATGTCTTGGCTCATCCATTCAGTAAACAACCGATCCCGCCTTCAAATAACCACCAGCTGGCCAAGGAATATAGCAGGAAAAATCAGAACAAGAATAAAGGGAAAATTTGTTTGAAAGAAAGATTTATCTACAAAAAGAACTGATATATTTGAAAAGAAAAAAGACCTCGTTAATTCTCACACGGTGTCATCTTTTATACTTGTATACAAATTATTGTATACAAGTAAGTTATTATCCTCCATACGCGTTAATTCTCACTATGAAGGCTAGAAAAGTAAGGCAATTTGGAAGGATTCAAATTTGTTATCAAATGCTTTGAAATGGTTTCAGGGATGAAAGTTAACCTTCAAAAAAAAAATTTGGTAGGGATTATCTCCCATTTGATGAGGTGTCTGACTTGGCATCAAGGATGGGGTGCAATGCTTCGAAGTTCCTGATTAAGTATTTAGGTCTTCCTCTCCATAATTGGAATCTTCGGAATTCAGATTGGGAGCCTCTAATCCAATGATTTGATAAGAAACTTGAAGGTTAGAAGGGTCATATCCTCAATTTGGGAGGGTGACTTGTGCTTCTCAAAGAGGTGCTCACGAGTCCCCCCCCCCCCCCCCCCATTTCGTTTCTATTTTTTAAATTTCTTGTGGGATCCTTGAAAAGATGGAGAAGATTTGTCGAAGACTTTTATGGAATGGTACCAAAGAAGGAAGTAGTAGGAGGTCCCATCTTGCAAAATGGGAGATTATTGGGTGTGCTAAGAAGGATGGCGGGATGCATTTCCTTGATCTTTGCAATATGAACAAAGCCCTTTTAGGTAAATGGCTTTGAAGGTTGATAGTAGAGCCAGAAGCCTTATGGAGTAGAGTGATCCGTGAGAAGTATTACTCAACATGTATGAGACTTTTCCCTTCTTCCTCGTTATAAAGCTTTGATATTTTGTCTGAAGGAACATTTTGGAAGGGGCAGAGATGATGAAGGGAGCCATACAGTTGATTCCCGGAAATGGCATGGCTATCCGATTTTGGAAGAATGAGTGGTTCAAAGGTTCCTTTCCTAATCTATTTCGGGTAGCTCTCGATGAGGACAATCTCATTTATGACTTTTTTTCTTGTGATGACAACACTATAATTTGGTTGCCAAGACTCCGTCGTGATCTTTATGAGGAGGAGATGGAGGAGCTCTCTTCTTTACTTACATGCCTCCTGAATGTCTCTCTTAACTTGGAGGAGGAGGATTCAGCTGTTTGGAGGTTGTCCCCTCATAACGGATTTTTCGTCCGTTCTTTATATCAACAGCTTAATACATGTTCACTTCCTAACCTTCTCTCAGCCAAGTTCGTTCCTTTGATTTGGGAAACACTCTCTCTATTGAAAATTAGGGCTTTCCATATGGCTTCTCTCAAACAACAAGTCCTTACCAAAATGAATCAGGCATAATGGTCTAATGACGATGAAATTTTATGTGGTTTGTGGAGAGTCGAGGATTAGTCAAGAGATCATCTTTTCTTTTCATGTTCGTTAGCACTCAAATATGAAAAAAAGGCTGGTGAGGCTCTTGGTTCCTCGTGCTCTTTTTCAGATATGGAAAGTATGTGGTGGTGGTTCAGGGATCGTCGAAAGAAAGGCGATCGAAGCAATCTTGCGAAGTTTCCAATGGTTGGTTCCTCATGCTATTTATTGGTCCATTTAGCTATCTCACAACGAGGGTGTGTTCGTGAACAAAAGAGTGTATTTGGAAAATACTTGGATTGCCATTTCCTCGATCATCTTGAGTAAGTCAAATTCATTTTAGAGGAGCCTTCGCCAAAGACCTTAATGGGTGTGAAATGGGGGAGAGGATGATTATTTTGGTTTCTTTTAGTCTTGCATTTATTTCTTACTTTTAAATGTAAGGAGATCCCTCGTCTCCTATCTTTCGGGGGTTTCTAAAAATAAGATTCTCCTATATTTCCTCAATATATATATATATATATATATATATATATATATATATATATATATATATATATATATATATATATGTCGGTGCGCCCGCGATCACGGGCCGTCGATCACGGGTCCATCGCATCGGACGGTCGGGTGCCAATCACGTCGACCGTTGGATGCGATGGACCTGCGATCGGACGGCTCGCGATCGCGACCGCACGTAAGTATTTCTCTCTCTCTCTCTCTCTATATATATATAAAGGCATCCTCTAAATGGAAGTACTCTAACTACCATGGTCCTAAAAAGTCTTCAGCAGATATTTTCTATTATGGTTGGCAAGTTTCTTTTAATTCAATAATGTCCCAGGTCTCTTTGTTCAACATGCAATTCATGGATTGGTTATTAACAATAGTTTTTTGATCGAGCTCAGTATTTGTGGAAGATCATTAACCTCTTATAGGGAGAAGTACTGTCAACAATCTTCAATGGTTTTATGGATCTAACATGTAGGATTTCCATCATGTCCTTGTTTAGCCCTTCTATCCTTATTTCACTCACATTTTATTAACTGCCGCTAGAATGAAATCATAATAACAATCACACATTAAAAGATCTGTTTAGGAAGCTCAATATGTCATCTTAGATTAATAACAAAAAGGCTATTAATTTTTGTTTCAGAAGGTGGAATTAACACCACCCAAGGATTTTGTCAATCAACAACAGTATATAAGATGAGATGAATTATGTAGAGCATCGAAGAACAACAGGCACAAACCTTTTTTTTTTTTACTAAATGATAGGCATGCGCCCTAATTTTATTTCAAAATCAAAGCGAACATGCCAAAAGCAGGGAAAGGTAGAGAAGGAGTCTACCAAGAAAACAAAGCAAACAAAATCAACAATTACACCAAGGATTACTCATCAATCATGATCCCCCCCCCTCCCGACATACAAAACTTTGCTTGCCCCCACACACACAGTCCCCCAATTTTTTATATAAGTCAGCACCGACTCCCATAAATTCTCTATGTATACGTTTGTGTCCCGAAAAATTCGGTGATCACGAGCAAGCCAAATGGTCCACACCACCGCAGGGATGTATGACTGAGTGATCTTCCCGGAAGCACTTCTGTCCCCCTTTTGCCTCATCTGTTTACCCGCCATCCATAAGTCGTCCAAGGATCCTCGATTGTCCGGCAACCCCGTCACCAACTTGAATCTCCGCCAAAGTTGGCATGCAAATGAGCACTCGAGGAACAAGTGACTGACTGTTTCCTCTCGACCCCCGCAGAGAGAGCAAGTTGGATCGTCGTTGGGTGCCCGTCGAGCTCTATAAACCTTGGGGAGGACTTTCTCTTGAAACATTTGTCACATGAAACAACGCACTTTAGGTGGGATCTTTGGCTTCCAGATTTCTTGGGCCTTTATAGTAGTTGAGTCGGGTTTCCTACCATGGTTTTATTTTGTATACTCATGTGTGGAGTTGTAGTTCTGTGTACAGTTATAGTAATACAATCTTTACCAAGCATTAAAAAAAAGGCACAAACCTATGGGAACTCTCAAATTATATACATACCTGAAGGTGAAAGAATCCACATTTAACCCTCCTGGAACAATTTAAGATCTCAAGACATGTCATGGTTTTGGAGTTCGATTTGAACGTGGTGCAGTTCGATTTGAACGTGGTGCAGTTCGGTACTGACCGAACTGACCGTAGTTTGCACTGACCGGATCCGGACTCATATATTAGGGGTGTGCGGCGGTGTCTTTGGTTCGGCAGAAGCCGAGAGAGAGAGAGAAAATGTATTTAATATTTTCTTTTTATCTTTTGACTTTCTTATTATTAATTAGATTCATGTTTAGGTGTTTGAAATTTTTAAGCTTTTAATAAACATAGAGTTTTGATTTATTATTTATTTTAAATATTAAATTTATTTTTATGCTATGAGATTTTGAGTTTTTAATAAAATTAGAGTTTTGATAGATATATATATGTTCATGTTATTGGATTTCTAAGTTTTTATAAAAACTAGGGTTTTGATATATTATTTATAGATCTATGTTAGGTTTTTGAATTTTTTTGAATTTTTGAGTATTCATAAACTTAGGGTTTCGATTTATTATTTATTTTAAATGTTAGATCTATGTTTAGATTTTTAAAATATAAGTTTTTAATAATACTAGGGTTATGATTATGCGTATATTTGATAAACTTTATTTATCTTTAATTTTTACTAATTAATAGTTTATTTTTATATATAAAAAAAATGTTTTCATATTATTTAATGAATTTTTGTTATTTTATTATTATTTAAAATTTCTGGATTTTTATCTTTTCTATTTTGTCTTTTCTGGTTTCGTCTTTTAGTGTGGTTTTATTGTAAATATGTTTTTGATCTTTTTCTTAGGTTGTGGTATATATGGATGAGGTTTGATTGTTGGGTATAAAAATTTATACTTAATAATTATGGATAGGTAATTAGGTCTTGGGCTTAGGCTTAAATTATAGGTTTTAATTAATAATTTATCTGGTTTATCTAGGTTATGGTTTTTGTTGTGGGCTTCATTCTCCGGACCTAGAGTCCATTGGAGGTGAGTAGGCCTATTGATTTATTTTATGTGAGTTTTTCTTTACATCGTTGAATTCCACGTGTTCATTATATTTGTATGATATTATGTGATATACATGCATTTATATTATGATTATTTTGTATGATTTTGATATTTTACATATTGATCAAATTGCATTTCTTACTGAATAAAGTTCTTGTCATTTTAAATAGCATGAATTATGCTATTCATGTTTCAAGAATTAACATTTTTGATGCTTATATTTTTGAAATAACATTTGGATTAAAAATTTTCATTTCGAGACTTTTGAAAAAAAATTTAGGACTAGTGGAGACAACCTAGTCCTATGAGATTTTATCAAGATGCATATCATGACATATTTTCTGGAATAAATCCCCCCGTAGTATTTCGCCTTTGGGGAGGAAGGTCTAGGACTCGAAGAGTCCCAAGATCGGTGAGGGGTGTGGTAAAGCATTCCTTACAGCGGCGGATTCCTTTGTTTGGAGTCTGCAGCAACCGGTGCATCCTGTGCTGGTGTACTCGTAGTGATGGCAGCGGCGACCCATCAGCGTCTTCTAGATCCGACGTCTCCTCAAGGGAGCTTTTTGAGCGATTTAGTCGTTTGAGGCTTGGCACACCTGTTTTGGGAAACGGTTCTTCCGATTGAGAACCCTACCTGGTCATATCATTTAAGCTGCATGATTTCTATGACGTGGACAAATGATTGGGCCACGTGATTGCATTAAAATATATTTTTTTATTAAGCTCATGAATTTAAGTTGATTTATTAAAGAAAATTCTTGTTTTTAATATTATATATATATATATATTTATATTTATATATGATTTTATCATTTAACTCTCATGATTTCTCTGATGTGGGTCAAGGATTGGGCCATGTGTACATTAAAATATATTTTTAAAAGTTCATGATTTTAAATTGATTTAATAAAATAAAAGATTTATTAAATGAAATTGATTTTCATAAAACTTTATTTTTATATATACTGTCACGTGAGGTAATTTGTCAGTGAGCTTATTCACTGAGTTAATCACTTACCCTATTCGATATGGGCTGGTTGTTTCATAACCAGGTATTGCGTATTCTGAGGATTAAGATGAAGTTTTGACTTTTCGCGTCTTTCAGAAATTGCTCCGAGGTAGCGGTTCAAGAGTAAATTATAGTTGCGATCGACTATTTATGTTTGTTTAGTTTAGATGGCTCCCACATGGGTGGTTTGTTATGTATTTATTTTTCAGTATCTTGTCTCTGCAAAAAAAAAAAAAACTCTGATATATTATAAAGTCATTGGCGATTAAAAACCGTTGGTATTATTTATTTTATTATTATCGATTTTATTATATTTATATTATATTGGTATCATATAAGAAGAAAAAAAATGAGTTCAAAATTTTGTCTTGTATTTGGATTAAGTTTAGTAGCGACCCGTTTACCGTCCGATAAGCGGTTAGGTAAATGTGGAGCGTTATAGATAATTATTCTAAAAAAATGCTAGAATTGTTTATCAGGGCTTATATATACCAATGGATAAAAATATCATTCTCTGTCATTTTAAAAAATTTATTTAACCTAACCCTCTCTGCACACATTCTAAAATTTGTCACATCTATCATATCACACACAAATCTCTCATATTTATTCCCAAATATAAATAATTCATGGAGGGGTATAGTTGTCGTTTAAAAATTCATACACTCTTATTCATCTCTTATCTACCACTTATCCTTACTTTATCCAAGGTGAACCAAACAACAAAAAAATTAATTTTACATTTCAGAATGAGAATAACAGAAAAGACAATCAAACAAAAATTTACTTATTTAACATGTATTGTTATCTATCCCAGTATAGATATCAAAGGCGAATAATCCTATGTCACATCCCAAACGGATAACGTGTTTAGAAGTGATTATGCCTTTTAATAAATGAGAAAGCGCAATGGGTTAACAAACGACTTTAAGAAATACAAAAAAGCTGCTTTTAAAAAAATATATAGAAAATGTGTTTTATAGAAATCAAAATTATCTAAATCACTTTATTCAGAATTTTATTTTTCAAATATGTTTTCAAATGCTACCTTAGACAAACAACATGATAACTTATCACTTAATATACACGATTACAAGAAAATGTAAAAATATAATAATACAATTCATACGTGTGTTTACTTTATATGTATCTATATCAATACAACAATCTTATAAAGTGTGACGATGAGGACAAAAAAACCCGCCAATTTTTTGTCTTTATCTATAATCTTTGACAAAATCTCTACCTAATAACTTTATCAAAACCATCTTCTTCCCTTGATCAACCTCGTGCAGGTCTATGTTCCATAGAAAACTTTTACGAAGAAGATGATACCTTCTTCTTCCCTTTGTCGACCTTCGCCTCCTCCGACAACTTTTAGCTCATCAATCTTGCCCTTTAATTCTTCCTTAACTTCTATTTTAAGCTTCAAAATTCTTTTATCTCTTCAATTTTAAGCTTCAACATTATTTCATCTCTTCAATTTAAGCTTCAAAATTCTCTCATCTGATCAATTTTACATTAATATCTTCTTTCACACCCAGGACTAAGAACACAACACCAATGATAAATGCAACAACATTATACCAATGCACTTCAACAGCCATCTGTAAAACCAATGGATATTGGGGTGAATAAAAACGAAAAACAATCATATAAAGAAATTAACTTTCAATTGAATAAAGAAAAAAGGCCAACAATATATTAAATGTTCCTTTTATAACACTATAATTTATTAAATTAATTGTATACTTTATCCATCATTTATATTTTTATCATTGAAGTATACAATTACTGATGGACTGATTTTCTATGGTGAATGGTATGAGTCAAGCAAGATAAAGTATGGAAGTCATTAAAATATTGATGGAGCTAATAACTTGCAAACAAAATCAAGAAACCAGAAAACCTAGATGAACTCAAATTAAAGTTTCACAAACCCGAGTAGTCTTGATTTTATTATAGCATTAACAAAAAAAAACCCTAGAGACTTAACTTTGGAATCTAATAAATTCGAAAACAAAATCAAGAAATCACAAAACTTAGAAAAATTCAAATTAAATCAAGAAAGAAAGTTTCACAAACCTTAGATAAGTAGAGTTTTTTTGGGTGACTGGAGGTCTCCCACTGTCAATCAACCGTCCGATCTGGTGGACCTAGATTAGTAATTCAGGTCTATTCCTATTCCACTTTTATTGCTAAAACAAACTTCTTGAATTAAAGGAAAGGTTGCACCACATGAGAGAATGTTTGTTGGGACAAATAGTATTCGCTTTTCATGTCCCCACATAAGATTTTTTTTTTAAGGGCTACCTTCTCAATTTTATTAAGAAAGGGTCAAATAGAAAATAAAAATAAAAAAACAGCGAGAGAGAAGCGATGTTAGGATGATATGGTTAAGGGAATATTTATAGTAAAAGGTGGTGGATCAGGTACAAGTAATTGATGAAATTTTATTGGAAGATGAGATTTCAGATGAGATTTAATTTTACCCCTCCTTTTTGGGGAGTTCAGATTGTCTGTGTAAATCCAGATTACTATGTGAACCAGTAAAAAACTACCATGTGGAAAGCACAAATCTATTTTTAATGAAATGTCATCACTTTTAATGTTATTTACAAATAAAACCTGCATGCACATTTTAAATGGTTTTTTTCCACCTACGTGATACATTTTTATTGACCTTTAGAGGTGGTATCTAAGGCATAACTGGGTAATAAGAAAGTAGAGGAGAGCAAGAAAAAACAAATTGTTTGTTTTGGGATAATAAATATCGTTAAGTTATTTTTACATTTGCAAATATGAATCCATTTGAGCTATATATATTTTTCATCTAAACATATACCTCAATAAATTAAATATTATTTTTAAAAATCAAAACATGTTCTACCAGCTGTTACCAAAATTATTCTTTTGAGATTTTTATTTTTAAGTCCCTATAAACTATGTTATTTGGTGATCAATCTCTCATTTTTTTATATTTCATTTTAAGTCCCCAACTACAAACTTTTTTTTATTTTTAGTTCCCGCGTCAAACATCCGTCGAAATATTCGTAGAATATTCTATTTAATGCTAGTTTGTCAATATGACCTACAGAAAGAGACTCGAATTCGATCGGGCCTCAAGAGAACCGCTAAATCTACGCGGGTTGAGGAGAGAGACGGGGGGGGGGGGGGGGGGTTGATGTGTATGTTTGAATAAGAATCAGATGTCAATTCAGATGTGTTGCAGTTTGTTTTAGCCCCCATCCGGAATTAGACATAAACTTATCCGAGATAGATTGGTATTCTCAAACAGTGTTGTTACACTCAGTCATATTTTTATATATATCTTGTTAGTCCTCTCTCCACTTATTATAATGATGCATAATTTTTATGAAATGTTTTTGTTTAATTAATAATATTAATTGTAATGATTATGTTATGATAATATCACAGTTCAATTTTAGACAACTCAACGGTTTAACAACTAATATTTAATTTATCAATTTTTTTTCAGGTAATGAACAACCCCTTTGATTCACTGTTAAGAACTATGTAATTGTACAAATGTTAACTTCATATTAATACAACACCTTTGATTACCAATCACAAAAATAAAAATGTTCCAACTTGGGTTGTATCACATGTTAGAAAGCTTTCCTTTCAACGATCAGTGATCAGAGTTAAATAATTTATTTTATTAGTCTAATTCCATCACCATGTGAAAGATGTGAAGTTTACTCATTCTTACTCATTTAACCTGGAATTTTCATTAGTATTGACAAAAAAATAAAAAATAAACTAAAATAAATTAATTTAAAGCAAAGCCTCCACCACAATCCTTACATCCTTTAAATTAAAACTAAACAAAACTTTAACTACAGAGTCTTGGGAAGATCCAGAAAGATTTATTATAGTACCTTATAGAGACTGGGAGGTCATCAATCCTTTCAATACTTCCATCCTTCATATGGATAACAAAAAGTCCACTATAATGCAAAAGACCATGGTAGCAGATGCAATTCCCATAACCTCCCCACCTGGCTGCATTATCCAAGAAAGCACCCCTTCTCGAGTTCAAAAACAATACGCGATCGCCCAAGTTTTCTAGCATTACGACCCACACACATGTCGTGGGTTCAAACCTGTGGATGACCAACTTTACTTCATGATTATCATTGACGAATTCAATTGCAAAGAGCACTCCACCACAATCAGCAAGCCATGGACTGTTCCATTTTGAAAATGGATTGTTTACTACTTCAAGTACGATCCGCTTTACATGATTAAGTATTAAAATATGACCTTTATGGTTCAGAGCATACACCTTCCCATTGAAAAAGGTCTCACACAAGATCTTCCCATCCTCATCATCTCTTGGGTAGACAGTCCACTCCCCATCTCCTGGATGACTCAACAAAATGAAATAGTCATCAGATAACATTAGCATACAGTCAGAAGATGTGGGTGGGGACATCAGACTCGCACGAGATACAGTAAAAAATCTGGATCCAATGTAGTTGGGAAGCATGGGGAACTTTGTGGGAGCCTCAACCTCAGTGATAGGATTTACCAAGGAAAAAAATCGTTTGTAAGACTCGTGACACAACAAGATCAAATAACCATGAGAGAAGTCGATGATCGATCCTCTTTTAAATGCAGACTTATTCTTTTTTGTGTATAATTTCTCATCTTTCCAACTGTAGAAGCCATCACTGCTTTCAAACAATAAGGGAGGTTGAGTTGCCATGTATTCCCTCTTCACAGACTCTGAAACGTGTCTCCAATCTCTGCACACGTGATTGAAAGCAAAGAAATCACCAATACTGGTAAACCGTTTCAAGATGAATAAGAGAACAGAATCTGGGAGACTGCGCCAGTCTCGTAATTCCCCTCCGCCAACATCTTGTAATTCTCCTACACTGGCATCTTGTAATACTCCTCCATCAGAACTTGGGTTTTCATCCACATTGCTAACCTCAACATCTATAGGGGAGACATCTGAAACTGGTGTAATATCCTCATTGATCGCGGACTCTTTTATATCTTGAAGCTGCTGATGTTGTGACTTAGTGATCACACTACTATGGTCTGATCTCTCCAACTTCCCCTGCTCATCTCTCTTTCTCCCTCTTAGTTTTTTAAACATCCCACAAAGGCGCATGGTCAGATGGAAGATACTGAGGAAGAAAAAAAATAGGTAGTTATTTGGGGTCTTCATGGAAGTGGAATAAGTTGACGAATGGCTGCTATATCTCAAGTAAATCACTCTTTTCCAAGTGTGGAGGAACGATTTACTTGAGCAGAAATAGCAGAAACTTAAGCAATAGTGCCAACAGTAGTAGAGCTTTCTCCTCTTCCTTCTTCACTTCTTTTTTTTTCTAAAAAATGGAAGCTATGTGAAAGATCCCAAATTTTCAAAATAATAATGCTTGAAGATTATAGAGTAACAACCAAAAGAAATATCATAAATTATAATATCAAAATAGAGGAAACTGACTGCTTCCCAATTGTGTAGAACTAATGGCATGCATAAAAAGTTAATAATATAGGAATTGGAGAAACAAAAAGCTGGATACAATGTTTTTTTAATTGGAGAAAAATAAAGACGAATATAAATGATTACATTAGTTTTTACAAACAAATACTAGAAATTTACAAGAATGCATCACACGTTGAAAGATCAATCGATTTGATCAAAAGTAGTTAAGAATCATACTTCATATCAGTTGAAGCAGTCAACATCAATTTGATCGGCCTTGAAAACAGACAGCAATAATGCAAGTCAAGGGTACAATACTTCTATAAATAAAGATTCGAACATTTTATCTACTCATCCACATCATCATTACATGGAAATCCTTTATGAGAACATAAAGTTCCTCAAATCTACATATTTTTGGCTTTTATAGCATCCCCCTCCCCCAATGCTGGATTCAAATTGATCCTATTTTAGACACAAATTGTATTGAGTTACTTAGAAAAACCAATCTATAATAAACCTCCCTTTTTTTTCTTTTTTTTTTGGGTAAACCTCCCATATTTAGTGAATGTATGAGATGTTTCTGAGTAATACATAAAAGTTTAGTTAGTTTGTTACACATCTAATTTGACATTTTGTTTAAAGAAAATGTTGGAAAAACATGGTGCAATTTCACTCATAATGTGATATTTTGACTATGACTAGTCTGTAAACAATATGAAATGCAATCAGATTTTGCTACCCAATCTATGACTTCTTCCTTCCTTTGGCTGAATATAGGTGGTGCTCACCAGATAATCAAACCATGGTTCACATCCTTCTACACAATTTTAATTTTTTTTAGTTTTGTTAACAAAGTGTGTAAGACTGGCACCCTAAAACACTAACTTCTGTCTCTCTGTCAACCACTAATCTAAGCAATCTAAAATATGCAACAAAGGAAAAAAAAATGCACCATCAGACTCAAGAGCTCTAAAAATTTTGAGATTGTGTTGTATTGTGTCATGTGTGTAAGACACGTGACACAACAAGATCCAATAACCATGAGAGAAGTCGATGATCGATTCTCTATTAAATGCACACTTAAATCTTTTTTGTGTATAATTTCTCCTCTTTCCAACTATAGATGCCATCACTGCTTTCAAACAATAAGGGAGGTTGAGTTGCCATGTATTCCTTCTTCATGATCTCGGAAACAGACCTTCACCTTTTGCACACGCGACTGAAAGCGAAGAAATCACCAAGACTGGTAAGCTCTTTCAACATCAATAATAGAAGGACGTCTGGGAGACTGCACCAGTCTCGTGATTCCCCTCTTGATTTCTTATACATCCCAAGAAGGTGCATGATCAAATGGTAGATACAGAGGCAGAAGGAGAATAGCTAGTTATTTGACCCTTCATGAAAGTGGAATAAGCTGACATAAAACCACTCTTCCTAAGTGTGTGGAGGAACAATTTACTTGAGTAGAAAACTCTATAGCAACAACAGCAGTAGAGCTTTTAGTCCTCTCCCTCCTTTGCTTCTTCCACTGTAACTTCTAATCCTTCTTTTTTACCGCAAAATGGAAGCTCATGTGAAATATCTCAAATTCTAATATCTAATAACGCCTGAAGATTATTACAACGTAACTACACGAACAAAGATTATAATTTGTAATATTAAAACAGAGGAAACAGACCGCTTCCCAATTTTGTATACATAATGACTTGAAAGAAAAAAGATTTACAAATTGATATGATGTATAGGAATTTGGAGAAACAAAAAGAGGGGTATAGTTTCCATTCTAATCCCTTTTTTTCCATTCGTTCATTTGGATGAATATGTGGTGCTTACTGGATAATCTTTGTTTCACATACTCATTTTTTATTATAATTTTTTTATTTTTTCTAAATGGACAGGCATCCAAAATTTTTATCTACTCATCAACATTACCATGTCAAGTCATAGATGTAATACATTTGTAAAGAAAGATTTGAACATTTTTATCTACTCATCAACTTCATCATTTTATGGAAACCCTTTCTAAGAACATGAGGTTCACAAATCTGCATATTTTTTTGCAGATACGTGATCAAGACAAAATAGTTGAAGAAGGGAAAGAACAACCATTAACTATTTGATATATATATATATATATAAAAGTTATACTTCATGAAACACATCTACTACAATGGAAAACCTTTCAGATAATGTATTCTTTCAACATCGATTTAAACATGACATCTATTAACGAATCTCCTCTTGATAGAATGGAGAAGTACCCGCTCCTTAGTTAATGGACTTTAGTGTAGAGGAAGATTTGACCAAGAAAAAATACTTACCAATAAAAAAAAATATAAACATCTACTGGGTATTTAAGCCTATGAAACCAGAAATTTTTGCAGATTTTTTCTCATGCCCAAAATATTTTTTGTCATGTAGGGTTTTGCATCACATTAACAAAGACCCATAACATAAAAAAATAAAGATTTAAGAAGTTTATCAGGCACAACATATTATCCGAAATTCACCATAAAAAAATTCAATCTGCCATAACTCACATAATAATGGATCATATGTAGCGACTAAAAATAAACAATGGATCATTGTAACTTACTCGAACCAGAAGAGACGTCGAAAGAGAAGAAGAAGAAGAAAGAAAGAAAAAGTCACTGTCAACCAATAATTTGTTTCTTTAAAAGCATTTTTTTTTTCATTCAGTATTTGAGTTCTCATTATACATATATCTCAACAAACATGACAACAAAATTATAGATACGACATTAATTACGTGGCCGAGAATATCGAAAGAATGAAAAACAGAAGCCTTCAAATAGAAACAAATTTATCCAAATATACCAATATGCATGTACAACAACATTTCATTTTATATATGAATAACAAAATCGTAATGATTTAAATCTATTATTTACTTATTAAAGAAAAGTGACCCATACTTTTCATTTTTTTTTATTTTTATCTACTCATATCTATTTATTAAAGATTAAGATTTCAAATCAAATTTATATAAATCATAATTCATAAATATATAAGATATTAAAATCAGGTTTAAATCAATTGTATCATTATATTTAAATTTTAATCATTCAAAATTAAAGATATTACTAAATCTATGTTATTAATTGAAATCTATAAATTTTTATCATGTTTTTTTACTATAATATTAAAAATTTACATGGTATATAAATTTAATTATTCTATATATTAATGAGTTTTTTAGATTATTCAATATTCTTTAAATATTTTGAATATGCCGTGTTATTCATATCAATATTATACAACTCCCAATTAAATCTCAATTCATATTAATATTTGGTATATGTAAATAACTAGTGTACATATTTAAATGTGGACTTAAAAAAAAGGAATCCCAATTAAATCATTGTTATTGATTTTTTACTTAAAAAAATATCATACAAGGTGGAAAGTTTGAAATAAAAATATATTAATTCAACAATTTTAAATGCCTTTTTTGTTTTAATTCTTGTGCTAAACACGCCCGTCTGAATATTCGAATAATATTCCATTTAACATTACAAATCCGATGTGTATGTCATCGAAGGTGGAGGCGGTAGTCAGATCCAAAAGTGAAGAGGCGGTAGTCAGACATGTTTTCTTAAACAATTTTGATTTTACACATTACACAAAAAAATGTCATTCCATTTCAAAGCCAGATTCTTTACCACAAGGCAATATTGATCCTGATCAGGATGAGGGCCATGAATAATAGTTGAACAGTGTAGAATTGGCCAACAGCAAAGTTAAGCAGATCATTGATTACAAAAGGAGCTGTTTGGAGAGATGCACTGCTTTGAATTGAAGAGGTCCAACCCCATAAACAGCAATGAAACAAAAGCCGCACAACATTCCATGTTGAATTATAGTGGTCCTATAATTATTAATGAGAATAACCCATATAGGATATGAAATGTATTGATGTCTATAACAACAATAAATGCCTGTAATCAACGAAAAATGATCAGAGAAAACAACAGATGTTACATATGTAGAGAATGTAACATCAATGAATATTGAATCTAAAAGAAACCCAATGTTTGTATGAATCCACAAATCCACAAAGAACTTCATCATCACCATGACCTGAGTCTCAGACCCCCTTCTACGTCCTCCATTATGATTGTGACCAGATTTCTTTCCTCTGCTCCTTTGTGGTCTCTCTTTCTATCAAATCCATGATGGCCTATTGGCCTCTATAGTGCTGGCTATTCTTCTCTTGATTGTTCATCTTTAAATGAAGGATCTGGGCGAGTTCATAAGTGATAGAAGAACTAGGTCACCCGTCTACAGAAACCTTCATTAGATGTACGCGTTTCATTGGCTCACTATAGCCAGCAAATATGACCACCACCTTTCCGCTGTCCATGACAGACATGATTTCCTCCAGAGCCTCTATCCCATAATCCTTATCTGATTTCTGCATCGCTATCCACCTGTAAGCTTCATCAACAAAGAGAATCCCACCTTCTGCTTCTTTGGTCTGCAAAAAAGCAAATTCATGTTTTGATTGAGCTAGTTTCATTTAAAATTTATTTCACATTAAAAAGGGTGCACTTCAATGGCAACAGTTTGTTTACTTTTGTGGTGATGGTATAGTATTGACTTTAAATCATCTTCCTCCCAATAATTTCAGGTGCCACTAGACAAAATAAACAGTATGATGCCTAAAATTGACCCACTGATGTATCACACGATCATTCATCACATAGAGCAGCTCCGGGAACAAAATGTCCGAAAGAGAAGCTAAACAAGCAGCTCTATAAACAATTTTTCAAAGATTTGGTGATGAAGCACCACCACAGCCATCAGATTATCTTCACTAGAAAAGGGGAGCATTTTAAGGATGGTTATATAGTGGTGCCACATCGTCAATGTTTAAAAAACAATTTTAAGAACTGTTTATTTAGCATATGTGTATCCAGAAAAGGGAAGATCAACTAAGAGCAATCAACATACTCATCAAAAGATTCAAAACCTCCTCAGAACTACTTAAGGTCTAAAGCTTCAACTGATTAATTCATATATTCCTAAAAGGCTACATAAGAATATTCTATGCTTTTATGCGTTCTGTTTTATAGAAAAATTTACCATGACCAGGAAAAAAGACAACAATTTATTGCATACGAATTACTGATATACTGGTAGCAGAGGCAGGAGATTAAAGGAAATTCAAAGTTCAAGTGAAACTATTCCTACCAATGGAAAATGATACATGCTGCCTCATTTACAGTCAACACCATTTTTTTTTTAATCATACACATTCCAATTGAAGTGTATGTTATTATATGAAATGAAATATATACTGAGATATAATAGCATATATAATTTTTGAGTTAAAAAATGAAGAAAAAAATTGTGTCATACACTATGATAGCATAGTTAAATATAGTATATCATGCTGCAAATGGATTATAAAACGGATTGAGTGTATCAACGCACTTTTGGATTACATAGGAATGCCATAAAATTTTGCTTCAGGAGTGAGATGGAAGCTTATGAGTTGTGAGAAACAAAGCTCGTTACCAATATTCATTAATTAATTATCTGGTTTTTATGAAGTGGTTTTGCTAAATATAATGATTTTTTTCAGAAAATGCTGACTTCCGTAATCCATATGTCGTCCTACAGTTTTTTTTTTCCCAGCAATTACTAAGCATGATATAATTAATTGCAGACCCATGTTACTTGCAGACCCATGTTACTATGTTTAATTTGGTGCCCTGTATGCTTCAAATTGTCCATTAGCAACAACATCTTAAATGCAACCTAATTACAGGGAGATGGAATATCTAACTTATACATATTCATCAAGTAGAATATTTATAGCTTTTAATAAATGTGTAATTATTCATATGATAATATATTAACTACGGAATGTTTTTATATGAATTAGTGTTACGAAATGGGGGCGGTTATTTCAACCCCTCTAGTCATGTACCCCACCCCGTTATCCACCCATCAAACAATTTTTTGATTTTTTCAAATCCACCACTTCATTTATACTTGGTTATGCACCATATTTACCCACCCCAGTCATTTCTCTTCTTCCTTTCTCCATCGTCTTCTTCCTCTCTCCCCCCCCCCCACCGATTTTCCTCCCTCCGCTCTCCCTTCGCCTGCAAGCATCTTCATTGTCCCTACTTGCTTACTCTCCCTCATATCCTTCTCCCTCCCCCAATTGAACTACCCCCTCAACATCAAGCTCCATCAAATCAGTCTCCGCTCCGTCGCCTCCTCGCCCGCCCCGTTCATATTCCGCGCCGTCGCCTCTTTTCCCACCAAAAACATCATTCTCTAAGGTTAGCAACACTTTTTTATTTTTCTATTGTTTCATTTAATCTTATAAACCCCAGTTTTCTTAGAAACGCTAGTTTGTCCATCTTGAGATGAATTATTTAATGGAAAATTGTTTGCATTATTGTTGATATGAACCGTTTGATGGAAAATTATTTCTGCATTGATTTGGACTTGGGACTTGGGAGACATGTTTTTTAACAATGTTTTTATTATTGATAATTAAAAGTTGTATTGCTATAAATTGAAAATTTATACAAAATCACAGTTATTTACAATGAAACAAAATGGGAAGAAAGTCTCTAGAATGCTTCAAAATGAGCATCCCCTAGACTAGATCATATCCCCTGTTTTTCAACAAATAACCAAAAAGCCATTGAAGCTTCTCTGTTTACCTCACTCTCTTAAATCCTCTCATATGCTTTTCCTACTCAAAAGTTGTTGCAAGATCTGGACAAAAGTGATCCGGCTGAAGTGACTATCAGCTTAGTTTCTGTGAGGCACACTGAAAGCTAGTTTGTGAGCCCCAATAAACTGCTGCAAAACCAATTGCTTCTTACTTCTCGTTTGATTCCATACATTCCAGAAGATACTTTGCATGGAAAACCAAAATAAGGGTTGAGTCCACATTGTATAGTTAAGAATTATCTGTCAAGTCCCTAAAGAACTCCTTGATCAAGTCACTTTTATTGTCCTTCCCATTTTTTGCACTACTTTAGCCTTCTTGTCATTAGGAATCTGCTTACTCTTCTTTTCCTCCTTTTTTACTAGACTCTGACTGAGTGAGGACTTTGGACTGATTATCTCCCGCTAATAAGATTGGGGAGCTTGGATGATGGAATCATGTGCAACACACTCAGTTATATCAGTGGAGGAGGAAAAAATGTTGGTGATATTATTTTTTACAACGTTGATTTGAATTCGTTGATGTATTATGGGTTGTATAATGGTTGAGTATGAAATACAATTTTTCATTGAACATTCTTCATTTAATGATAACCATTGGTCAGGATTTTGAATTTTTTTTTTTTTTTTGTATTCTACATTCTTCCTTCATTAGGAATCATTGGTTGATTATTTATGGAAAAAAAGTATTTATTGAACACTTTTGAATGAATGAGAATAATTTATTCCAAGGTTTTTGTTTTATTAGTTGATTCGAACTTGTTTGTGCAGTATGGCACCAATGCAATGAGTTCCACAATCTGCTTCATTTTGAAGACATCAATCTAAAAGACCAGTTGCGAGAGATGGGGCATGAAGTTCCATTTGTTGAACAAGAGGTCGTCGAGGAGGATGTAAGAGAGGTTGATGTAGATGGAGAGGAGGTGCGAGAGATGAGGCATCCCAGTGAAATGAAGAAGGCAATTTATGGTTTTGAACAAAGCCTAGTTATGTATTTTTAGAGATATTGTATGATTAACATATAACAATGAAATGAATGCATGCATGTGTTGGGGTTCATGCCAGCTCTCCTTTTTTTATGCACTATCAGTATAAAAAGAAGGGGTGAAAGTGTTCCCTCTCTTACTGGGGTTTAATATTGGGGGTGAGCTTTTGATTATATGGGACATTGTGGGGTGCAATGTGTATGGGGTGACTATACTTCACAGAGGGTGGGGAATGTAGGGGTGGGATGCTTTACTGTTAAAATCATAATATGCATTTTTTAAATGGGGTTGGCTGCATAACTAGAGGGGTTGAAATAACCTCCCCCTTACGAAATTGTGCAAAGACCCCCATGGAAAGGGAATGGAATTCATTCCTTCTATCTTCAAAGCCCAGTTGGGTTGTTCAAGTAGGCTTTTGAACAACAATTTATTATGGAATTCATTCCTTCTATCTTCAAAGCCCAGTTGGGTTGTTCAAGTAGGCTTTTGAACAACAATTTATTATGGCCCATGCTGGCCTAGTTACATGTCCCTCACCCATTTAAATAATGAAAAAGGAAAACGTTAGACTGAGTCACATTCACCGATCAAAACTAAGATTCACATATTTTTATTTTTAAAAAAAAAGTAAACATCATCTAATGAGGTATATGCTTTAATATAAAAAAATGCACATCGCTCCATTACGAGTTGAATGAAACCATGTTTAGTAAGTGTATGAAAATATTTAATGAGGTATATACAACATCTAATGAGGTATATGCTTCACTAGATTTCTGACGAAGTATATAAGCATGTGTTTTGAACTGAGAAAAAAATGTGTAGCAGCACTCGAAAAGGAAAATGATATGTCTATGGTGCACCTCCAATTACAGTCCACACCAAAAAAAAATTTATATATAAAAAAACTCTCACAGTGGAGTATATGCTATCATTTCAAATAAAGTATATACTAAGATATATTAGCTTTTTTCGCATTGAAAAAATGATAAAAAAAATTTTGTGCCACACTTTGATAAAACCCTATATACTACTACATTATCATAATGTATAAGCTGCAAAACAATTGAGTGTATCAACGCTCTTAAATAATACACACACCCTCCATTAAAGTACATATTATTATGAAAAATAAGATATACATTCACATATACTAGTACATTTTTTTTTAAAAAAAAAAACAAAAATTAATTTTCCTACGTTGCAGTTATGTAATATACACTGCGCTACACTGTGATAGCGCAATGTATACTGCATAGCTGGCAATGGACTACTATTATAAAATGGATGGAGTGTGTATTTTAAAATGTAAACAATTCATTATTAAACTATAAAAATGACGAGATAGGAACTCAGTCCTTCAAACGTGAAATGTCCCAGATTCCACAAATATTGGCACAACTCTGCCTCATTCAAACTGCCAATGTAAACAAGATATTATGTTGGCAAAATACGCTCGGCCGTGAAAGGATCACGAGGCACATGAAAATGAAAATAATGCTATTAGTCAAATTTTACAACAGTTCATTAGAGTTTTGATATTTGTATAAATGATGTAAAAAATGAACATGAAGCATATGTATGTAGTCAGGATTCTTTTGACTTATTCCTAAGATGAGGCCAATGTACCAACAACAACAACAACAACAAAAAAGAAAGAGAGAGAGAGAGAGAGAGAGAGAGAGTTAAAAGATACAAATATATAATAAAAAAAAACCCACCCCACCCCCAACAATAAAAGAAAAAAATCCCTGGTTTTTCTCCCGGGAGGAGACACCCTCTCTATAACCCTAGGTTTGATATTTCAATTTCAAACTGTTTTAAATAATCCAGGGTTTTAGATTTTGATATATGCGGTTCAATGGTTTATGTGACAACTTTTTTTTTATTGAACATTATTTGTGATGCTTATACAATGTTGGTTGATAAACTGTTGAAGTTTATATGGAGATCTAGATGTTTTTATTTTAGTTGTTTATATGCAAATCTACATTTTTTAGTTGTTTATATGCAGATCTAGATTTATATAAGAAGATGTATTTTTTTAGATGTTCAAACTCAAAATATTATCCACAGTGAATGTTATGTTTTTTATTGATAGTTAAAAATTGTATTATTATAACAGTTTTGGAAGTGCGATTGAAATGATGAAATCCTTGAAATCTTGCGTTTCAAACTCAGTTTTTTTAAAACATTGTTTTATTAGTTTTTCAATCGCAAGATTTTTTAAAGTCCTTCTGGGTGTGTAGTGTGGGACTCAAGAGAAGTAAGGGGTGGTGGAGAAGCGGTGTTTAGATAGTTTCTCAAATTCTAAAAAAAATTAATAGTTTAAAATGTAAACGTCACATTCCCAGTTTGTTGGATCTGCGTGGCTATAGGTGGTATTTTATACCACAGAACCCGTCTATCCAGATCCAAATGGGGCCCTTAGCCTAAAAAATGAAAACAATGGTTTGAGTGTTTGAGAATTTTTAACTTTTCAAACACATAATATACCCATGCAACGAGACCTATGAAAAAAAGTAACCAAACTACAAATTGAGAAACTCACATAGTAACTATTTGAATGTCATTGAAAATTCTTTGAAGTCTATTATGATATATATAAGAACTTGATGGGTAGGGAAGGGATTCAAATATTGGTGAAATCATAGCGCGTTTTTGTCCCTCTAAATTCCACTCTTTCTGTTGCCATGTTTATCTTTCAAATTTTTTTTATTGTTTTGTTTCTTATACAATCATCGCTAGAATATTGCATATGCTAATTCTTGTCTTGTTTCACATTTCAAAATTGGAATCCTTGTTCAATCAAACAGTGTATTTACTCGACTCTGCTCTTTTGTTTTATCTAATGAAACCATTATTATGTTTAACAAAGCACAACTTATGTAGTTATACGATTTGTTAAAAATTAACAATTATCTGGTATCCATACATCTAATAACCCACTTTTTATTATCAATATCTCTCTCAAGTGGTGAGTTCTGTTTCCAATTACGAGAAACAATTGAGGATTGACCAAATCATTAAACCAGAAAAATGACAAAATAGAAATTCAGCCTTTCAAATGTGAAACTCCCAGATTCCACAAACATGGCACAACTCTGCCTGATTTAAACAACCAATGTGAAAATGATATTATTTATTTATTTTCTGTTCATAATTAAAAAAATTCCAGGATATTGACTTGAAAAAAAAATTACATAAAAACAAAACAAAACAAAGCAAAGCAAGGCATCCACAAAGGCATCAAAATATAGTGCAACTGGTTTAAGATGGTATTTATTTAGAAAGGAGAGAAACAAAGTAACTATACTGAAGTTTGACAGCACATTATGCAGAAACATAACTATTCACCCCAATTAAAAGTTTGTTCAGAAAAACTACACATCAGACTTTAACAACAAAGTCTTGGGAAAACCCAGAAAGATCGATCATAATACCTTAAAGAGAGTGGGAGGTCCTCAATCTTTCCATCCTTCGTATCAAAAACAAAAAGCCCACGATAATGCAAGACACCATGGAAGTAGATGCAGTTCCCACAACCTCCCCAGTTGACTGCATTATCCCAGAACGCACTCCTCCTCGAGTTCAAAAACAATACATGGCTATTACCCCAGTTTTCCGCTTCACCCACTTGCATTTCATGGGATCAAAACTGTGTACGACAAACTTTACTTCACGAGAATTTTTGATGAGTTTTATTGCAAAGAGATCTCCACCACAATCAGCAAGCCATGTCATCTTCCGACGTGAAAATGGATTGTTTTCTACTTCAAGTACGGTCCGCTTTAGATGATGATGATGAAAAGCAGGATCAAGTATTAAAAGATGACCTTTATCATTTAGAGCATAAACCCTCCCATTGAAAAAGGTCTCACACTAGATCTTTCCATCCTCATCATCTCTTGGGTAGACAGTCCACTCTCTATCTCCTGAATGACATAACAAAATAAAAGTGTCATTGGAAAACATTAGCATGCAATCAGGAGATGTGGGTGGGGACATCAGACTTGCACGTTTAACATGCACATATCTGGATCCAATATAATTGGGGAGTATGGGGAACTCTGGGAGAGCCTCAACCCCAGTGATAGGATTTACGAGGGAAAAAAATCGTTTGTGATTTACGAGGAAAGAAAATCGTTTGTAAGGCACTGGTTTGTAAGACACGTAACACAACAAGATCAAATAACCATGAGAGAAGTCGATGATCGATTCTACGTTAAATACAGACTTAATATTTTTTGTGTATAATTTCTCCTCTTTCCAACTGTAGAAGCCATCCATGTTTTCAAACAGCAAGGGAGGTTGAGTTGCCATGTATTCCCTCTTCACAAACTCTGAAACATGTCTCCACTCTCTGCACACACAACTGAAAGCAAAGAAATCACCAAAACTAGTAAAATGTTTCAAGATGAATAAGAGAACGAGATCAGGGAGACTGCGGCAGTCTTGTAATTCCCCTCCGCCAACATCTTGTAATTCTCCTACACTGGCATCTTGTAATACTCCTCCATCAGCACCTGGGTTTTCAACCTCATTGCTAACCTCAACGTCTATAGCAGAGACATGTGAAACTGGTGTAATATCCTCATTTATCACAGACTTTTTTATATCTTGAAGTTGCTGATGTTGTGACTTGGTGACCACACTACTATAGTCTGATCTCTCCAACTTCCCCTGATCATCTCTTATTCCCTCGACGTTTATGGGAGAGAGATGTGAAACTGGTATGATGTCCTCATTGATCGAGGATTCTTTTCTATCTTGAAGCAGCTGATTATGATCTGATCTCTCCAGCTTCCCCTGATCAGCTCTCTTTCTCCCTCTTAGTTTCATAAACATCCCACAAAGGTACATGGTCAGATGGAAGTTATTTGGGGCTTTCATGGAAGCGGAATGATTTACTTGAGCAGAAAAGCAAAAACTCAAGCAATAGTGGCAACAGCAGCAGAGCTTTCTCCTCTTCCTTCTTCACTTCTTTTTTTCCTGCAAAATGGAAGCTAATGTAAAAGATCCCAAATTTTCAAAATAATAGTGCCTGATGATTATAGAGTAACAACCAACAGAAATATGATAATATATAATATCAAAATAGTGGAAACTGACTTCTTCCCAATTGTGTAGAACTAATGGCATGCATAAAAATTTAATAATATAGGAATTGGAGAAACAAAAAGCGGGATACAATGTTTTTTTTAATTGGAGAAACATAAAGATGAATATAAATGATTACATTAGTTTTTACAAACAAATACTAGAAATTTACAAGAATGCATCACACATTGAAATATCAATCAATTTGATCAAAAGTTGTTAGAATCATACTTCATATCAGTGAGGCAGTCAACATCAAGTTGATCGACCTTGGAATCAGGCAGCAATGATGCAAGTGACAGATACAATACTTCTATAAATAAAGATTTCGAACATCTTATCTACTCATCAACATCATCATTAAATGGAAATCCTTTCTGAGAACATGAAGTTCCTTAAATCTACATATTTTTGTAGATACATGATCAAGACACAGTAGATGAAAAGGCAAACAACAACAGTTCACTATTTGATGAAGAAAATTAAACTTCATGATAATTGGGTCACTCGGTTAACCTTGGACCACATCAACTACATCGGTTTAGAAAACATGAGGTTGCAACACCAACTTACAGATAAGTATTCTTCAAAAAACATATTTAAACATGATGTTTATTATGCAGTTCGGCCATCCATGAATGTTAAACCAGACAATTTTGCAAAAAAAAAAAAATCCTCATAAACTCCCTGTCTAAGAGTCATATCATGCCCCATATTTTGATATTACATCATTAGTTAGATTTGGCATTGAGAGCTTGGGTTTATCTATAAGTGGTAAAGGAATAACATTTTGGAAGAAGTATTCATATACATATCTGAATTGTTGTACCTATGCTAAAAGAAGTATATTATCAATGACAAAAGGATGATCTTGTGGTGTAGCATCGGTAATACCAAAGTTTGATGTTCACCATATCATCTGTACGCCAATCGTTAATGAATATCAAGATAATCTAATGTTCTGACATTACAAGTTTCATAAGGCTGAGAGAATGAAGACACTTATTTTTCCAGCTGAAATGGCTGGATACTGTTTTTTTCTTGGGTAAAAGGTTTATATTGAATATATGAACATATCTACAAAAGAGAGCCTCTAAGATAATGAAAGAAAGGGAGGAGGAGGAGGTCTACAATGCCAAGTCAGTAGGCAAAACAGGGGATATAGAGTACATAACAGACCAGCCAAGTCAAATGGCTGGATACTTGGGGAATCACATTCACTTCATTGTTAATTGTTGAAATGGTTTAGTTTGCACCGGTTTGATTTCTTCTTGTATTGTTATCCTGGAATTTAATATCAGAGTGGATGGCATGAATGCATTAGATTTCTTTTAGATTCAAAATCTGATACTCGGGATAACTAATTATTTGTATAGGATAACTATAAAAGTTTTATTCACCTGTGAGTTTATTTTGTATCTGCATTGTTGGCTTTTATAGCATCCCCCTCCCCCAATGCTGGATTCAAATTGACTCTATTTTAGACATAAATTGTATTGATTTACTTAGAAAAACTAATCTATAATAAACCTCCCTTCTTCCTTCTTTTTTTTTTGGGTAAACCTCCCATATTTAGTGAATGTATTAGATGTTTCTGAGTAATGCATAAAAGTTTAGTAAAGACTGAAGAGCAACTCTTAGTTTGTCACACATCCAATTTGACATTTTGTTTAAAGAAATGTTGGAAAAACATGGTGCAATTTTTCACTCATAATTTGTCAGAGAACTATGACTATTCTACAAACTATGACTTCTTCCTTCCTTTGGCTGTGGTGTTCACCAGATAATCAAACCATAGTTCATTTCCTTCTACAAAATTTTAATTTTTTTAGTTTTGTTAACTACTAAAACTCTAGACTGCTATCTCTCTGTCAACCACTAAGCTAAGAAATCTAATATATGCAACAAACAAAAAAATGCAGCATCAAACTCAAGAGCTCTTAAAGAATCATCGGCTTCTTTTAAATTGTGTTGTTTTTTGTGGGATTATTGGCTGCTATTGGACAGAGTTCTAAAGCATCAACTCTCAGTTTCCTTGTTCAATATTAAGAATGGAACTATTCAAACCGATATAAAATATAAGAAATATATTGATGCTTTTCAAGGAGCTGATGAAAAGAACAATCAAACCTGAAGAACTTTAATATTCTTATATATTCATATAGTGCTGCTTACAAATTAATATCGGAAAGTGTTTCCTGTGAGACATCTTTATTCTAAAAGATAGAAAATGAAGAAGAAAAAACTCTTATCAAAAGTGATAAAGGTTAAACAAAAACTTTAAAGATGAAAAAGATTGTCAGATTTATAGATATGCCTCACATTGTGAAAGATCAACTGTCAGGAATAAAACATTTGAGGCACCCCACATCAAGTAAATCGCCCTTGAAAAAAAGGTAACAATGATTCCAAGTCACATAAACAATACTTCTGCAAACAAAGATTTCAACATGTTTATCTAGTATCCTCATCATTATCATTATGGAAGCTCTTCTAAGATTATGAATTGATACATGATCATGAAGGGAAAGAACAATAATTTACCACAATGATGAAAAAAAGTATAATTCATAATTGGGTTACTTTATGAACAATTGGAGAACATCAACAGATTAACTACGTTGGCTTAAGAAATGGTATGCTGCAACATCAATTGGACCACATCAATCTATCAACTACATTGTGTGCGTCAAAATCAATTATACAACCAATGCCCAAAACCAACATAAAAAGCTTCTCCGTTTCATAATGGAACATGCTTGAAATCAATGGGTGGATAACAAAGTACACAACAGTGACCAAGAAGTCATGTTCAATATTGGGTTTTGATACATTTAGCAATTTTTCAGCCTTCGGGACACATGTCATACAGGAATGAAGGAATTTTCATATAAATAAATACATATGATCTTAAATAAGGAAGTAGGAATAAAAGTTGGGCTGAAAAAACAGGCTGGATGTGTGGATGTGTCAATCTTGTCTTGACCTCCTCTTGGTAAGATGGTAATAAGGAGACCTAGATTCTACTTTTGCCGCTTACTGATCTTGAATTTTTAACTAACAAATACTTACCAATAAAAAAAAATCTTGAATTCTGAACTAACAAATATCAAACCTGAAAAGGAAAAAAAAACATGCACGCTATTTTATTTCCATTGCTCTCGAGACCAAAAGTTTTCGCTTGTTGATCTAACATTCCATTTATTTACATTGAAGCATTCAAAACCAAATCCCTTAACATAAAAATGACATAGCTTTAATTAGTTTACCAGCCAAATGTACCTTCCGAAATTCACATAATATGATTTACAACAACTAAAGTACCAATGGATGATAAACCCACACTGTACAATTCTCTGTCACACCAAAAAGAAAAGAAAATATGTTTGGTACCTTAGAAATTGGAAGAGATCCCAGTAGAGAAGAAGCACAAAGCCTGGTAAATCCAATCACTGACACGCCACAAAAAAAAAGTTCAAATTTATAATGGTTTCTCAATTGCTCCTATTGTGTGTGTGTACATACGAGTCTTATAAATCTACAAAAAAAAAAAAAGATTTTTTTGTTCATATATAATAAAATAACATAACAACTCTAAACAGAATCTAATGAAGATAGATTAATTAATATCTTTGATTTTGAAGTAATAAAATTTGAATATATGTTGATATGATTTACTTAAATCTTTTTGGAATCTTAAAATATATTTCTATTTACTGAATCTGTTGAAATTTTGAATGTTTACTAAATAGGATATGAATAATCGTTAAATTTAAGATAGGGTAAAAAAGAAATTAAAAACTTGATCAATTTTTATTTTAATAGGTAAGTAATAAGTAATATATATAAATAATATAAGTGAATAATAAATATCAAAATGAATGAATTTAAATTATACCAATTAAATAATAGAATTTGTTATTAATTTTTAATTTCAAGAAATATATTATGATTAAAAAATGTTCAAAGCTCGAAATGAAATATATATTGCATCGTCTAATTTGTTAAGAATAATATTATTTATCTCATAGAATTAGTTAAAATATGATTAAATCATATATTTCTATATATTTATTTGTTTTTTAATTAAAACCTTTGTGCCATTCAATAAAACAAATTTTGTGCATCTTTTAGTAAATATTACATTACATTGAATATAAATATGATATTTTCTAGTTAAAAATATGTACTTTTTTATCATTATTGCCCCTATAAAAAAATTAAAACTCAATAAATATTTTCGGTCATTACATAAAAATAAAGTATACAGCTAGAGATTAAAAACACAACAAAAGATGTGTGATGTGTGGCGTTGAGGACGAGTTGGTGACTCACTTGTCCATTTCTTGTTCAATGGTTTGGAGGGTTTGGGAGTGGCTTCAGGTGGCGACTGGACTAATGTGTAACTTTTCAATGACAGAGGAGATGTGGGAGGCTGGGCGGGTGCTACTTAGCATAGGAGACAGTAGCATGCAGGCCAAACTCTCTCAAAGTAATGTTTCGGCTACGGTGTGGTCGCTATGGATTTCTTGGAATGACGTCATCTTTTGATGCGAAACACCGTGTGTTGAGAACATGTGGAAGTCAACTATCAGGTTCATCCCGGATTGGGGCAGGCATTGTGCGGGGCGGCGTCCGTTTACTTGCAGGGACGAGAGTTAGTTATACAGGAATGATCTATAAATTAAGTGGGGTTCGGTTGAGTTATCCCAAACTAGGGCTTCCTCTTCTCTTTCATTGTATTCTCATTTGAACAATTATCCCTATTTGAATTGATGATAAATGTCTATCATTTGGTTTAAAAAAAAAAAAATTAAAAACACAACAAAGTAACAAGGTTCAAAACATAATTAGTATAATAAATATATATATAACACAAATATTAAAGACAATAATGGTCGTTTAATATAAAAATCAAATTAAAGAAATAAAAATAACAATATTAGTGAAAATTATGAAAGATAACAAATTATTAACAGTGGATTCAAGGATCTCGGGATACTGATCATTCATTCATTTAAGGGTGGCATACATTTATATATTATAAAATATTCCAAAAAAATTTGTGAAATATTTAATTACGTGTCATTCATTTTTTTAAATGTATTAAAACCCAGTATTTGAACATGACACTTTGGTGTACTTTGTTATCCACACATTGATTTCAAGCAAGTTCCATTATGAAACTGAGAAGCTTTTTATGTTGGTTTTGGGCATTATTGCTTGGTTGTATAATTGATTGACACACAATGTATTTTTTTTTTTTTTTGCTTGGTAAGTTAGGACTCGAACTCTCGACCTCCCCTTGGGGGAGGGTGTGTCTCGACCACCCCGCTAAGGGGTCTACCACACACAATGTAATTGATATGTTGATGTGGTTCGATTGATGTTGCAGCATAATATTTCAGGAAAAATGGATATAACTCCTTGGAAACTCTCACTGATTTTTTAATAAGACATAGACCTGTACTCCCGTTTGGATTGATGAATTGAGTTATTATGGATTGATAACTATACCAATATAGATAACAATTCTACATGAATAAGAGATTTTCTGTTTGACTATGTTTTTCGACTTTGGATCGTCTGTGGGGTGCCACAGGCGGACTCCCTGTGGCATCCACTAAACAATAGCCACGTGGAAAGCAAAATAAAAAAATCCCTCCGTCCATCAAAGGCACTGGTGGTCATGTAGCAGATTTGCAAGCTCATCATTACTAAAAATAAGACTTTTTGTTTTGGGTCCTTCAGAAGTTTAATATTAAAAAAATTAACCTTGTATTTGAATTAGGTTTACGTCCTCACAAATTTTTATCCCTAAAATAGCTAAATATAGAGCCAAACACATATTCCATCAACTCACGTGCACTAACTTTTTTTCAATGTAAAAAATTCAGATTTAAATAGTTATAAAAATTAAATTTTTCAAAAACTAGGTTGTGAAACGAGAGATTATAAGAATCATTTATTTTTAATCTCACATCCAAATATAAAAATATTGAGACTCTTAAAAAATCTAAATAACTTGAATTACTTAAATAAATGTAAACATGATAACAAAATAAATTTTATGATTTACCATCAAAATATATTTATTTTGTTATTTTGTTTACATTTATTTAAGTAAAATTTTACAATCTATGTAGGATGTATTTGATACAATTTTTTTGCACTTTCAATTAGACATCCAATCAGAAAAAGTCAAAATTGTTACACTTTTTAAAGGAAATGGTAGACTTTCACCTTTTATTCATTAGGAGAACAAGAAAGTCTAAATGAAAATATAAAAAACAAGGGTTTTTTATTTTTAAGTCCCCATAAATCATAGGATTTAGTGATCAGTCTCTCACTTCTTCATATTTTGATTTTAGTCTTCAGATTTAAATGATATTTCCCTTTTAGTCCCCTGAGAGGGACCTATCCCTAAATTATTTGATTTTCTTTTTAGTCCCTGAGAGTGATTAAAAAAGAACATATCCTTTAAATTTGGGACTAAAACTAAAATACGAAGAAGTGAGGGATCGATCACTAAATTCTATGGTGTATAGGGATTTAAAAATAAAAAATTAAAAAAATAGAAACCTGATTCTTTATTACAATTAAAATAATTAATGGTTTTTTATTTTTAAGTTCTCATAAACTATTGGATTTAGTTATTGATCCCTCAATTCTTCATATTTTGCTTTTAGTCCCCAGATTTAAAGGATATGTTCTTTTTTAATTCCTGGGAGGGACATATCCCTAAATTATTTAGTTTTCTTTTTAGTCCTTAAGAGGGACTAAAAAGGAACATATCCTTTAAATCTGATGACTAAAATCAAAATATGAAGAAGTGAATGATTGATCTTTAAATAGACATGTTTACAGGTATTGAAAATTAAAAAAATCCAATAATTAAATATCCAACAAAATAAAAATTTTACCTAACATTTCATTCTGGGGACCATCCTAGGTAAATAGCTTTACACTCTTGCATTTTCTATTGTCGTTTTGATTAATTTTCTTTATTTTTTATTTCTAAAAAATCCGAAGTTTGATTCCAAAACTTTTGAGTGGCCCATGTTTTTGTTTTTACAAGGAAAATTTTTAAAGGGACCTAATCATAAAATTTGTTAAAATAATGGATCTTTTGATCATGTATGTTACACTGTTCTATCTTGAAAACTGTGCAATTCCACGTAAAGGAAGATTGAGACTTTTGGTGATTGAGCTTTTTTTTTTTTTTTTTTTTTTTTTACACGTGTCAATTTTTTAGTGGGTGCCACAGGGAGTCCGCCTGTGGCACCCCACAGACGATCCGAAGCCGTGTTTTTCATTATTCTCATTGAAAAACGTAAGAATAAAGGTTGAGTTATTTGGTTGATAAAGAATAATATATAAATAAAGTGTAAAAAATTGGATTTAATATGTGGGCCATTTGACGTATAAGAGGTGTTGATATGTGATTTGATGTGATGAGGTGTAAAAAGTTAATTTGACATGTAGGTCCATGAGAATAAATAAACCGAGTATAGCTTATCCTAGGGGTTACTTAGAATTGTTATACTCTCTTATACTCGTTTAAACTGACTTAGTAATACCAAATTATACTCTATAAACAAACAGTTATTTTTTCTATCCATTCTTATACCATCCTTATCCGAGCTTAACCCGTTTGCATCTTTTAGACAACATATTCTTAGAATATTCCATTTGCAAAGGTTCATGAAAAGTTGATTAAATCTGAATTAGTCATTTTAATGATCAAAATAACCTTGTTTTCTCCAGAGGGTGATGACTGTAGGTTGGCAGTGTGACAATCGTCACGCACCTGCACCCACACCTCAAGTTTGTTCTCAGGTTCAACAGCATATTTGTTTGGACTAAATCCATTGAATTTTTTTTTTTTTTTTTTTGCTTGCTATTACTTTACGGTCGAGCTGGGAAGGTTACCTCCGCCTGTTTGTCCCGATCTAACGGAAAATCCATTGAATGTTGTGTGTTCTTTGTAAGATCTGGGGTTTTATATACGTAAGTCATCATGTACAAGGGCTTCCATAATGATGATGATGACGATACTAGATAAACATGTTGAAATCTTTGTTTGCAGAAGTATTGTATATGTGACTTGGCATCATTGTTACCTTTTTTTCAAGGGCGATTTACTTGATGTGGTGTGTCTCAATGTTATTAAAAGTTTTTATCCTGACAATATTTGATCAGATTGATTGATCTTTCACAATGTGATGTCTTTCTATAAATCTGACAATCTTTTTCATCTTTAAAGTTTATGTTCAATCTTTATTAAGTTTTCATAAGAGTTTTTTTTTCTTCATTTGCTATCTTTTAGACCACCTATATTCAGCCAAAGGAAGAAGTCATAGATTGGGAACTATAACCCTCTTTTTGTTTCTCCAATTCTTATAAATGTATCAATCCGTTAAACTTTTTTTATGCATGCCAGTCAGTTATACAAAATTGGTAATCAGTTTCCTCTATTTTGAAATCTTACTTTCTAATATTTATGCATGCTTATTTTGGAATACTTACAGGCAGCTGTTCCATGAGCACAATTCGAGGATAAATCTCACTGTCATCTTCTTTACTTATTCAGGTGAGACTTAAAATTTTGATGGCGTCATTCTAATAAATTTGATAGCAAAATCTGATTGCATTTCATATTGTTGCAGAATAGTCATAGTTCTCTGACAAATTATTTCATTATGAGTGAAAAATTGCACCATGATTTTCCAACATTTTCTTTAAACAAAATGTCAAATTAGATGTGTGATAAACTGAGTCACTTTTCAGCATTTGCATTACTCAGAAACATCTCATACATTCAATAAATAGGGGAGATTTACCCAAAAAACAAATGAAAAATGAAAAAGAAAAAAAGGAGGTTCATTATAGATTAGTTTTCTAAGTAAATCAATACTTTATGTCTAAAATAGGATCAATTTGAATCTACAATTGGGGGAGGGGTGCTATAAAAGCCAACAATGCATATACAAAATAAACTCAGAGGCGAATAAAACTTTTATAGTTATTCTATACAAATAATTAGTTATCCCAAGTATCACATTTTGAGTCTCAATAAATCGAATACATTCATGCGATCCACTTTGATATTAAATTCGAGGATAATTGTTAGAGATATTAGATTAGATTTATTATTATCTTAGTTTGTTATTATATTAGTTTGTTATTATCTTAATGTGTTACACGTGTAACACCATCTTGTACTATTATATAAATGGCTTTAGTCCCTCTCTAATAGAACAAGGATTTAGGGTTTCATTATTATTATTTTCTCTCTTATTTTTAACATGGTATCAAAGTCAAATCCTAGATCCACAAAAATTTATCATCTTCTTCCCCGCTCCGATTGGGGAGTCTTCAATCGGAGCGGGGGAGGATTTTTGACCGTCGTCGTTGTGTTGTGAGTCTTCAATCCGAGAGCCATGAGTCGTTGTTCGCGCTGTCATCTTTTTTGTGTTGTCGTTGTCTTCATCGTGCCGTTGTTCGCATCGTTGTCTTCTTCGCGACGTCCGTCGCACGTCGCCCCATCGCTGCCCCGGATACACGTCTGAGCGCTGTCCGCGCGCTGCCCCGACCCCGTCTGTGCTACCCCAGCCGCATTGAGACCCGTCGCAGCCTGTCCGTGCGCAACTCGCTGAGCAGATCCGTCCAAATACCCTGGGGAGTCAATGTAAAAAAAAAAAAAAACAACAACCAAAGCATTGGTGGAGTCCACGTAAGGAAAAAAAAAAAAAAAAAAAAATTAGCGCACGATAGCGCTAATCTGAATCTCCAGCGGTGCACGATAGTGCAAATCTGCGCTCGTCTGCGGATTTCTCGCTCGTCCGGCCCACCATTCGGCCCACGCACAGATTCGCGCAAGCTCGCGCTCGTCCGGCCCACGCACGCGTACGCGGAGCTCGCGCTCGTCCGGCCCACCCTTCGGCCCGCTGCTTCGGCCCACGCACCCAGGCCCGCTGATTCGGCCCACTTCTTCTTTGGCCGGATCCATTAGCAGGAGATCCACGCAGGCCCAGCCCACGTCGACCCGGATCCATCAGCAGGAGATCCGATCTGCCAGAAGCCACCGGCCGACCACCGTCCGACCAATGTCCGGTGACGTCCGGTCACCGTCTGGCAGCCTTCCGACCGCCGTCTGTCCGTCTTCCGGTCGCCGTCCGGCCGCCGTCCGCGGCCGTCCGGCCTCGCTTTGTTGCATTTCTTTCCTGGACTGTTACGACTTCATTCGGACTCCGAATCTAGTCATCCAGGTACTCATTTTGTTCAGTTTTTCATTCTCTACGCATCCGTATATGTCTTTTCCCATTTTCTTCTGATTTCTGTCAGTTGCAACATCATTATTTCTTTTCTTCCTTAGGTCTCCTTCTTCTTCTTTGAGATCATGTTCGTAGCGTTGTCGTTTTCGCATGCTACTGTCGTTATCGTTTCTGCGTGCCGTCATCTTCGCACGCCGTCGTCGTTCGCCAAGTGGCGTCGTTTTTATGCAGCATTGCTGCCTCTGTGCGCTATCATATTCGCGCACCGTCGTTTTCGTGCGCCGTTGTTTTTTCGCGCACCGTTGTCTACATGCGCCGTTGTCCTCGCGCACCTTCGTTTTCGTGCGCTGTCGTCCTCACGCACCTTCGTTTTTCGTGCGCCATCGTTGTATTTGCGCACTGTCATTTTCTTTATTCTTCTTCTCTGTCAGCGCGCCTCTCTTCTTGCGCTAGTTTGCACCGTTTGCGTCGCCATCCGCGTCGCACTTCTTCTACTTCTTCTTCTCCATTGGCGCATGTCCGCGCTCATCTGCACCAACCGCCACCGGCCGTCTGTCACTGTTCCCACCGTCGTCTCATTTTTATGCAAACTCTAAGGGTTCTACCCTTCAGAGTTTGGGAACCCTTAGAGTTTGGGAGAGGGTGTTAAAGAACTCCACCACCATTGGCCACGTGCTGTCTCCGCTGCCTGTCCGCGTTCGTTTGTGCCCTCCATCTTCTCCTTGAACCTCCGTGAGCCCTATGTGCGCCATCTGATCTAGTGGACCAGCAATTCCGACTGACTCAAAGAGCGGGAGCGACTCTGACTGACTCAAAGAGCGAGAGTGACTCTGACTGACTCAAGAAGAGCGGGAGCGACTCTGACTGACTCAAAGAGTGGGAGCGACTTCGACTGACTCAAGAAGAGCGGGAGCGAAGTAATGGATCCAAGAGACAGATGACGATTATCAATTCACAAAAATAAATTGGAGGTGTTTGAAATAAGAGTTTTAGTTTATCATTTTTGTGTAAACTCTAAGGGTACAACCCTTTAGAGTTTAGGAGAGGGTGTTAGAGATATTAGATTAGATTTATTATTATCTTAATTTGTTATTATATTAGTTTGTTATTATTTTAATGTGTTACACGTGTAACACCATCTTGTACTATTATATAAAGGGCTTTAGTTCCTCTCTAATAGAACAAGGATTTTAGGGTTTCATTATTATTATTTTCTCTCTCTTATTTTTAACAATAACAATACAAGAAGATATCAAACTGGTGCAAAGTCAACCATTTCAATCAAGTGAGTGTGATTTCCCAAGTATCCAGCCATTTGACTTTTTTTATCTACTATGTACTCTGTTCCCCCTGTTTTGCCTACCGACCTTGGCATTGTAAACCTCCTCCTCCTCCTCCCTTTCTTTCAATATGTAAACTCTCTTTTTGTATATATGTTCATATTCAATATAAACCTTTTTACCCAGCAAAAAAAAGGTATCCAGCCATTTCAGCATAGAAAAATAAGTGTGAAATGGTATTAGTAGGAAGTGTGTGCATTATTCTCTCGGCCTTATGAAACTCATAATCTCAGAACATTTTATTATCTTTATATTCATTAAGCATTGGGGTACAGATGACATGGTGAACATCAAACTTTGGTATTACCCATGCTACACCACAAGATCATCCTTTTATTATTGATAATACACTTATTTTAGCATAGGTACAACTTTTCAGATATATATGAATACTTCTTCCAATATGTTATTTCTTTACCACTTATAGATAAACCCAAGCTCTCAATGTCAAATCTAACTAGTGACAAAATATCAAAATATGTTTATGAGGAATTTTTTTTTGCAAATTGTCTGGTTTTAATTGCCCAGTAAACATCATGTTTAAATATATGTTTCGAAGAATACTCATCTGTAAGTTGGTGTTGCAAACTCATGTTTATGTTTTCTAAAACGATGTAGTTAATGTGGTCCAAGATTGACTGAGTGACCCAATTATCCTGAAGTATAATTTTCTTCATCAAATAGTAAATTGTTGTTCTTTGCCTTCTTCATCTATTGTGTCTAGATATCTGCAAAATATCTGCCAATTTGATGAACTTCAATGTTCTTAGAAAGGATTTCCATATAATGATGATGTTGATGAGTAGAAAACATGTTCAAATATGTATTTATGGAAGTATTGTATCCATGACTTGCATCGTTGCCGCCCATTTACAAGGCTGATCAACTTGATGTTGGCTGCCCCAAGTGATATGAAGTGTGATTCTTAACAACATTTGATCAAATCGACTGATCTTTCAATGTGTGATGCATTCTTGTAAATTTGGAATTCTTTTTCATCTTTTAAGATTCTATTCAACTTAATGTGTTACAGTTTCTTTTATGATACCCATCTTTCTTTTAAAAAAAATACACATTAACAGAAAAAAACATTTCTTGTAAAAACTAATGTAATCATTTATATTTTTGTCTTTATGTTTGTCCAATTTAAAAAATATTATATCCTGTTTTTTGTTTCTCCAATCCTATATATTATATAAATTTATTGATTTTTTAAGTTTTTAAGCATGCCATTAGTTCTACACAATTGGGAAGCAGACAGTTTCCTCTATTTTGATATTATATATTTTGATATTTCTTTTGGTTGTTACTTTATAATCTTCTGGCATTATTATTTTGAAAATTTGGGATTTTTACATTAGCTTCCATCTGCAGAAAAAAAGAAGTGAAGAAGGAAGTGGAGAAAGCTCTGCTGCTGTTGCCACTACTGCTTGAGTTTCTGTTTTTCTGCTCAAGTAAATCGTTCATCCACACTTGGAAAGAGTGATTGACTTGAGATATAGAAGCCATATGTCAGCTTATTTCACTTCCATGAAGGCCCCAAAGAACTACCTATTTTTGTTCTTCCTCAGTATTTTCCATCTCACCATGCGCCTTTGTGGGATGTTTAAGAAACTAAGAGGGAGAAAGAGAGACGAGCAGGGGAAGTTGGAGATATCAGTCCATAGTAGTGTGGTCACAATGACAGATCAGCCACTTCAAGATAGAAAAGAGTATGCCATCAATTAGGATATCACACCAGTTTCACATCTCTCCCCTATAGATGTCGAGGGAATGAGAGATGAGCAGGGGCAGTTGGAGAGATCAGACCGTAGTAGTGTAGTCACGAAGTCAAATCAGCAGCTTCAAGATAGAAAAGAGTCCTCGATCAATGAGGATACCACAGCAGTTTCATATCTCTCCCCAATAGACGTTGAGGGAATAAGAGATGAGCGGAGAGATCAGACCTTAGTAGTGCGGTCACCAAGTCACAACATCAACAGCTTCAAGATATAAAAAAGTCTGTGATCAATGAGGATATTACACCTCATGTCTCCCCTATAGATATTGAGGTTAGCAATGTGGTTGAAAATCCAGGTGCTGATGGAGGAGTATTACAAGATGCCAGTGTAGGAGAATTACAAGATGTTGGCGGAGGGGAATTACAAGACTGGTGCAATCTCCCAGATGTTGTTCTCTCAATCATTTTGGAACGTCTTACGAGCCTTGGTGATTTCTTTACTTTCAGTCATGTGTGCAGAGACTGGAGACATGTTTCAGAGTTTGTGAAGAGGGAATACATGGCAACTCAACCTCCCTTGGTGTTTGAAAGAAGTATTGGCTTCTATAGTTGGAAAGAGGAGAAAAAATTATACACAACAAAGAACCAGCCTGCATTTAAAAGAGGATCAACCATCGACTTCTCTCATGGTTATTTGATCTTGTTGTGTCACGAGTCTCACAAACGATTTTTTTGCCTAGTAAATCCTATCACTGGGGTTGAGACTTTCCCAAAGTTCCCCATACTCCCCAATTATATTGGATCCAGATATGTGCGTGTTGAACGCGCAAGTCTGATTTCCCCACCCGCATCTCCTGATTGCATGTTAATGTTTTCCGATGACACTTTCATTTTGCTATGTCGTCCAGGAGATGGAGAGTGGACTGTCTACCCAAGAGATGATGAGGATGGAAAGATCTTGTGTGAGACCTTTTTCAATGGGAAGGTTTATGCTCTAAATGATAAAAGTCATCTTTTAATACTTGATCCTGCCCTCCATCATCATCATCCAAAGTGGACTGTACTTGAAGTCGAAAACAATCCATTTTCACATCAGAACAACACATGGCTTGCTGATTGTGGTGGAAAGCTCTTTGCAATCGAATGCGTCAAAGATTATCGTGGAGCAGAGTTTGTTGTATGCAAGTTTGATACCATGAAATTCAAGTGGGTGAGGCAGAAAAAATTGGGTGATAATCATGTATTGTTTTTGAACTCGAGGGGTGGTGCTTTCTGGGATAATGCAGTCAGCTGGGGAGGTTGTGGGAACTGCATCTACTTCCAAGGTTATTTGCATTATCATGGGCTATTTGTTATCCACATGAAGGGTGGAAAGATTGAGGGCCTCCCACTCTCTTTAAGGTATTATGATGAATCTTTCTGGGTCTTCCCAAGACTTTGCTGTTAAAGTCTGATGTGTAGTTTTTTTAAACAAACTTTTAATTGGTGAATAATTATGTTTCTGCATGATGTGATGAAACATCAAACTTAGTATAGTTACTTTGTTTCTGTCCTTTCTTAATAAATACAATCTTAAACCAGTTGCACTATATTTTGGTGCCTTTGTGGATGTCTTGCTTCTTTTTTCTTTTTTCCCTGGTCCATTCTCATGAATTTTTTTTTTTATTATCATGAATAGCACATAAATAAATAATATCTTGTTTACATTGGCTGTTTGAATGAGGCAGAGTTGTGCCAATGTTTGTGGAATCTGGGACACTTCACATTTGAAGGACTGAGTTTCTATCTCGTCATTTTTATAGTTTAATAAGGAATTGTTTACATTTTAAAATATACCATCCATTTTATAAGAGTGGTGATACCCAGGCCCCAACTCACAGGCCCCATTCACAGGCCCCATGAGGTGTCATCATCTTATTGGTTGGCTTGTTGATTTTTGAAAATGTGCAAAATGGCAAAATACAGATATGCCCTTCATTAAAAATAGATCTCATTAACCCAAATCCCCTTTTTTTCTCTTATTAATATTTCACATTAATTTGAATTTGTCTAATTTAAAATTTGCCTATTTTAAAAAAATATATCTCTATAAAATTTGCCTATTTCAAAATTTGAATTTTTAAAATTCTTATGAATTTTACATCAAAACTTACATAACTTACACAAAAATCACCTAAATTGTCTTTCATCAAAATTACACCAAAATTTATCTAAATTACATCAAAATTACCTAAATAATACAAAAAAAACGTTCTAGTTTTTTTTATGATTATAACTGTTACAGCAGAGAAAAATGATAAAATGTAACACTTCCACAGAATACACTTGTAGTATACTGTTACATTTCATAATGTAACACTTATAAATTATTTACAAGTCTAAATAAAAATAAATCATTATGACTATGCAAATGACTGTTACATTTACAAATGTAAAAACAAAATAGATTTTGAAAATAATATTATATCGTTATAAAACTGTTACATTTCAAATGTAACAGTCCCTCGAATCCTTCGTTGAGGCGACTGAGGCTTCCACAGGCGACAACGGATGTGATAGAATGATAACCAAAGAGATTATGTTAGTTTTTTAGTATTAAAATTCATGCATAAAATAGAATAGCCACCTGTGTTTTCAATTCTGCAATTCTTCGAATGGATGCTCGTTCGATATGAGCACGGCGTTTGCATTCTTCTTCGAGCATGCATGTAACCTGATACCTCAATTCAGCCATCTCTTGAGTTAAATCTTCTACTTCTTCCTTAGCCTTTAGTTTTTCATCTCTCAATTCTTCCTTGGAAACAGCAAGAGTACAATGTCAGGGAAGATAAAATTTTATAACAGCATGATATAATTTAGAATCGAGAAAAAAAGCATATATTGTACATGTCAGTCTCAACGCTTCAAAGGTTCGAATCTCATCCAACGAAAATGTAGCAGACTCATTTGCAACAACAAAGAAAAATGATAAAATGTAACACTTCCACATAATACACTTGTAGTATACTATTACATTTCAGAATGTAACACCTATAAATTATAATAATGCGATTATGGAGCTAATCTAATTGGAAAGTAAAGCATTAGAGTGAGGTACTATTCAAATTTTGTGTTAGATTAAAAGATTTCTAGAACTATTTCATTATATCTTCCATTTATAAATTCATAAATTCATAAATTTGTTGATCAATTATCCTTTGGAAGGAAATCTTTAGCTCATGAATCGTGCTTTAAATTTCTTGACCTGCCATATGATATTAATAGTTGAAGTTTGCTCACAAGTTCTCCTTTTCTTCCATCTTTTTACAAAACTTGACTAGAAATGCAAATCCCCTTTGAAAATCCCATATATGAGTTCAAATACAAATATCTGTCATGTGATTGGTACTTTACCTTTTGTCTCAACAGCCTTAGATGCTCATTGACCTTAATGTAGAAGTGAAACATGTTTGATTTCTTATATGTTGCTTCATTTTGATGAGTACTCTCCTTATAAAATAGAATTTTGAGGAGATCACCATAGAAAGGCAGATAGTCTACTGTTTTTTCCATCTATGCCAGCAACTATGCACTGAAAGGTTGCATGGTGTTTTCTTCTTTACATTGGTAAATAACTGAAATGGTTGATGGATTATTCTGATGTATGATATAAATTCTCTAAACAAAAATAAATCATTATGACTATGCAAATGACTGTTACATTAACAAATGTAAAAAAAAAAAAAAAAACAGATTTTGAAAATAACATTATAGTATTATAAAGACTGTTACATTTCAAATGTAACAGTCTCGCGAATCCTTCGCCGAGGCGACTGAGGCTTCCACAGACGACAACGGATGTGATAGAATGATAACCAAAGAGATTACGTTAGCTTTTTAGTATTAAAATTCACCCATGTTTTCAATTCTGCAATTCTTTGAAGGGATGCTCGTTCGATATATGAGCACAACGTTTGCATTCTTCTTCGAGCATGCCTGTAACCTGATACCTCAACTCAGCCATCTCTTGAGTTAAATCTTCTGCTTCTTCCTTGGCCTTTAGCTTTTCATCTCTCAATTCTTCATTGGAAACAGCAAGAGTACAATGTCAGGGAAGATAAAAATTTATAACAGCATGATATAATTTAGAATCGAGAAAAAAATGCATATGTTGTACATGTCAGTCTCAATGGAATCTCATCCAGCGAAAATGTAGCAGACTCCTCTGCAACAACAAAGAAAAATAATAAAATGTAACACTTCCACATAATACACTTGTAGTATACTGTTACATTTCAGAATGTAACATCTATAAATTATTTACAAGTCTAAAAAAAAAATCATTCTGACTATGCAAATGACTGTTACATTTACAAATGTCAAAAAAAAAAGATTTTGAAAATAACATTATATCGTTATAAGACTGTTACATTTCAAATGTAGCAGTCCATCGAATTCTTCGCCGAGGCGACTGAGGCTTCCACAGGCGATAACGATGTGTCATCATATGTGAAACGCGGATCCAAATAATAATGTTTTTATAGACAACCTTTTGGCATTTAAAAAAATTTAAAAATACGTTTTCAAAGAGAATAGATTTTTGAAAAGTTGACGGTTAAACTACGACGGGTCATAGTTGATTCAAATATTTTCTTAAATTTAATTTTCTTAAATTTATGCATTGTATTGTAATTTAGAAATTTTTATGAAAAAAATATAAATATTATTGTTGTGATATTATTTACTGAATTTGTAACACAAATCCAAAATAAGTTGAGAGGAGTAAAAAAAAAAAACTAAAAGAAGCAAATGAAGTACATAGATTTTCATCAGCAGATATCCGGACAATAAATATGTAACTAATATCCCTACAATGAAACTAATCACACTTGCATTCGCAATACCTTTAAAAATTTATTTAATTATGATGTGTATGAGACAATCATGTCCAAAGGACTATCAGCCTAAAAATCATCTTCGACACCAGCACCGGCACCGCCGTCACCATGGATCTTCACAAGCTCCGCGATTGCGTTGGGGAGACCCCGCTTCAGAGCCCGGTTCGGATCTCCCACAAAGGCTCCATCTTTGACGAGATCGCTTCGAGCCCTCCTCCACCTCCTCAAGCCCAGGCTCTTCGTCGGCGTCTTTTCCTCGGAAACCATGACCGAGGATGGTGATCCCGTCATTCCAGCGACGGACATCGTCTCTTCTTTGTGCGTGGAGATCTCAGCCGTCGGTGGGTCGGGGTCGATTCTTTGCTCCATGCCCTGACGGGATCATTGATGAAGAAGAAAGAAAAAATGGGATGATGAAGAAGGAGAGTTATTGCTGATCTTAGATTTAATGAAGAACAAATCACAAAAAAAAGGTAAATCATAACCGAAAAATCACTTTATAAGGAAATAATTAAAAAGGGGTATAATGGGTAATGTCTTGATACCACCTCATGGGGCTTATTTGGGGCCTGTGAAATTGGGGCTTGGGAATCATTATTGATTTTATAATATTAGTTCCTTGCCACCTATACAGTATACATTGCGCTACCACAGTGTAGCGCAGTGTATATTACATAATTGCAATGTAGGAAATTATTATTTTTTTTTTCAAAACAAAAAATGTACTAGTATATGTGAATGTATGTCTTATTTTTCATAATAATATGTACTTCAATGGAGGGTGTGTGTGTATTATTTAAGAGCACAAATATATTCAATCTATTTTGCAGTCTGTTATGATAGTGTAATAGTGTATAGGGTTCTATGAAAGTGTGGCACAAATTTTTTTTTATCATTTTTTCAATGTGAAAGAAAAACTAATGTATCTTAGTATATACTTTATTTAAAATAATAGCATATACTCCAATGTGAAATTTTTTTTTATAAAAAAAACTGGTGTGAACTGCAATTGGAGGTGCACCATAGACATCATTTTCCTTTTCGAGTGCCACTACACATTTTTTTCTCACTCCAAAACACAGTCTTATATACCTCATTAGAAATCTAATGAAACATATACCTCATTAGATGTTGTATATACCTCATTAAATATTTTCATACACTTATTAAAAATGGGTTCATTCAACTCGAAATGGAGCGATGTACCTCATTAAATGATGTTTAATATTTTTTAAAATAAAAACATGTGAGATTTGAGTTTTGGTTAGTGAATGTGATTTATGTGTTTGGTTGCACGATTGCGCAGCGTTTGCAGGAAGCTGCATTTACAATTGTGTAACCAAACAGTTTTGCAATCGCAGTTTTAAATCCAGCGAATGCAGGCAAATAGTGTCCAAAAGCTGAGAAAGTGATCTTCCTATAGAATCAGTTTTGCAATCGCAGATTCCTGCATAATCAATTTTGCAATCGCGCAACCAAACGCACCTAACGTTTTCCTTTTCCTTATTTAAATAGGTGAGGGACATGTAACTAGGTCAGTATGGGCCATAATAAATTGTTGTTCAAAAGCCCAGTTGAACAACCCAACTGGGCTCTGCAGATGGAAGGAATGAATTCCAATCCCTTCCCATGGGGGTCTTCGCACAATTTTGTAACACTAATTCATATTAAAAAGCATTTCGTAACATATGAATAATTACACGTTTATTAAAAGGTATAAATATTATACTTAATGAATATTTATAAGCTAGATATTCCATCTCCCTATAATTAGGTTGCATTTAAGATGTTTTTGCTAATGGAAGCATACAGGGCACCAAATTAAACATAGTAACATGAGTCTGGATCCGGTCAGTGCCGAGTTCGGTCAGTTCGGTCAGTACCGAATTGCACCACGTTCAAATCGAACTGCACAACAAATTGTTGGGTATATTTTTTATTCTTTTATTGGATACTGATGATACTTAGGAATTCATATTTTCTCCAATAGTTGATTGAATCCAATAAGAGAGTAAAAAAATATACCCAACAATTGGTTGTGCAGTTCGATTTATAAGTGGAGCAGTTCGATTTGCACGTAGTGCAGTTCGGTACTGATCGAACTGACCGTAGTCGAGCACTAACCAGATTCGAGCCCTAGTAACATTGGTCTGCAATTACTTATATCATACTTATAATTGCTGGAAAAAAAAACTGTGGGACGACGTATGGATTATGGAAGTCAGCATTTCCTGAAAAAAATCATTATATACAGCAAAACTACTTCATATAAAGGAAAAATGACAAAACATCCAAATCAACCACTTTTTAAAATTCTGCCTGAAAATGTCTCATTTTATAATTTTGAAAGCATAAAATATTAATTTATCCTTATACAATTAAATCCTTAATACATTTTATATCCCTTAACTATGTTAAAATATTTCACCCTCTTAATTTTATTAATATATTTTATACATTTTCACGTAGATCAATTTTTTTTATTGTAAATTCTTTGAGATTGGATGGATTTGTGAAATATGTACCAATATAATTTGAGTTTTTTTATGATGAACTCTATTAAATATTGATGTTTTTTTTTAAAAATGGATATGGATTATGATATCATAAAAATATGTAAATAGCTAAAAAACAAAAAATGTAAATAAAGATCTATTAAAATATTATCTGTTGCATTGGAGCACAACACATATTTAAATTACATATTATGATTATACACAATGAAAAATGATAAATAATATCATGTAAGATATATATAAGAAACAAACAGTATGATATATAATAACAAAACCTATAAGAGGATTGATTTTCATTATGTATAGAGAAATTGTTGTTTTGTAGGAAAAATATGTTTTTAGTATGAAATAAAAATGGATATTAAATATTTAATTATATAAGAGCAGATTAGTCTTTTATGTTTCCAAAACTGTGAAATGAATTTTTTTAGGTATAATTTTAAAAAATGATTGATTTGAATATTTCAAAATCTTCGGAGATTTTTTTGATCATTTTCCCTCATAAAAATCAGATAATTAATTAATGAATACCGGTAATGAGCTTTGTTTCTCACAACTCATAAGCATCCATCTCACTCCTGAAGCAAAATTTTGTAACCCCGTCTGCAGCCTGATACACTACGTTTAACTGCGCTATCATAGTGTATGAGTTCTATCATAGTGTATGATACAAATTTTTTTTCATTTTTTTAACTCAAAAAAAATATATGCTATTATATCTCAGTATATTTCATTTCATATAATAGTATGTACTTCAATTGGAATGTGTATGATTTTTTAAAAAAGGGTATAAATTGTAAATGGGGCTGCATGTATCATTTTCCATTCTAAATCATCAGAAAACATTATCTTGACAAACCATTCATTCGTCAACACCACTTGCAATCTTCTAAAAATATTTGATTACCGCAGAGTGAGTGGCATAATCACAAATGTCCTACTGGTATAGATTACTCGTCTAACCAGGGTTTGAACGACTTCCGTGGCCTAGGTTTGTTTGTTTGCTTGTAGGGTTCTTATCCCATTTATCTTTGTTTTGGATCTATATTTATTCTCTCTCCTTTCGGAATTTATAATTCAAATTCAGTAATGAAATCGGATAACAAACGTATACCTTTCTTTAAAAAAAAAAAAACCATTCATTACCAATTAATATTAAAACATTTATGGAATCCCTCATTTTGCCCCCAGCAAGCTCCATTCTATTAAATACTATATATATATGGCTATTATGATAAATGAAAATAAAGAGAGTGACACAATTTGCACTTCACTAATTGAGTAATACTATTTTAGGCAAGAAAAGAATTTTCAATTAAACATCAATTGTTGAACTCTAATCGATGACAAGCACGAGAAACAAAAACTTCCTACATAGAAAAGGAAAGAAGAAAAATTAAAGTTTGACACTTCCATCACATAATCAGATAATCCAATAATAATACTATCAGTGAAGAGAAGTTGAATTTGCTTGGAACTTTTAAAAGCAAAGCCTTGGGAATACCCAACAGAATGGAAAACAGTAAGGGATAGGGCAGGAGATGTCCTCAACACTTCCATCATCCATGTGAAAAACATAAAACTTATCATTATCCAAATCATTAGATAAGTAGTAGATGCGGTTCTCACTATCTTCCCAGTTGGCTGCATCATCCCAAAAAGCTCCCCTCCGCCTGTCCAAAAATAACACATGATTCCCCAGGTTATTCAGCCTCACCCACTCGCATGTCATGAAATCAAACCTTTGAATGACAAATTTTACTTTCCTCCGACGATGATCATATTCAAAACATTTGACTGCAAAGAGCTCTCCACCACAATCAGCAAGCCGTGTACTAGTGCAATATATGGAATGTGAAAAAGGATTGTTTTGTGCTCTTAAAACGGTAAATTCTGGATGATGGGAAGGGTCATAGATCAAGATATTTCCTTTATTGTTCAGAGCACAGACCTTCCCTTTGAAAAAGATCTCAGACGAGATCACTATCCTCCTCTCTCTTTGGTAGACAGCCCACTTTAGATGGACGATAGACGCAAAAGAAATCGATATCAGAAAGCAAAAACATGAAATCAAGAGATGTGGGAGGGGACGAGACTTGCACGAGCATATCTCTTATTAATATATATAGGGAACCGTGGGAAGTTTGCCATAACCTCAACCCCAGTGACAGGATTTACTAAAGAAAAAAATCTCTTGTCAGACTTGTGCAACAATATAAAAAATCCATAAGAAAACCCGAGGATCCTTCTACCCTCTAGTGCAGGTTGATTCTTTTTATAAAATCTCTCCTCCTTCCAACTGTAGAATCCATGAGTAGAGGTAATCCCACACACCAGAGGAGGTTGGGTTGCCATGTATTCCCTCTTCACAGTCTTCGAAACGAACCTCCACTCTTTGCATACATCACTAAAAGCAAAGAAATCACCAAGGCTAAGCTGCTTCAAGATAAGAAAGAGAACAAAATCTGGGAGATCACACCAGTCTCGAAATTCCTTTCCGTCTGCATCTGGATTTTCAACCACATTGCTAACATTGGCGTCCGAAAGAGGGAGGTGTGAAACTGGTGTAATCTCCTCACTAATCTCGTACTCTTTTTGAAGAAAGTGTAAAACCCATACATATCATTGAGTATATTTGGATGGTTTTATAATACCAATCCTTAATGGTATACGGTTACAAGAATCCCTTAATCAAGGAAAAGAGTTAAGGCCAAATCAGAGGGAAAGATAAATGCTTTACAGCTGTTACAATTTGAATTCCATTGTAAGAAATATAATAATATTGTTGCTAGGAATGTGGATTATGGATGTTGTGGCTTAACAGTCCCCCTCAAACTTGGCAGTCTTGGACAGACAAGTTTGCCCCGTAGGAATAGAAATCAATGTCCGAAATATCAATTTTTTCGATATATCGATTAGGCCTCAAATCGATATATCGATCGTCCCGGTTTTTTTTTTTTTTTGGAAAAAAATTGAAAAAACAGCAAAAAAAAGATTAAAAAATTATGAAAAATAATGAAAAATAAATAAGAATAATTTGATATGAAGATATTAATAATTTACAATGGTTTTGGTTTAAAAAAAATACATAACTAATTAATTACAACATAAAACTATAAAACTGAGAAAATTTTATTTAAATATATAATCCATTGCATTGTTTATAAAATAAATACTCAAATAAATTGATTCATTCATATTTATGAATTTATCCCATAAGTTATGTGTTTTTTTAAAAAATATATATATATATTCTAATGGAAATGGAATGGAAAATAACTGAAAAAACAGCAAAAAAAAGTAAAAAATTGAGAAAAGTAATGAAAAAGAATAAGAATAATTTGATATGAAGATATTAATAATTTTACAATGGTTTGATATGAAATAAAAATGTATAACTAATTAACTACAACATAAAAATATAAAAGTGATGAAATTTTATTTAAACAGATGATTCATTACATTAGTTACAAAATCTCATTTTTGAGTTTCATCTAATGATATGTTTAAAAGATGTAAATATATATATATTCATTGAGTTATTTTATTTTAATAAATACTCAAATAAATTGACTCAAACATTTATGAATTTATCTCATAAGTTATCTAATATATATCTAATATATCGTTTCTCGACCCGACTGACTCAAAAAAAAAAACAAACGATTTCGATATATCGCTGACGTCAGCATGAAGTCAGCGGGATTTCAATATTTACTCACGAAATCACCGATAAATAGCGATTTGGTCGCTGAGATCGATATATCGACCGATATATCGATCGATATTTTTAACTATGATAGAAATCTGTGAGTGGGCAGCCCCTTCGTAAATATGTCAGCAGTTTGATCAATGGAGGGGACAAAGCGAACAGGATGACTGCCTGTAGCGACGCGCTCCTGAATAAAATGATAATCCAACTCAATATGCTTTGTTCTTGCATGGAGAACAGGATTTGTAGCCATATAAGTTGCACTATGGTTGTCACAATAGAGAATAGTGGGAGAGAGCAGTGGAACACGTAGTTCAATTAGAAGGTGTTGCAGCCAAATTGTTTCTGCACAAGTGTAGGCAAGAGATCGATATTTTGATTTAGCACTTGACTTAGAGACCGTGGGTTGTTTCTTAGCTCCCCATGATAGAAGATGTGGACCAAAAAATACACAGAATCCAGATGTAGAGCGCCGACTGTCTGGGCACCCAGCCCAGTCAGCATCAGAAAAAGCATAGAAGCGGTCCAGATGAACGGCCAAATTGGAGACCGAGGTCGAGAGAGCCCTTGAGATATCAAAGGATGCGTTTGACATCAATAAGATGCGGTAATCGAGGGGAACTCATGAATTGAGCTGCTTGTTGAACGGCAAAAGAGATATCAGGGCATGTAAGAGTAAGGTACTGAAGAGCTCCCACAATGTGGCGGTACTCCGTGCCATTGGGTAGAAGAGCACCAACGGAAGCCAATAGTTGGGATTTGGCATCGATGGGAGTAGAACAGGGCTTGCAATCAGCCATGTTAGTTCTTCGCAGGAGGTCAATAGTATATTTTGCCTGGCATAAATGAAGACCTTGATCAGAGTAAGTGATTTCCATTCCGAGAAAGTAATGAAGAAGGTCGAGATCCTTGATCTCAAACTCAGTAGCCAATGTAGATGTAAAAGAAGTCAAGAGTGTAGAGGAGTTGCCGGTCAAGATAATGTCATCGACATATAACAATAGAATCATTCGTGTAGATTGTCGGCGATATATGAACATTGAATGATCAGATCGACTTTGAATGAAGCCAGAGCAGAGAATAAAGGAACTGAACCGTTGAAACCATGCCCTCGGTGCTTGTTTGAGTCCATAAATAGCTTTGTGAACCTGACACACATGATGAGGATGACCAGGATCTACAACACCTGGCGACTGCTGCATAAAAACCTTCTCAGAGAGAGAGCCATGAAGAAACGCATTTTTAACATCCAATTGGTGAATGGACCAATGATAAGAGGAAGCTAAGCTGAGAATTGTACGAATCGTGGCTGGTTTGACAACCGGACTGAATGTTTCATCATAATCCAAACCTGGTTGTTGATGGAAGCCTTTTGCAACGAGTGGGTCTTTGTACCTCTCAATGGTACCATCAGAGTTTGTCTTCAATTTGAATACCCATTTGCAACCAACAGTATTTTGATCAGGGGAGGGAGGTACTAGGGACCAAGTGGAGTTCTTTAATAGAGCATTGAACTCATCAAACATTGCTGCACGCCATTCAGGGACCTTTACTACTTGAGTATAGCATGTAGGCTCATTTGAGGAGGATACCTGAAAAGCAAAGGCCTGCGGCAGTGGGTAGCGAGAGGTGAACATGCTCGGGATTATTTTAGGGCGACGAGTACCATCCAGTAGTCGAGTGATCATGGGATGAGAGAGTTGTGGCGGAGGTGAAGCAGAGGTAGTTGGTGAAGAGTCTGCTATGGGAGGAGCGACAGAGGGAGTTGGTGAAGGCGGTGATTCGTTATGAGGAAGTGGTGATGAAGGCTCCATTGGGTCAACTACAAAGGGTCGTACAGATGTATCTAGATGTGTAGCATTAGGAGAAGGTGGGAGGGCAGTAGGTGGAGACTGTTGTTGTTGGCATGAGATGACTGGGCTCTCAAGAGGACTTGTTGTTGTAGTGGAAAGTGTAGGTGGGGTGAGAACAGGAATAAGAGCCCATGACGAATCCTTTTTGACAGTAGTAGTGGCAATAGTGAAGGGCAAGTGATTTTCATTGAAACACACATAGCGTGAAATGTAGACACGGCCAGAAGATGAATCCTTACACCGGTAGCATAATTACCCAAAAATGGGTAGCAAGCACAGCCAAAAGTGCGAAGCGCAAAGTAGTCAGGAGAAGTCCCAAAAAGTGTCTGAAAGGGCGATCTCCACTGTAGAAGCGGCGTAGGTAACCGATTGATAAAAAAAATAGCAGTACAGACAGCCTCAACCCAGAGATTTAGAGGCATGTTGGCGGTGAAGAGAAGTGTACGAGCCATATCAGCAATGTGGCGATGCTTTCGCTCTACTAGTCCATTTTGTTGAGCCGTATGAGGACTTGAAAGGCGATGGTGAATACCCTTAGTAGCACACAAGTTTATAAAGGAATTATTAACATATTATGTTCCTCCGTCGCTTTGAAAAATTTTGAGGGTGCAAGAGAATTGATTTTGAATCATGGCTAAAAAATGAGAGAAGTGGGCCGATTTTCTCCGCATAGGAAAAATCTGAGAGAAGCGAGTAAAATCATCTGTAAACAGTACATAATAACGAAAACCAGTGATAGATGAGATGGGAGACATCCAGACATCCAAATGAACCAAATGAAAAGGTGCAATGGCACGATTATTATTTAAAGAAAAGGGAAGGCGAGTGGATTTGCCAATAGCACAATGCTTACAAAAATCTAATTTTGAAAAAGTAGAACTAGAGCCTAATAGCTTTCGAGAACTTAAAAGAGAGAGAACTTTTGAAGCAGGATGACCTAAACGCCTGTGCCATAATGTTGAAGAGTCTTTGGAGGTCAAGAAAGCAGAGCGCGAAATTTTTGGAGTGATAGGAAAAAGGCCATCTTTACTGCAGCCCTGAAACAATTGTTTACCAGATTTTAAATCATTGATGCAAAAACCCCAATGGTAGAAAGTAAAGGATACAGAATTACCCTTAGTAAATTGGGCAACAGAGAGAAGATTCTTGCATATGGATGGGACATGTAAAACATTAGATAGGTGAAAGGAAGCTGAGGAGGTAGGAAGAGTAATGTTACCCGTGTGCTTGATAGGGACGAAATCACCATTACCCAACATCACTTGGTCAGAGCCACCATACTCATAACATTGATACATCGAACGATTGTCAATGGTCATGTGATGAGTAGCACGAGTGTCGGGATACCAGTTGGAATCAACTGATTGAGCCACATGCAAGCCAGCGAAGGAAGAGGCGAGATCATTGTCGGGTCCATTGTAGCGCTACCAACAGTTTAAAGCTGTGTGTCCGACCTTATTGCATATTTGATAGGGCCCACGATTGGTGAGAGTGGTTGTAGGAGCAGCAGGGTAAGCACCCAAAACACCATTAGTAGAAGAATGTTGAGCAGAAAATTGGGGTCCACGACCTAGACCACCCCGACCCCTATGAACACGGCCCTCGCGGCCGCCACGTCCTCCACGACCATAACGAGAAGAACCTCGAGCACCAGGAGCATTGGTGGAGAAAAAGGCCGTGGTAAGAGAAGTGTCGGATGAAGAATGAGTAGTAGAAGTGGTGGTCTTGGAAGAGGTGATTTGGGATTCAAAGGAAAGAAGACGAGCACGAAGATCAGAGAAACGGGGAAGTGGTGGAAAATTGAGGATCGCCGTAATAAGCATTGCATAGTCTGGTCCAAGACTTCGAATGACAGAAGAAACTAGGTCGGCATTAGAAACAGGTTCATTGATAACAGCGAGGGAGTCAGAGAGGTTCTTTGCCTGTTGAAGACATTCAGAGATGGTGGAGGATCCTTTGGAGATAGAGAGGAGTTGGAAACGGAAGTGGGTGGCATTAGCGAGAGAGTGTTGAGAAAATTTTTCTTGAAGGCAGTTCCAAATAGCCTTAGAAGAGGTGAGACCCACGACAAGGGAGAGAATTAAGGGTTCGAGAGTGGCATTGATCAGATTGACAAGGGTTTGGTCCGTGCAGAACCATTGAAGGTAGGCAGGATTAGGTTCAGTGGTGGTGCCATCTGTAGACGGAAGAGTTTGTGATGGTTTTGGATGAGTTCCGTCAATGAAACGCCAGAGATTTTGGCCAAAAAGAAATGGCTGAATTTGGCTTTTCCATAGTAGATAATTGTTTTCAGAGAGTTTGATCGATACAAGGTGGGAGATATTAGGGATGGAAGGAGAAGATGGTGAAAGAGAGGTTGATAATGTGGCCCCTGATCATAGTTGTCTGGGCGGCTAGGCGAGCCTAGGTGGTGGCCAACTGCCTAGCTGCCTAGGCGAGCCTAGGCGGCGCTTAATTAAGATTTTATTATTTAAATTGATAATTATATTAAAGTTATTTATCTGCTTATCTATTCTTTAATTTTTCCAGGAATACTACTTAAAATAAAGAATGTTATTTATAAATAAAGAACACATGGATGTAATTTATTGGTGCATGTCCATTTCAACAAAATTAATATAATCTAACCCTAGTGCATTAAAGAATGAGAAAAGAAGGGAGAGATTATGAGATAAAAGTTCAAAAATTTTGAGAGAAAGGAGGGAGAGACAAAAAAATCAATAGAGACTCACTTGGAACCAGAAGAATTCGCTGCACCATTGGGTGGCAGGGTAGGTGATGTTTCAATATTTCGATCGTGTTTTTTTTTAGGTTAGGCGAAAGATTGGGCTGGTTAGGCGCGATTAAGGCGGGCTAGGCGTGATTGAGGGGCCCAGGCACCCGCTTAATTAACATGCCATTAGGCGGGTGGCCGCCTAGGCCCATCTGGACCGCCTAGTCGCCTAGGCATGCGTCCAAACAACTATGCCCCTGATGCCATTGAAGTGCTGAGAAAAAGGAGGGTGCTGAAAGGTTGAGGAAAGACCAGATTTGCAAGTCACATTACTGCTTTGATACCATGAAGAAAGTGTAAAACCCACACATATCATTGAGTATATTTGGATGGTTTTATAATACCAATCCTTAATGGTATACGGTTACAAGAATCCCTTAATCAAGGGAAAGAGTTAAGGCCAAATCAGAGGGAAAGATAAATGCTTAAGATAAATGCTTTACAACTGTTACAATTTGAATTTCATTGTAGGAAATAGAATAATACTGTTGCTAAGAATGTGGATTATGGATGTTGTGGCTTAACACTTTTCCGTCTTGAAGTGGTTGAATTAACTTGGTGACCACACTACTAATCTCATACTCTATTCCATTTTGAAGAGGGTGGTTTGACTTGGTGACGACATTACTAATCTCATACTCTTTTCTATCTTGAAGAAGTTGATTTGACTTCGTGACCACATTAATAATGCCGTAATCTTTTTTTATCTTGATTACAATGGACTGATCTCTTCAAGTTCTCCTGCTCATCTCTCCTACTCCCTCTCAGCTTCTTAAACATCCCACAAAGGCACATGGTCAGACAGAAGATACTTGGAAAGAAAAGGGAAAAAAAGAAAAGGTACGCTGACATATGTATGTTCTATTTCAACTCAACTGCTTCTCACAAGTGTGGAGGAATGATTTTCTTGAGCACAAAAACAGGAAAAGCCACAACAGTGAAGCTTTTCAGTATGCTCTCTCTTCTTTGCTCCTCCTTTCTTCCTGAAAAATGGAAGCTAATGTACATATTTAAGTTAATAATTTGGAATATGGAATTGAATTGAGTGCTAGACTACTAAAATGAAGGCTAATTATGGATGTACTTTTTAAAATCTGGACTATAAAAATGATTGTCTTGACAAAATTACATTTTTGCCCGAAGTCCTCAATTCTTTGCTCGCAATTGCTCACCACTTGAGAGAGATTGACAACTGGGTTATTAGATGTCCGGATACCAGATAATTGCTAATTTTAATTAGTTGTATAAATTTATAAGTTGTTGCTTTGTTAAACATAATAATGGTTTCATTAGATAAAACAAAAGAGCAGAGTCTGAGTAAATATATTGTTTGATTGAACAACGAGTCCGAGTTTCAAATTTCTATTGATAACCGCAAAAGAACTAAAACAATAAGAAATTTTTTAATAAGCAAACATGGCAACACAGAGTGGAATTTAGACGGACAAAAAAATGCACTACGATTTCACGGATATTTGAATCCCTTTCCTGGCTATAAAGTTCTTATATATATCACAATATACTACAAAGATTTTCAGTGACCTTTAAGCAATTGCAATGTGAGTCACTTTGTAGTGTGGCTACTTTGTAGTATATTTTATATTTGCTTTTACTCCCTTTGTACCCCCTGAGCTCTTCAAATGCTTGGGTTCGCTTATTCTTCTCTATCCTAACTCCTCTTTCAGACCCTTTGTAACTGTTTCGCCTAGTTATAAAAGGTCCAACTTCTCTAAAAAAAATTATTTACTATTTGTCTAATGAACTAACCACATCCACTTACACAATGCTCGACCAAGAATTTCTGTATTGAGAAGCACTATTCAATTTGTATATTTATATACTTAATATCTTTGTCAGACAACAAAATTCAATAAGCTTTTGTAACTAAATTTTAAAAATGTCGAAGCAGAAGGAGAGGCAGGAAGAAGCCAAAACCCTAGATCGAATAACAGACACCCAAACTAAAATTACTCATTGGAGGTTTGTGATGAAACAAAAACAAAATTGAAATAACAAATTGAAGAATCCCTAGATTGAATCACATACTTGAATAAAATTAAAACCCTAGAAACCCATATTGAAGAAACATGTAAAACTTGAAGAAACAATGTAACAAAGAAGGAACGTGAACATCAACCTTATATATCATCAATAAGCATAGATTGGAGCAAAAGATTGAAATAGAAATATGAAACCTGGGGTTATAGAGAGGAGGTCATCGCCGTCGGATGTGAGAGGAGGGGACGCCGATGTTGGCTGCCGAGGAGAGGGCGTCTCTGCAGTTGCGATTAATAAGATGATTTATTAATATCTTTCATTTTTAATTATTAAAATTTAAATATAATGATATGATTGACTTAAATCTGATTTTAAAATATTAAAACATATTTATGATTTATATAATTCTGATTTGAAATCTTAAATTTTAACGAATAGATATGAGTGGATAAAAATGAAAAATATGCATTCTTAATCAAAATAAAACTTTACCCCCTATTTATACTTTTTAATCAAAATAAAACTTAATCATAGTTAACTCTTAACTAAGAAATAAAAATGATAGAAATAACCTCAACATAATATTTGTATTAATGTAAATAATTAAATATAATAATCTAATTAATCTCTTGTTCTTTTCAAATCAACCACGGGTCATTCAACTTTATTCCTTCTTTTCTTTTCTTTTAATCAAGATCTAAGTTTTTTTAAAAAAAATTATCATTTTATTGTATATATATGATTAATTATTCTTAATATAATGTTATTTCATTTCTAATAAAGTAATTATTACTAAATACTATGTCTTAGATAATAAATAATGTGTATGTTTAATTTTTATGTTTGGATTCTAGAGGAAATTTATCATTTTTGTGTGAAAATTAATATTTTTTATTTTTATAAATATTATATTTGGTAAATTAACATATACAAAATAAAAAAATAAGGGTAATTTGATCATTTATCTAAGACTTTAACGATTTTAATAGAAATTTGAATTAAAGTTAACTAAGATGATAAATATGCATATTTTTTTACACATTCTAATGGTATAAAAAATAAATAAATAGGTTATTTGGAATGATATAAAAATAAGGGAAATTGACTAAAAAAAGTCTCCCAAAAGTTTAAAATACTCAAATCAGTCATTTTTAAAATTAAATCTAAAAAAATCTAATTTTACAATTTGGAAAACACAAAAGATTAATTTATTCTTGTGCAATTAGATCATTAATATATTCCATATCTCTTAATTTTGTTAAAATATTTCACCCTCTTAATTTTATTAATATATTTCATACATTTTTATGTAGATCAATTTTTTTGGGAAAATTAATTAGATGTCCCTAGGGATATTCATTAATTAACCATTACTCCCTAGAATTTATTATCTTAACAATAAGTCCTTTAGCACCTTAACCTATTATCTTTGGGTCCCTCTTACTAATACACCCACTAACGGACGTTTGAAATTCCTATTTTATCCTTCTATTTAAACACCCCTCATCTCTTTCACTCTCTCTCCATCGACACAAACCCTAGGTTTGAGAAACCTCTGATTTCATCAAAACTGAAGAACCCCGACGGCGAGATCCACCGATACCGGCCCCCGCCTTGACAAGTTTCACCGATGCCGCCACCGCCTGGACGAGTTCCACCAACATTAGCGCCACCCATGTCCTTGGTGCACTCGATCTGCGCCGTGAAGGAGGTGGCGGTCGGCCCAATCCATGCCGCCTCGAATTAGGCGCAACTCCTCCTCCAGAAACAACTCAAAGGTTTTGAGCGGTTCCCCTCTTGATTCGTTTAGGATGTCTTGTTTGATCGATCTTATCAAAATTTATTGTGGTTGTTTTGGATCATTATGTGGTTCCATTGCGTTTTTTAATTTGATTTTGTTTGGGCGTTTTATGGATCTGGTTTTTACAGGTTTTTAGTTGAATTTGTGACGAGTTCCACCAATGTTAGCGCCACCATGTCCTTGGTGCACTCGATCTGCGCCGTGAAGGAGGTGGCGGTCGGCCCAATCCATGCTGCCTCGAATTAGGCGCAACTCCTCCTCCAGAAACAACTCAAAGGTTTTGAGCGGTTCCCCTCTTGATTCTTTTAGGATGTCTTGTTTGATCTATCTTATCAAAATTTCTTGTGGTTGTTTTGGATCATTATGTGGTTCCATTGCGTTTTTTAATTTGATTTTGTTTGGGCGTTTTATGGATCTGGTTTTTACAGGTTTTTCGTTGAATTTGTGTTGAGTTTTAGTATTAGATGAGGAGTTAGGTTGGATTGTGTAGTTTATGTATAAGAAAATTGGTTCAGAACAGCAGGTTGAGGGGGAGGGGGGGATCATTCAAAGGTAGTCTCTGTTATTGTGAAGAAAGACAAATCAAATGGAGAGGGTTCATATTTCATTGAGTTACTTTGGGAAGCATTGTATTCATGAATTTAGAAATTATAGCTGTATGTTTAGATCAATATTTTAAGTTATTTTGTTTGTTTGAGTGTGATTCTCTTGGTCTGCTAGGATCAGTAAACAAAGAAGTCTTTAAAAGATTTAGAGCCTCTTTTAATTAACATCTTTAGATTAACTTCTTATGCTTCCTATGATTACCTATGATTCAGATTTGACATATTGCCTATAATAACCTACTATATGAAATGAGAATCATAAAATGCCAAGATAGAGAGGGTATCCAATATTTGCTTGAAAGAGTACATAGTCAACTGAAAAAATATAATTTTATGCAATTAAATAGAGTGACTATATAATCATGGACTACATCAATACAGGTTAATAAGACCCACATATCTTTTATAACATGTTGAATGCATAACCAAAGTATTTAAATTTGATCAAGTTTATTGTTAGAAAATATCATACATGATTGTCATTTCTTCTTTAAGTAGGTTCTACTAGAGATAGTAGACTATTAGAATCAAAATATTGTTTGAAACACTATAATTCTGTGTATATTTTGAAAGATAGAGAGTAGTCATATCTACAAATAGAACTCAATGTATATTGTTATACTCCTCTTGTACATTGTTATGCCTCTTTTGTACATTGTTATGCTTCTTTTATATACTGTTGTGTTACCCGTGTACACTATTATGCTCCTAATATGATAAAGAAACTAGCTTAATAGTGGTCATCTTAGTATTCAAGACTCTAACTTGTTAATTTTGCTTGTATTCTTTGTAGTTATAGGGATATCCACTTGACAAAAGATTTCTAAAATTCACTGCTATGCTCATCTTGTACATTGTTATAGTTGTTGCCTTGGAGAATAAAACCTTTTTGGTTTGCGATGTTCTTATGGAACCCCTATTTTTAAGCCGGAGTTTTTGAAAAATGGATAGTGTACGACTTTAACTTGAAGCCATGTAGCCTCTTTTATCATATATTATAAATATGACAGTAATGTCCAAAATTTTCTTTAGATGAGTTGGATTTGTATGAAGGAGACTAGGAGGTGCACTAGTTAGAATGAGTGATACAATTGTCTATAAATAGGCTCTTAGGAGTTACTCAAGCTTTTAACATTGGTTTTTTTTTTTGGCATTTTTATTTTGACCTAGATGCTCAAGGAGTTACTTAAGCTTTTAGGCACGGGTCACAATTGGAGCAGTGATCTCATGGACTCCCAACTTATAGGCACAGGTTCACAGTTGGAGCAGTGATATTCAGGACTCCAACTTGTTGTCAATTTTTACAATACTTCATCTTATTATTCAACTATAGAAAAAGGTTTCTCAGACGTGTTCTCAGTGCCTGTGTGAATCATTATTATTGATTTATTTGTATCTTGGAACATTAGGGATTATTCCTCATCTTTTTTCCCTTTCATTTGTGAATTCACTGTTATATTTTCTCTGTTATACTCCTCATCTACAGATTGATTAACATATTTTATATTTAATATGCAAAATCTTAATATGATATAGAAACTTGAAGATAAAATGACTCGTTTGCAGAAAATAGCAATCTTTCTCTTTATGCCCTATTATAATAATTTTGTACAATGTTATATTGTCATTATACAATGTTAAATTCTTCATGTACACTGTTACTAGTCTGTGTACACTCTTATTTATATCTGATATATTTTCTCCTTAATGTGCAGGTCCAGTGGTTGAATATATATTTTAGTTTGCACAATTTTATGCATGATGTTATTGACGGGCCACTCGCAAGGGATAACCAATGCCCACAACAATCAAATGGGTAAGAGTTATTCTTATACTGTCATTAATCATGTCCCAACATAAGTGATATGATATTAATTAAATTATGATGCTTTTAGGGTTGTGGTATGTTTGTCATCAAATACAGCAATGACCGCATAAAGGAAACGAGCATGGAATGGGGGCAATATGACATATCAAGTTCCAAGGGGAGCATCCAGGAAAAGTTATTCGAAAAACGAAAGAGAATGATACTCAGATAATGAGTTTTCAAAAAAAGTGTAAAAGTTATAAACAAAATATGTAAAAACTATTCTATGGTAATTTTATAAATTCGTGGTGGTGATTTAAGCATCAGATGATTTAAATTCATGGTGGTGATTTAAACATTAGATAATTTAAATCCATGGTGGTGATTTAAATAGCAGACGTAACTCCAAAATTCACTACTCTTGTACATTGTTATGCTTATCATGTACATTATTATATTTTATGTTATGTTGGGAGGGAAGGAAAACAAAGAAGAGATGGGGCTGGGGTTAAAAAAGGAAAAAAATTGGTAGGGTTAATGGATGGATGGATGGAATGAGCTAAACAAAATGGATGGATGTATGAAGGGACCTAAAGAAAAGTAAAAAAAAGTCAAGTGACCTATTGTTATTACAGTGGTATCCCCAGGGTCCCCTAATTAATTTCTCCATTTTTTTATTGTAAATTTTTTGTGATTAGATGGATTTTGTTAAAATGTACCAATATAATTTGAGTTTTTTATTATGAAATCCTTAAATGTTGATGTTTTTTTTTTAAAAAATGGATATATATTAATGATATCACAAAAATATGTAAATAGCCAAAAAAATAAAAAATGTGAATAAAGATTTAAAATCTAAAATATTATCTGTTACATTGGGGCACAACACATATTTAAATTATATATTATGATTATACACAATGAATAATGATAAACAATATCATATAATATATATATATAAAACATACAGTATGATACATAATAACAAAATCTTTAAGATGATTGATTTTCGTCATGTATAGAAAGATTGTTGTTTTGTAGGAAAAATAAGTTTTTAATGTATAATAAATAGAGATATTAAAGATTTAATTACATAAGGACATATTAGAAATAAGACTTTTTTAAGTATAATTTTAAAAAATGGCTAATTTGGGTATATCAAACTCTTTGGAAAAAAAAATTGGTCATTTTTCCTAAAATTATTATTTTGTTGTCATGTTTGTAGATACTGATATATAATGAGAACTCAAATACTGAATCAGAAACAAAAATGCTTTTGAAGAAAGAAATTATTGGTTGACAGTGATTTTTTCTTTCTTTCTTCTTCTCCTTCTCTTTCGACGTCTCTTCTGGTTCGAGTAACTTACAATGATCCATTGTTTATTTTTTGTTACTACATATGATCCATTATTAGTTATAGTAGATTGAATTTTTTTTTTTTTGTGGTGAATTTCGGATAAATTGTGCCTGATCAAAAACTTCTTAAATCTATATTTTTTATGTTACGGGTCTTTGTTAATGTGATGCAAAACCCTATATGAAAAAAAAAATATTGGTCATGACAAAATCTGCAAAAATTTCTGGTTTCATATTCTCGGTAGGCTTAAACACCTAATAGATGTCATGTTTTTTTATTTGTAATTATTTATTTATTTTTGGTTAAATCTTCCCTTGTTAGCAGGCTGTAAAAAATTCAAGTCTCTAATGTCATGTTTAAATCAATGTTCATAGAATACATTATCTATAAGATTTTCCAATGTAGTTGATGTGTTTTATGAAGTATAATTTTTTCCCCCATCAAATAGTGAATTGTTGTTCTTTCCCTTCTTCATCTTGATCATGTATCTAAAAAAAATCTACAGATTTGAAGAACTTCATATTCTTAGAAAGAGTTTATGTATAATGTATGATGATATTGATAGAGTCATAGAAAATGGACCATCTACTTGTTTTTTTATGCATGTTTTGTGTTTTGATCAATCAGACGGTTTTAAATTTATTAAATCAAATGGATTCATTCATCACATATGAACCCATTCATGATTTGATGCATTTTCAACCGTTTGATTTTTATCGTCGCTCATTTTCAAGGCTTATTTTTTTAATGCCAAATGTGTCAAATATTATAAGTACGACTCTTCGACAATATTTAATCAAATTGATTGATATTTCACAATGTGAGGGGTTGGATATCTTTTTAATTTGTTCCTGTTTTTGATAAAGTTTTTTTTTCATTTTTATCTTTTTGAAAATCATTCTCATGTAAAACACTTCTACTATCTATTTGTAAAAAGTATTGCACTATAAGTATTTCGAAGTTCTTCAGGTTTGGTTGTTCTTTTTATCAAGCTCCATGAAAAATCAGCAACTTACAGTCTCTTAGCATTGCTATATGTATCTTTATTTTTCCATTTTAGATGTGAATAGTTCTATTCTTAATATGTAACAAGAACAGCAGGAAGGCTTGGGGTTCTGAAGCCTTGTCACAAATACAACAAATTATTAATATTTTTAGAGCTCTTTAGTTCAATACCACATTTGTTTTTGTGGAATGTAAGATTGCTCAGTTTAGTGGTTGAAAGATTTTTTTTTTTTTCTCAGTGGTTGACAGAGATATTAGCAACCTGAAATTTTGGGTGCCAGTCTTGCTCACCTTGTTAGAAAAAAAAAAGAGTTTGTGAAACAAAGATATAGAGTAAGCACCACATATTCATACAAATAAACGAATGGGAAATAAATAAGAGATTGGACTATATCCCTCTTTTTGTTTCTCCAAATTCCTATACATCATATCAATTTGTAAATCTCCTTTCTTTCAAGTCATTATTTATACAAAATTGGGAAAGTATAATCTTTGTTTGTGTGGTTACATTGTAATAACCTTCGGGCGTTTTTATATTAGAAATTTGAGAATCTTCACATTAGCTTCCATTTTGCAGTAAAAAAGAAGGATTAGAAGTTACAGTAGAAGAAGCGAAGAAGGGAGAGGAGTTGTCAGATCATCGGGACTAAAAGCTCTACTTCTAGAGTATCTGCTTTTCTGCTCAACTAAATTGTTCCTCCACACACTTAGGGAGAGTGGCTTACTGGAGATTTCAGCTTATAACACTTCCATGAAGGCCCCACATAACTACATATTCTCCTTCTTTCTCAGTATCTTCCATTTGATCATGCACCTTCTCAGGATGTTTAAGAAATCAAGAGGTGAATCACGAGACTGGGGTAGTCTCCCAGACGTCGTCCTCTTATCGACGTTGAAAGAGCTTACCAGTCTTGGTGATTTCTTTGCTTTCAATCGCGTGTGCAGTAGGTGGAGGTCTGTTTCAAAGATCGTGAAGAGGGAATACATGGCAACTCAACCTCCCTTGCTATTTCAAAGCAGTGATGGCTTTTACAGTTGGAAAGAGGAGAAATTATACACACAAAACAATCATCCTTCATTTGAAAGAGGATCAATCATTGACTTCTCTAATGGCTATTTGATCTTCTTGTGTGACAAGTCTTACGAACGATTTTTTTCCCTAGTCAATCCGATCACTGGGGTTGAGGCTCTAACAAAGTTCCCCACTCTCCCCAACTATATTGGATCCAGATATGTGTCTGTTAAACGTGCAAGTCTGATGTCCTCACCCACATCTCCTGATTGCGTGCTTATGTTTTCGGATGACACTTTCATTTTGCTCAGTCGTCCAGGTGATCGAGAGTGGACTGTCTACCCAATAGATGATGAGGATGGAAAGATCTTGTGTGAGACCTTTTTCAATGGGAAGGTTTATGCTCTAAACAAGAAAGGTCATCTTTTAATACTTGATCATATAAAGCGGATCGTACTTGAAGTAGCAAACAAACAATTTTCACCTTGGAACATGACATGGCTTGTTGATTGTGGTGGAGAGCTCTTTGCAATTGAATTCATCAATGATTATAATGAAGTAAAGTTGGTCATCCACAGGTTTGCACCCACGACATGCGTGTGGGTGGTGATGCTAGAAAATTTGGGTGATCGCGTATTGTTTTTGAACTCGAGAAGGGGTGCTTTCTGGGATAATGCATCCAGGTGGGGAGGTTGTGGGAACTGTATCTACTTCCATGGTCCTTTGCATTATAATGGACTTTTTGATCCATATGAAGGATGGAAGGATTGAAAGGATTGAGGACCTCCCAATCTCTATAAAGAGCTATTATAAATCTTTCTGGATCAGCCCAAAACTCTGTAGTTAAAGTTTGGTTTTAATTTAAAGAATGCAAGGATTGCGGTGGAGGCTTTGCTTTACATTACTTTAGTTTAGTTTTGTTTTTTTGGTCAATACTAATGAAAATTCCAGGTTGAATGAGTACACTTTTACATCTTTCACATGGTGACGGTGTTTTTTATTTTTGCTTGGTTACATGGTGATGGAATTAGACTAATAAAATAAATGATTTAACTCTGATAATTGATTGTTTAAAGGAAAGCCTTCTGACATGTGATACAAACCAAGTTGGAACAATTTTGTTTTTGATTGGTAATCAAAGGGGTTGTATTAATATGAAGTGGAACAATTTTTGTTCATTAATGATCCTGAGGCCTGTACAGTCAGATTGTGTAACATTTGCTAATATAATGCTCTTGAGAGAAAAACAAAGCATCCAGAGATCGTCACTAATCAAATGACAGTGTGTTATGGTAGAATCGAAAGCTAAAATTTTTTTTGGACAGATGCGTTTGGGAACGATTTTGAAATATATATATATATATATAGGGAAGCGATTCGATGCGGGAATGCGGTCGTGCGGGAAGCGATCACGGGCCGTCGATCACGGGTTCATCGCATCAGACGGTCGGGGACGATTCATCTCGACCGTTGGATGCGATGAACTCGCGATCGAACGGTCGACATCGTTTCCCGCACGGCCGCATTCCCGCACTGAATCAGTCGCGTATATATATATATATATATATATATATATATATATATATAGAGGGTGATTACCTGCGGCGAATGGCAGGTGCGGCGTCGATCACGGGCCGTCGATCACGGGTCCATCGCATCGGACGGTCGGGTGCGATTCACGTCGACCGTTGGATGCGATGTACTCGCGATCGAACGGCACACGTCGCGGCCGCACCCGCCGTTCGCCGCACCTAATTGCTCGCCTATATATATATATATATATATATATATATATATATATATATATATATATATATATATACACCCGAGTGATAGCGTGCGGTCGGGTGCGGATTTGACGTGAGTCGTCCAATCGCGGGTCCATCACGTCTGACGGTCGATGTGAATCACACCCGACCGTTCGATGCGATGGATCCATGAACGACGGCCCATGGTCGACGCCGCACCCGACCGCACGCCGCACCTAATCACTACTATATATATATATATATATATATATATATATATATATATATATATATATATATATAACAACTTTTAGTTATAATCAATGTTTTTAAAAACCAATACGCTCATTACCTGAAAAAATTAATAAATTGAACCGTAATATTATTGTGACATAATAATACAATTAATATTATTAATTAAATAAATTTTCAAAAATATGAAATATTTTAAAACATTTCATAAAAATTATACTTCGTTATGATGAGTAGAGGGGATTAACAAAATATATAGGACTGAGTGTAACAGCACTGTGGATAATATCAATTTATCTCAGATAAGTCCATGTCTCATCCAAGACGGGAACTAAACATCTGGATTCCTATGTACAGAGACAACCCCCCCCCCCCCCCCCCATGTAGATTTATCAGTTCTCTTGAGGGTTGGTTGAGATCACTCTTTCACTTTTGGATCTGACTACCGCCACCACCTTCGATGACATACACATCGGATTTGTAATGTTAAATGGAATATTATTCGAATATTCAGACTAGGGCATGTTTAGCACAAGAACTAAAACGAAAAAGGCATTTAAAAAAGCTGGATTGTTGAATTAATAAATTTTTTGAATTTTTATTTCAAATATTGATTCCTGAATTAAAAAAAACTCCCAAAAAAGTTCCACCTTTATTCCAAAATCTACTTTTCAATATGTAAACGGACCCTGATATTTTGAATTTTAGTATGAAAAAATCAATAACAATGATTTAATTGGGATTCGTTTTTTTTTAAGTCCACATTTAAATATGTACTAGTTATTTACATATACCAAATATTGATATGAATAGGGATTTAATTGGGTTGTATAATATTGATACGAATAACACGGCATATTCAAAATATTTATAGAATATTGAATAATCTAAAAAACTCATTAATATATAGAATAATTAAATTTATATACCGTGTAAATTTTTAATATTATAGTAAAAAAACATGATAAAACTTTATAGATTTCAATTAATAACATAGATTTAGTAATATCTTTAATTTTGAATTATTAAAATTTAAATATAATGATACAATTGATTTAAACCTGATTTTAAAATCTTATATATTTATGAATTATGATTTATATAAATTTGATATGAAATCTTAATCTTTAATAAATAGATATGAGTAGATCAAAATAAAAAAATGAAAAGTATGGGTCACTTTTCTTTAATAAGTAAATAATAGATATAAATCATTACGATTTTTTTATTGATATATAATATGAAATGTTTCTGTACATGTATATTGATATATTTGGATAAATTTGTTTCTATATCAAGGCTTCTGTTTTTCATTCTTTCGATATTCTTGGCCACGTAATTAATGTCGTATCTATTATTTTGTTGTCATGTTTGTTGAGATATATGTATAATGAGAACTCAAATACTGAATGAAAAAAAAAAGCTTTTAAAGAAACAAATTATTGGTTGACAGTGATTTTTTCTTTGTTTCTTTCTTCTTCTTCTTCTTCTTCTTCTTCTTCTCTTCCGACGTCTCTTCTGGTTCGAGTAAGTTACAATGATCCGTTGTTTATTTTTTGTTACTACATATGATCCATTATTATGTGAGTTATAGTAGATTAAATTTTTTTTTCTTGGTGAATTTCGGATAAATTGTGCCTGATCATAAACTTCTTAAATCTATATTTTTTATGTTACGGGTCTTTGTTAATGTAATGCAAAACCCTACATGACAAAAAATATATTGGGCATGACAAAAAATCTGCAAAAATTTCTGGTTTCATATTATTGGAAGGCTTAAATACCCAGTAGATGTTTATATATATTTTTTATTGGTAAGTATTTTTTTTTTTTTCAAATCTTCCTCTACACTAAAGTCCCTTCACTAAGGAAGGGATACTTCTCCATTCTATCAAGATGAGATTCGTTAATAGATGTCATGTTTAAATCAATGTTGAAAGAATATATTATCTGAAAGGTTTTCCAATGTAGTCGATGTGTTTCATGAAGTATAATTATATATATATATATATATCAAATAGTTAATGGTTGTTCTTTCCCTTCGTCAACTATTTTGTCTTGATCACGTATCTGAAAAAAAAAATTCAGATTTGTGAACCTCATGTTCTTAGAAAGGGTTTCCATAAAATGATGAAGTTGATGAGTAGATAAAAATGTTCAAATCTTTCTTTACAAATGTATTACATCTATGACTTGACATGGTAATGTTGATGAGTAGATAAAATTTTTGGGTGCCTGTCCATTTAGAAAAATTAAAAAAATTATAATAAAAATAGAGTATGTGAAACAAGGATTATCCAGTAAGCACCACACATTCATCCAAATGAACGAATGGAAAAAAAGAGAGATTAGAATGGAAACTATACCCCTCTTTTTGTTTCTCCAAATTCCTATACATCACATCAATTTGTAAATCTTTTTTCTTTCAAGTCATTATGTATATAAAATTGGGAAGCGATTACTTGAAGTAATTTTCTTCTCTTTGGACGGTCAAAATTGAGGTATCTACAGAGAGCAGAGACTAAAGATGGAGAGTGTGAGACTAACAGAGATTAGAGACAAAAGAGAGAGAGAAAGGTTCCCCTAATCCCCTTAGGCTGGGAGAGTTGGAGCCTTGGACCTTGCCACATTTTAGAGATAACTTTCACTTAGAAAGAGCTTTGAAGAAATGGAGATTGGAGAGAGAGAGCTTCTACCACCACTTCAATTTGATTGAAGTTTTCACTTGGAGAGAAAGAGAGCACTTGAACACTAGGGCATTTGGAATTTCAACACAAAACTAGAAAATTTTAGAGGAAGAAGAGAGTGTAGTAGTGGAGTAGATAGATTTATGAGTGAATTGATGAATAAATGGGTGGATGGGGAGAAGTATTTATATGTAAAATTTGTGTAAAAATTACCTCATACACCCTTGAATATAATTGTTTTTTTGGATGGGGGTAAGGTAATTTAATCAACTAAGAGACATTTTCGGTTGGCCCGTCCCAACAGCTAGTTGGACTAGCCGTTGGGTGGAGTGGGCCGTGCCATACCAGCACGACGGGCCTAACGGGCCGTGCCAGAAATGGCACGATAGGCCGGGGGCAAGCCCAGCCCACGCAGCCACCCAAACGGGCCGGCCCACGGCACGGTCCAGTTCGTGCCGTGCTATGCTTGCACGGGACCTTAGCGGGCCGTGTCGGGCCGGCCCGTCCCGTTGAACACCTCTAGCAGTGGCGTAGTCAAGATTATATAATAGTGGAGAGAGATTACTTTTTTATTATTATTTCAAGAAATGGTGAAAATTTTGGGGGGTGTGAAAAAATCTAATATAATAAATTAAAGATAAAAAATATTTGAATACATTAAAATAAATATGTGAAAATAAAGGAAAAAAAAAGAGATATTAAAAATTTGAGTCTTCCTTGATTTGGGTAAAGATTTGAGTAAAAACTTGATTTGATATGAGTATGGGTAAATGGTTGGAGAGGGTTTTAGATAATTTTTACACAAATTTAAATTTGAGTAAAAATTTGAGTATATGATTATAAATGCTCTAATAAATTATATTTAAATAAATATTTTCATATAAAATATGAAAAATCCAATTTAGTTCTGTACAACAAAAATGCTTCTCACTTTTCTATAAATTCAATTCTGCTAATTAGACAGCTACGGCTCACCAACATTAAAAAAAATAAAGAGAAAAATGCAAGATAACTCAGACGGATTGATGGGCATATGTGGTATTCAATAATACTTAATAATGTAAATGCAGTTTTATTTTAAATATTTTATCGAATATTTTGTATACAAATTTTAAATATCAGAATACTTTAAAAATCATATTAAAATTTTGTTTAAGGGCTAATGAAAAAAACGTTCGATGTAATTAGAAAAATATCATTTCAGTCTTTACCGACACCCCCAACAAACCATGTACATGATTAACCTTTTAACTATACAATAAAAGTTACCAGAATGCCCTTACCCCTTATTTTCAAAAAATAAATATAGCTCCCTAGAAACTTATATAAATTGAAAAATGTTTTTATAAAATTGGTAAATCCTAACAGGTTTCTATCTTATTAGATAATATTTATTTTAGTCCATACTTTAACTGAAATTAACTGGACATGTGGTTGACTCTAACAATATATGATAAATTACGATAATACTCTTTTAAAGTTTACTTGATTAATATTATTGCAGTATATTAGTCAGATTTGTGGTTGACTTTAAGAGGATTATTGATTTTACATTGATATTTTTCAATTTTTCATAAGTTTTCAAGGAGTTATCTTGATTTTTCTCTTTATTTTTTTTTAATGTTGGTGAGTATGAATAGCAGAAGAATTTATAGAAAAGTGAGAAGCATTTTTGTTGTCACAGAGACTAAATTGGATTTTTCATATTTTATATGAAAATATTTATTTAAATATAATTTATTAGAGCATTTATAAAAATTGTGATATACTCAACTTTTTACTGAGTGCAAATTTAAATTTGTGTAAAAATTATCTAAAACCCTCTCCAACCATTTAGAGGCCCATACTCATATCAAATCAAGTTTTTACTCAAATCTTTACCCAAATCAAGGAAGACTCAAAATTTTAATATCTCTTTTTTTTTCCTTTATTTTCACATTTTTTTCTAATGACATTTTTTTATCTTTAATTTAATTATATTAGATTTTTTCACACCCCCCAAAATTTTCACCATTTCTTGAAATAATAATAAAAAATAATCTTCTTTCTTAAGTCTTATATTTGTTTTTTAACTTCTTATTTTTACCCTAGTAAAAAAAAAATTACTTTTACATTTTTTTTAAAAAAATTGGATAATAATAATTTTTAAATTTAAATATTTTGAAGGAAAGAAAAATTGAGTAGTAAAAATATTTAGGGAAAAGACTTTGAAAATGTTTATATGAAATAATTATAAGAAGATGTGGAATTTTTAAAAGATTTGAGTAAAACACAAAGTGATGGTTAGATACACATCATATCAAATCAAGCTTTTACTCAAATTTGAAGTGAAATTTGAGTATAAGTTTGAGTAAGGATTGAAGATGACCTTAGAAAAATATAATTTAGGGACTAAATCCGTTCTTTCTGGATATCTATGATAATTTTTTAATTACTAAAACCGATTGATGAAAGAGTTATATCAATTGTTTTTTCTAAAATTAACCAACTAAAATTATATAAAAACCCACGTCACACCCCCCCCAACGGAAGAACAGAAATAAAGAACAGAAAAAACAAAAACAAAAAACCCGTTTTTCTTTCCCACCCGAAGCGGCGACGCCCTCTTCCCAGCACCCAACACTACGTCCCCTCTCATATTCGACAGCGATGCCCCCTCTCTATAACCCTAGGTTTCATATTTCTACTTTAATCTTTTCCTTCAATCTAGGGTTTCAGATTTTGATACATGCAGTTCTATGGTTTATGTGAATTTTATTTTATTGAATGTTATTTGTAATACTTATGTAATGTTGGTTGATAAACGGTTGATGTTTATATGGAGATCTAGATTTGTTTTTTAGTTTTTCATATGCAGATCTAGATTTATGTAAGGCTGATGTTTTTTTAGATGTTTAAACTTAAAATATTATCTAGAATGTATGTTTTTTTTTTATTGGTAGTTAAAAATTGTATTGCTATTAAAACAAATAACCACACTGCAAAGTGGTCAGGAAAGGGATTCAAATATTCGTGAAATCATAGTGCGTTTTATCTTTCAAAATTTGTCTTCAAAATTTTTCTTATTATTTTGTTTCTTTTGCAGTTATTGCTATAAGTGTTTGCTTATGCTAATTCTTATCTCTGTTCAACTGGGTTTTACATTTCAAAATTGGATTCCTTGTTCAATCAAACAATGTATTCACTCAACTCTGCTCCTCTGTTTTATCTAATGAAATCTTTATTATTTTAACATAGCGACACAACTTTTGAATTTATATGACTTGTTAAAAATTAGCAATTATCTGGTATACAGCCATCTAATAACCCAGTTTCTATTGTCAATTTCTCTATCAAATGCTAAGTTTTGTTTGCAACTGCGAGCAAACAAACGAAGACTTGGGGCAGAAAAAGTGAATGTGTTTTTTATAGTCCTTGTGTATGATTTAAATAAAGTACATCCATAATCAACTCCCATTTCAGTAGTTTAGCACCCCATTCAGTTCAATATTCCAAATATTTTTTACTTAAATATGTACATTAGCTTCCATTTTGCAGGAAGAAAGGAGGACCAAAGAGGGGAGAATAGACTGAAAACTTCACTGCGGCAGATTTTCCTGTTTTTGTGCTCAAGAAAATTGTTCCTCCACAGTTGTGAGAAGAAGTTTAGTTGAAAAAGAACAGACATATGCCAGCCTACCTTTTATTTCTGTCCCTTTTCTTTCCCAGTATCTTCTATTTGACCATGCGCCTTTGTGGGATGTTTAAGAAGCTGAGAGAGAGACGGAGAGATGAGCAGGAGAAGTTGGAGAGGTCAGTCCATGTCCATTGTAGTGTGGCCACCAAGTCAAGTCAGCCGCTTCAAGATAAAAAAAATAACGAGATTAGTAGTGGGGTCACCAAGTCAAATCAACTTTTTCAAGATGGAAAACAGTACGAGATTAGTAGTGTGGCCACCAAGTCAAAGGGTGGAGGTTTACAAGATGCTGGAGAATTACAAGATGCTGGCGTAAGGGAATTGCCAAGTCAAATTACAAGATGCTGGAGAAAACAGCCGCTTCATGATGGAGAATTACAGGATGCTGGCATTAGGGAATTACCAAACTGGTGTGACCTCCCAGATCTTGTTCTCTTATCTATCTTGAAGCGGCTTACGAGCCTTGGTGATTTCTTTGCTTTTAGTCGTGTATGCAAAGGGTGGAGGTTGGTTTCAGATTTCATGAAGAGGGAATACATGGCAACTCAACCTCCTCTGTTGTGTGGAAGTACCTCTCATCGTGACTTCTATAGTTGGAAGGAGGAGAAATTATATAAAAAGGATCAACCTGCACTAAAGGGTGGAATGATCCTTGGGTTTTCTCATGGATTTTTTATATTGTTGCACGAGTCTGACCAAAGATTTATTTCTTTAGTGAATCCTGTCCCTGAAAAAAGATTTTTTTCTTTAGTGAATCCTATCACTGGGGTTGAGATTATGGCAAACTTCCCCCTGCTCCCTGAATGTCTTAATTCCAGATATGTTCTTAGTAATGCAAGTCTGATGTCCCCACCCACATCTCCTGATTGCCTGCTCTTGCTTTCCGATCTCAAATTCATTTTCCTCTGTCGTCCAGGAGATCTAAAGTGGGCTGTCTTTCCAAGAGATTACGGGAGGAGTGTGATCTTGTGTGAGATCTTTTTTAAAGGGAAGGTTTATGCTCTGAACGATAGAGGACATATCTTGATATATGATCCTTCTCATCATCCAAAATTTACCTTTTTAAGGGCACAAAACAATCCGTTGTCAAAATCCAAATATCGGAGTAGTACACGGCTTGCTGATTGTGGTGGAGAGCTCTTTGCTATCCAATGTTTTGAATATTCCAATCGTCAAAAGAAAGTAAAGTTTGTCGTCCAAAGGTTTGATTTCATGACATGTGAGTGGGTGAGGCTGAATAACCTGGGGAGTAATGTGTTGTTTCTGGACACGTGGAGGGGCGCTTTTTGGGATGATGCAGCCAACTGGGGAGGTAGTGGGAACTGCATCTACTACTTGCCTAATACTTTGGTTGAAGAAAAGTTTTATGTTTTCCACATGAAGGATGGAAGGGTCGAGGACATCTTCTTCCCCGGACCTTGTTTTTCATTGTGCTGGGTATTCCCAAGGCTTTGCTGTTAAACGTTTCTAGTGTCTGTGAGCAATGCCTAACAAGCTAGTAAAGGTGGCCTTTCACCTATAGTATATTATTATTGGATTAATTATGTTTCTGATTATGTGATGGACACATCAAACTACTTTTTCTTCTCCCATTTTATATCTATACATGCGGTGTTTGTTTCTTGTGTTTTTAGTTCAATAGTTGATGTTTAATTGAACAAGTTTCTTCCTGCCTCAAATATTACTATGCAATTGATGGTATGCGAAATTTTTCAGTTTCTCTTTATTTTCATTTATCATCACAGGCATAGATTATCTACAATCATATCACATAGAAAATTAAAATAATGTCTTACTAATGTCAATAGCTAGTAATAACTATTAATTATTCGCTTTGAATTTTATTCTGCTTTTTTGTTGCTTGGTTGAATATATCTTATTTCAACTGAAAAACAGAAGTAAGGTTGTCAATGTTGTTTGGGAAACTGGAACATACTTATTTCATCTGCGGCCTAGTTATTTTAGCTTAATTTGATGTTAATAATCCTTTTAGGGATAAGATTTTATGCTATCAAAACCTTTTATACCACCATCCGTTATAAAAACAAAGGCCCTATTTCATTTTGAAGTTTACTTCTATTTGGTAGAGATTTTTTGTTCAGATTACAGTACAGAATTTAAAGTTCATTGTCTTCCACAAGTCAAGACAAGTGTCAGTTATTGTGGTTTTATTCAAATGAATTATAGACCCGTAATTGTTTGTTTATTCTGTTACTTTATTCAACTGTTTGAAAAAATTGTATATCGGAATTTTTTTTAGGGCTTGGTTGGATACTGTGCAAATAGGGGTGAGTTTTCATTTGCGTATGGTCAAACACAATATCTTATTTGGTTATGATAATTAAGTGTAATAAATAAAATCACTGGGTTCTTATTTACTTCATCAAATGGGACAATCAAAATCCCAACCCAATTGTTATTTGTAACGATTTTTATTTCCTCACCTCTAAGATGGCGTTTGGTTTAACTGAAAATCCGCACTTATTTTACTTAATCCGGAAAATCAGTACTTATTTTCTAAATTCTTGTTTGGTTGGATCCCAAATTTAACACTTAAAAACCCTGCTTTCAGCACTTTCTCCCACTGAAAAATCAGCATTCTCGACCTTGCTTATTATTCCGCACTCGCCTTCCGTCAGTTTAGAGCCCCTGCGAAAAGACCCTTCTGTCCCTGCCTAATACCTGTAATTACCAAGGGTATTTAACCCTTCTTTTCACAAACTCTCTCTCCTTTCGAAGGCCACAAATCGATTTTTCCCTTTCGAACCCCAGGAAACCCTAGCAGATGCTCCACCACCATCACCAGGACAACCAAACAACGACAGCTCCATCTCCCGTCGATCTCAACTTTCTCAACGAAAATTACTGGCGGAGGAGCTCTGCGACCTCTGCTTCGTCGACTCTACTTCGCACGGCCCAAGCCCCCGTCACCGTCTCCTTCCCCCCTCCGCATGTATATTGTTCTTGTTACAAGCTCAAGCTCGGAGAGATCGTGACCACCATCCCACCATCGGTCCTTCCCCTTCTCTCTCTCTCTCACGCTTTCTTGAGTAGATCTGATTTTAGTCTTGAAGGATTGGATGTTGAGAATCGTAGATCTATGGCGGGGATCTTTTAATCCGTGATTTTGTGATGCGTATTTAGGTTTTTCGTTATTTTGAGTTTGAATTTTCGTGTGATTCAAGTTGATGTTTAAATAATCTGAATTTGTGGAAGAATTTATGAATAACGAGTTCTCACCTAAAAAATCAGAATTTTGGATTGGATTGTTTTAAAGAGTCATTCTAGTTGGTTTGCATTTGCGATATCACTTTCACTGATCTTTGTTTCTGTATGATGTGATTTTATAAATTATTGATGCTTGTTGTATATAGCGCCTTATCGTTTTAGCAAAATTTCTGGGTACCATTGAAGATGCAGGACTGAAGTGATTTTCATTGTAAGCGCCTGTCTTATCATTTTCTTTGTTATGGATACATTTTTTAATATCACCAGTCTGTAAGTCCATGTTATGTTCATGTTTGAATGGTTTTTTGTGTGTCAGATTCACATAATTTGAATTTATGAGAAAATGAAGGAATGGTTATTCTATGTTTTTCTTTTTCCTTATAACTGGGGTCCAAACAAGGAGAAGAGAAGAAATTCAGAAAATGCTTTTTCTAGATGACCATAGAACTATTTTAACAATGTCATTCATTCTATCATTCATATTAGGTGTTAATTAGAGTTTTTATGCTGAAAATAGTTTTATGTGCATGAGAATAAGCACAGCCATAAGTAAATTGTATCATTCCATTTACAATAAACAACAACTGAAGGCACGAGTTACATTGCACAAGCTTCACATGCTTATCTTATTTTCAAAATTGATATACACTGAAATAGATAATTAAAAAAAAATTACAGACAATATAATATAAACACCATTGTAATTAGATCTCAAAAATATGTGAAGATAGACATCATCCATTGCTCTTGTTCTTAAGAAACCTGCATTTATGATTTCCATTCCTAATTCATTCACCAAAAGGTATTGTGTGAATAAATACTGAATGACCCTTGCCATTCATTCATGAATACTTGCCTAGTATTGATTTCCCATCTCTTCCTCCTCTTCTTATATTTTTCCTATGTTGTAGCATTGATGTTGGGGGTTATTTATTTTTGAAGGGCCTTACCTTGCATTATTTATTAGTTCTATTGCAAGGTGTTGCATGGGATGCTTCATGTGTATTTTTAGAAGACTGCAGACCTGTAAGTGTGTGCTGAGGGGTTGGAATTGTATTGTGTGCACTTGTATTTGATGCTGGCCAACTAAAAGTTTGTCATAAGGTTGAATTGAATTGGATTGGATTATTTTTTGCGGCAATGAAGAAAAATGGTCCTTTGTCATTGCTTTTGTTTGGGCATTCACTATTGTGTCTGTGTAAAGCTTTGATTGCTCTGTTTTGATACTCAAAACTACATCAATACCAAGCTCATGAACTTTCAATAGGCAAAACTAGTTCTGCATGTCGTAATTTCATTTGACTTTATACTAGAAACAAGTGAAACAATAATAACTAGTGTCTCAAATAAGTGCATCAATATACAAACCTCTGATCTGACTAATGTTTGCAGGAACCTTTTCTACTATCTGGACTTGCTGAGAATATCATTCGAATTTCAGGTTGAGGATTTATATGCTCTGTTATATGTATATATATGTATAAAAACAAACTTTTTTAAGTCCGCCTTTGGATTTTCCATTGCCGGTCCCAAGCCCAGAATAGAAGGAGAAGAAAAGTGTGTAAATAATTCAGTATTTAATGTATAGTTTGTAATGATAATATTATATGGGTGGACTCTATGCATAGGAGGGAAAATGTTGTAATAATTGCAAGACCTCTACTATAAGATGCGTCATGTGATTTATTCGCAGGTTTGAAATGTCCAGGTTTTCATGCTATGAGTTGAATTTTTGTAATTTTATATTATATGGTAAAGTGTATTTCTATGTTTATCGATAGGAAAAAAAAAAGATATGATCAGTGCTTGAATTGTAGAATAAAATGATTTGTAGCTATATGATTACTATTGAGTAAGGCTGCGTTTGGTTCGGCTTATTTTTAGTATGCTAAAGGCGTCAATTAAGTGATTTTTTTCTAGTTGGGCTGTTTGGTTGATAACTACTTAAAGCTGAAAAAATACGCCTTTCAGCCCAAAATCGACTGATTTTTTCAGCTTTCTTAACTACACTTATTAATCCGCCACTCGTCAATCGCCTAATCCATAACCGAGTGAAAAGACCAATATGTCCCCGCTAATATCCCTTATTTACATAGGTATAAAAAAGGGATTTTTGACCTTCTCTCTCCTCTCCCAACTCATTTTTCGTATGCGCCGCTGCCGAGTCCCTCTCGAAACCCTAGACGAGGCGATCCATACAAATCCCGTCTGATCTGCTCCTCCATCGCCCCTCCGTCGACGACGACCCGGCCCCCATCAACGTCTCATCTTCATCGTCTCTGCTTCATCCTCTCTCCGTCGCGAGACCTGGCCCCCATCTCACATTTGACATTTCAGATCGCATCCCCGGTGAGATTGGAGGTTCTCAACAGGTCGTCTTCGCTTTTTTTTTTTGGTTTTTGGACTCTGTATTAGTTGGGGCGATTTTTGGGGTTGTTTTAAATTGATAGAGTTACGTAGTCATGCATTGCTAGATTCTTTATGTGTCTGTGTATTTGTGATTTTTGTTGATGTGGGTGTGTGCTTTGATTAGATTTTGTGGGATGCTTATGGAACTGAAGAATTTTAACAATTTTGATCAAATTATATAATTGAATTGAGAGAAAAATGGGTCTTACTAATGCCTCGATTTCTTGTTAGTAATAGTTTTTTTTTTGTTTTTTATTGGTCTTCTATTTCTCGTTAGCTTGACTAATTCGGTTATCAAACACACTGTTTTAACATTGCCTCTGTATAGTAGTTATACAACATAATGGACTATACAATTGTCAACGATAAATCTTTCCTAAGGCTGCATCACTTCTTATTATGTCTTCCATGTATTCATGAATTGAATGAGTTTATGAGAGTAGTCTTCATGACAGGTAGATTGAATGAAAACTCTATGAATTTGTGTTTTGTACTGATCAAGCATTGCAATAATCTGCTTAATTTCCATATTTATTGCTAGATGGGATTGTGTTCTTGTAATTAGGACCCTTATGTGCTTGATTGACGATATACTGTATGGGTCTATCACTTCCTATAGTCACAACAGTTTAAGCATATCCAAATGGCCCTTAAAAAGATATCATTGATAAATCTTTGAGTTTAACCTTATTATCAGTTGTGTGATCATGGTTGATACATCAGATCCATTTATACTCAATATACTCTATATGCCAGGTTGTCCTTAAAATCTTCATCCATAATTCCTGAGTTTGGTTACTATATTTTCATTTCTTATTAATATTGTAGTTAGTTTATACATTAATGTACCTTACATATAATGCTAAAGAAGAACAATGATGTTTAACTTTTCATGAGATCAGTAATAATTGAATGTGTTTGTCAGTCATGCAAAGTCCCTGTGAAAAATGCTTCTGGGATGAGGTCCAACCCATTTTTTTTTATAGGGAAAAACAAAAGAAACCATAGCTTAATGTATTTATGAAATTGTGTTCCATCAAGTTTTTTCAAGATCTCTAATAGGCCATTCAAGCATATCCATGTTTATGAATCATGCTGTTTTAGGGTCATGTTCATTAATTCATGGATGCCATTGGTATTTGTTCTTCCAGTCATTGCTGGTGGAAATTTTACAATTGTTGGAGTATTGGTGGTGGCAGAACTGAAGTGTTGTATACATTATTTGATTTGATGAGCTAGATTAGTGAGACCAACTTTCTGATTTTCAGTGAATTTTGATGATCTCTACTACCTGTCTGTGGTTGAAATGAATAAGGAAGGATATTTGTGATACATAATTGGTTTATGATGAAGCACTTGAGAATTATGAATTGATTGTAGGGGTATAACATAAATTGAAGTTTGTTGAGGTAAATGAAGGGAAGTTACTTGGAAAGCACAACTTTAGTAAGGCTTGCACTTTGAAGGTACTACTTTTGGTCATATGTGCTTAATTCTATCTTATCTTTTCATGTGTTTGAATTAGTGTTTACATCTCAAAGACGGCATCTATATGATCCAAACAAATATTATGGGAAAATGTCATATAAGCTCAAGTATATATAATTATGGTTTTTTCTTTTATGCTTCCGGCATTAGCTAGCTTTGATTTAATAAAATTTAGAATAAAAAAAAGTTGAGGATTATATATAGCTAGAATCAACCTTGTGATTGACCCAGAAATCCTTTGGTTGTATTTCGGATTATATATAGCCATAGGTTAATGCCCCTTAAAAACCAAGCTTAAAGGCATGGATGCTTGAGCAAGAGATGTGGGTGTTGGAATTATAGTATACCTCAAACTATAAACTCAGGGAACATGGGACTCCTCAAACGGCTTTACATACCTTGTGTTAACTTTTCCATCATCTTGTGTTAACTTTAATTATGAGTTTGTGTTGCTACTGTTTACATATACTTTTAACAGCATTTGAAAAGTTTTGGATTCCACTTGAATTTTGTTTTGGACCAAATCAAAAGTGCATTGATCTGATATTGTATTTTCTTTTTTAACACCATGTGAAATAATGTGATTCTGATAGCATTGTTTTTCTTGGTGTGTTTGCTCAGATACTACATGTTCAGAGAAGATGATATTCTGGAAACACTGCATGATTGATGGATTACTGCTTAAATAATGATTTCTAGCATTACAATTGAGAAGATGATGCTCGTGGGATTGATAAATTTTGTTGTAGCGTTCTGAAATCTTTAGTTCTCTTCTGTTAATGTAACTCTTGAACATCAGAAGTGATGATAACATGATATTGTTGTTGGAGGCACTATTGTTTTGTGACAATTGAGAGACTTTCCAAGTTATTTAATTATGGTGATTTATGATTTAAAATATCAAATTCAATTTTCATTATATGAGTTGAATTTTTACTAATATTTAGATATAATATGATGAAGTGTATTTCCATGTTTATCAAAGGGGAAAAAAAGATATTATCTTGAATTATTAGGTTTAAGTTTGTAAAATATTCACTCTCTAAAGTGGGACATATATTTTGAGAAACAAATCCATGTTTTAAAAATAGTTAAAAAAATAAGTACGCGCGTTTTTTAAATGTTCAAGTTTGTGAAATATTCTCTCTAAAGTGGGACATATTTAGGAGAACAAATCCATACTTTTAAAATAGTTAAAAAATAAGCACGTTTTTTAAATATTCAACCAAACATTAAAATAACATTCAGTACTTATTAAATAGATCAAAATACCCTTCTAATAAGCACTAATAAACACTACTGTTAAGTGGTGAACCAAACACACTTATTGGAATAAGTGTTTATATTTTTCGCTGAACCAAACAGTTTTTTAAACTGAACTGCATAAAATAATCAGCACTTATATAATCAACACTGAATAATTCAGCACTTAAATTCAGCATTCAGCTGAACCAAACGCAGCCTAAGTGTATGTAACATAATTTTTACATTTTTACCCCTAACAACTTTATTAAAATCTATGTTATTGAAAACAAATATTTCTATTGTGTAATCTTATCTTAAGAATTAAAATAGATAATTACATTTTATAAATTTATATAACTTAGAATAATATAATTGTGTGCATTATAAATATTAATGTGACATAAAAAATTATAAATGTTATTATATTACAAAATACCAAGAAATCTTAATTAACTATTATAGATATTATTCAATAAAATTGTTATCTGTAAAATATAAAGAAACCTTGTGGGATTATTTGTTAGTTGAAATCAGATTTTTTTTATATTCTATTTATATTATAACCATTTTTTAAACCAAATTGACTTATATATATATATATATATATATATATATATATATATATATTAAACAAACTAATATATGCAATATTTAAATTTTTATTTTTTATATATTAATTATTTGTAACAATTTTTATTTACTCACCTCTCAAGTGTATGTATGTAATTTTACATTTTTACCCTCTAACAAATTTATTAAAATCCATAGTATCCAAAACAAATATTTCTTCTACTAATCTTATCTTAAGTATTAAAATACATAGTTACATTTTATAATTTTATATAACTTAGAATGATATAATTGTGTGGATTATAAATATTAATGTGGCATAAAAAATTATAAATGTTATTATATTAAAATATACCAAGAAATCATAACTAACTATCATAGATACTATCCAACAAAATTATTATTTATAAATCATAAAAAAACATTGTGGGATTATTTGTTAGTAGAAATCATATTTATTTTTGTTTATATTCTATTTATATTATAACCTTTTTTTTAACCAAATTGACTTACATATTAAAAAAACTAATATATGCAATATTTAAATTTTTATTTTTTATATATAATATATTATTCATATATTTTTTCATTGAAAAAACAACATATTTGATAATCATTTGAAAAAAATATTTTATATATTTATAATATTATTATATTTCAACATAATAAATTGGCACTATGGAGATAAAAATCCGCATTATGACACGTGTCATGATAAGACAAGACATGAGTCGTCTGGCGTAAGGCCCACTAGACCCGATCCATGAAAAGCGACCTCATGGTGACGTCATCTGGTATGTTGACACGACTAGACTAAATGATCTAGTCGTACAGTCGAATACCCTGTGAGAGGACATCACCTCGAGTAGTCTAAGGCACGACTAGACGCTGGGAATGGTCGATCGACCTTTCTCCTCGCAGAACTCCGCGGAGACATAAAGCACGGGCAAGAACATCAAGAGACCCGAGCAGATCAAGAAACGGTCAGAGGACCACTAACGTTCGTAACCGCCACGTTGGCACTTAAAGCCCACTACTGGCAGAACGTGGGTAATCAAGAGCGACGTGGGGAGTAATTATGGGGAACATTTCCTTAGAAAAAAAAGCCTACTAACACTTAGTGGCAAAACGGTTACAATGTGACCAAACTAAACTACGTGAGATTTGATCCCTCCGGGGTACGTAGGCAGCCTATAAAGAGGTCGCGTGATATGCACTCTGACGACAATCAGAACAATCACGGTAACAACATAGTCATTTGTAATAGTCGGGTATAGTCTCTCCCTTTTGTTGGTGTGGAAAAATCCACGTATATGGGGGTTCTTCGGAGATTCGGATCTGATGCATGCCCGGGCGAGCTCGGTCGGATCGTCTTCTCGGAAGGGTGGTGTCGTTTCTGGTCGAGTCGCCTGACAGTGGCTCAAGAGGATTCAGGGGGGTGTGTGATCATCACCTGCTTTTTTTTAAAAAGCAGGAAAAAGGTTGGTGTTGAATTTGCTCGCCTACATGAGGAGTTTGTGGGGTCTCCGCTCTGAGACACGGATATACCGTACACAGAGGTGAAAAACAGGTAATCATATTCTGCTTCCGGGGCTTGACTAAAGGAGTCTTGGGACAAAAGGGTACAGGTGGGGTGTGGATATGGGGCGGCTAATGGGTTTGAGCCGTCGGGTATGGGCGGCTACTAGGGTTTAGCCGTCCAGGGACTGGGTTGGTTTGGGCAGAACTTCTGTGGGAAATGGGTTTGGTTTTGGACAGAGGTTAAGCTAGGTTTAACCCGGGTTTCTGGAGGGTGGAATGAGAGGGTGTTTTTGTGTAGGAAATGGATTTTTCTCTCACAAAAGGGGGGCTCTCTTTCTCTCCCTCTATGGATTTCTAGTAAGGGAATGGTCAATTGATATCAAGTGAGGATTGTGGATTGGAGATTTGTTGATGTTGTAAAAGTGTTTTGATCCCCCTCTATTTATAGTAAAAAAGAGACAGGGGAATATCCAGGGGGTAATATGATGACTTGGTTAATAGTGTGTTTAATTAGACCCCTCATTAATTCTCTGGTTCTTCTGTCAGGACCAGGTGAAGAGTGGCTAGTCCTAACTAGCCGCCCAGTATTGGGCGGCTACTTCCTGTTTGCCGCCCCCATCATGACCTGCCAAATGTCCCATCTTTGACAAGCGGTGGCTTGGGTCGGTTATTTAGATTGATCCGGCCAAGATGGGGCGGCTAAAGGTCACCACCCGCTGCAATGATCAGCATTTAATGCTGCTTTACGTCTCATCCAGGGAAGCGGTTCAGGGTCGGCCAGGGGGGCGGCTAGTGCTAATAAGCCGCTTGGGATGGGCGGTTAGCTAGGGTTAGCCGCCCACTTCAGGGCCTTAGGGGATTTCTAGGGTTTTGGGGTTCTCTAGGTGAGTTTAGAGTTGTAGCCAGGTCTTTAGGTTTTTGGACCAAGGGTTTAGTTTAGGGTGAGGGTTTCCGGTTTAGGGTTAGGGTTTGGGCCAGGGTTTACGGTTAGGGTTAGGGTTTGGACCAGGATTTAGGTCAGGGTTTAGGTCAGGGTTAGGATTTCTGGTTTTAGGGTTTAGGATTAGGGTTTGGACCAGGGTTTGGTTTAGGGTTAGGGTTTGGACCAGGATTTAGGTCAGGGTTAGGGTTTCCGGTTTTAGGGTTTAAGGTTAGGGTTTGGGCCAGGGTTTGGTTTAGGGTTAGGGTTTGGGCCAAGGTTTAGGTCAAGGTTTAGGTCAGGGTTAGGGTTTCCGGTTTCCTATTTCCAGAAGTTTTGGTTTTCTATTAGATGCCCAAATGTGGGTTATTTTCGGGTGTTACTTGAAGTATTTCTGTCTTTCTGGACTGTTAAAATTGGGGTATCTACACCTTTTTCCACCAAAAACTCATTTTGTTTAAGCCTACCACCAAAAAACTTACCTAAATTCTTTTGAAGTTCTGAATCCCAAAATTAAAAATTTAAATGTAGGGGGAAAATATCCACTTCAGTTTGGCGCTGTCTGTGGAAATCTTGAAACAAAAAGCCAAAATTTCGCAATGTCAAACTCGAATGATCTTCCTATAGGGGGCCTGCAAGATGGGGGCGGCCTCCCAGCTAATACTGGGGGCGGCTCGCCAGGAACCCTGTTAAGCCAGGTCCAAGATTTCGTGCGGGCAATGGAGTGTTCACAAGAGAATCTATTCATCCAGTTGCAAGGATTAATGCAACAGATGTTTGAGGCTTCGATGCAACAATTCCACACGAATGGGCATTAGAGGCCACCAGCCTTGGAGGAAGTCTAGCCACCTGCTCCGGCACTTCCTCACCCCACTGCCAACAACGTCGAAGCTTTGGAAGGAAGTACTTCTTCTTCCAACCAATGACAATGGTCACGATGACGTTCGCGCACTCCGCGAGCCAGGCGTCGACCTCATGAAGAGCAGAGGCGCGATAATTCACCTCACAGGGAGCGATCTGTCCGATGGGAAGCTTCGCGAAGGCAAGCGGATCAGGAGCGGTCAGCCTTGCGTGATGCATCTGAAGGTCACCTGCGCGATTCCCCGCCTCGACAACCGACCAGGGAGCAGTCGCACAGCCTCGCCATACTTTACGCTCTGAAGTGCATCGCATTTTGAGTCATGAAATGGTAGAGCATGCGATACGGGGATTTGTTTCCCCATTCAACGTAGAGATCCTCAGAGAACGATTGCTGCACAGGTTCGTTCATCCTAAGTTCAAGCTGTACAATGGCACGACTGATCCATATGATCACATCCTGGCGTTCCGACATTACATCGCGTTGTACGAGGTGTATGATGGGTTGATGTGTCGCCTCTTCCCCTCCAGCCTGGAAGGGGCCGCATTAACCTGGTTCCACCTCCTTTCGCCAGCGTCGATTAGAACCTTTGAAGAGCTCAGAACCATATTTGCTGAGCACTTCATCTGCAGCAGGTGGAGGAAGAAGGATTTGGGGGATCTCATGAAGATCCAAATAAACTTGGGAGAAATGATTCGACAGTACATCGATCGTTTTCGTATCCTGAAGTTCGAAGTGGAAGACTGCAATGAAGATGCTGCAGTCATGACCTTCCGGAATGGCTTGCCATCCAGAAACGGCCTCAAGGAGTCGTTAATCAAGCATACTCCATCTAATTTATGGGATTTGATGGGGCGTGCTAAAAAGTACGCTAAAGTGGAGGAGTCCAAGCTCTTGAAGCAGGCGGTGGCGGTGTCCAAATCATCTTTGGCATCCACTTCTCCATCGTCAAAACCCGCTCGAGAATCTCGCCCGAAGGAGCAGCGGGATGAGAAAAGCAGAAGATCGGGCGCCTCAACCAATGAGGTGCGTGAGAGGCAGGGGATGTATTTCAAAATTTTCCCGTCCCAAATCCTGTCCAAGATCCAGGGGCAGTCTTGGTTCATATGGCATGTGCCCATGAAAAGTGACGAGTCGAGGCGAGACCAGAGTCTGCGCTGTGACTACCATAAGAGTGTCGGTCACACCACCGACAAGTGCCGCATACTCGATCCAAACATTCCTGGAGAATCAGATTCGGAAGGGTCATATGAAGGAGTATACTCCAGTGGAAAGCGCTCCTAATCCCAGCGAGCAACACATGACGAACATTGGCCCCAACACCGCTGCCGGGGTTATCGACGCCATATTCGGGGGTGTTCCTCACTTCACCTCGCCAAAAAGTGTCCGACGAGATTCAACGAAGATGCAGGTCTCGTTCGAGATAATGCAGATCGACCAGGGAGCCAAAACTGATCGTTAAGAGGCCACGAGGTGATGATGGCAGCGTCATCACCTTTTTCTAACGCGGACCTGGAAGGAGTCCAGACCCCACATTCGAATGCACTGGTAATCACCTTATGCATCTCAAACTTTGACGTAAAAATGATTCTTGTAGACACAGGGAGCTCAGCAGATATCCTTTTCATGAAGCCCTTCCTCCTGATGGGGTTGAAAGCCGCGGACCTCAACCCGACAAAGGATGTTTTGGTCGCTTTCAATGGGACGCGGGTTGTCCCGGCAGGACGCATCACGCTACCGGTTCGAGCGAGAAATCAAACTGCCATGACGGATTTCACCATCATGGATCTCTCGTCTCCATACAACACGATCATCGAGCGATCCTGGCTTGCTGCAATGAAGGCGATTCCATCCACCTACCATCAATGCCTCCGTTTCCCCATAGCTTAGGGGGTAATGGAGATACGAGGGGACCAGATGGCTGTGAAGCGCTGTTATATGGTGGCAATGACAGGAAAATCAGCCCTGTCAAAGTTCGAAGAGCTGCTCGAAGAAGGCGAAATCCATCTGAAGAGATAGCAATTACTTCAGGACCGGGTGAAGGCCGATAAGTGCCGACTCGGTCGTGAAGGCAGGGTCCTTGAAGACCTTGAGCAGGTCCTGATAGATCCCCTTGGCCCCGAGAAATACTTTCTCGTCGGGAGTTTGCTTTCTGCAGAAGAGAGGAAGGTGATACTCGACCTCCTTGTGGAGAACAATGACGTGTTCGCCTGGATACCTCAGGACATGCCGGGGATTGACCCCGAGGTGACGAATCACTGACTGGTCATCTTTCTGACCGTCCGTCCGGTCCACGCCGATGCGGTGCGAGACGAGATGAACAAGCTCCTAGCCGCTAGGTTCATTTGCGAGGTGCGACACCCGGAGTGGCTGACCAACACAGTGGTGGTTCCCAAGAAAAATAAGAAGTGGCGAGTCTGCATGGACTTTACCGACCTGAACAGCGCATGTCCGAAGGACAGTTTCCCACTTTCGTAGATCAACCAACTGGTGGACTCCTCATCTGGTAACAAATTAATGAATTTCATGGATGCTTATTCAGGCTATCACCAGATCCCGACGTATGAGCCCGACCAGGAGAAAACAACGTTCATAACACCCAGGGCTTGCATACATTACGAAGGATGCCTTTGAGATGATCCATCAATAATGTATGCAAATAAACAATTTGAGCATTCAGCATAACCAAGAATCATAAATGCCAACAGAAATAATTGAATGAAAACCTAGCAACTATTAGCATCATTTCCATTCTTTACATATCATGATGTGTTAATGAAATGGCTTCACCATATGGAGGTTGCAAAACCAATTTCATGGCTTCAGCATATATTCTTGCGGCTGTATAAAAAACTGAACGTATCATCTCTCTGTTCCTTTGATCATTATCCAGCCAATTTACTGCAAAGGTAAGGAAAATTAATCTTGGGTATCCAGAGTTCAATATATATGATATAGGGATGGACAGAGGCAGGCCTTTTCCATTGGGTCCAACTCTCCCAGCAACTCCAGATCCGCACCCACAGGGGTCATCAATGGTGGTGAAGCACCTGCTACTATCTTCTCCGTTGGGAGAGATTTAATATGGGGCCGATAGGTGGTTGGTAGGTTTAGGGCTTGTGGGAGGCGCCTCTACCAAAAAATATCATGGGCGTAGGGGAGAGGGATGGGTGAGATTTGGGGGATCTAGGGTTTCTATGCAGGGGAAGTGGGTGCGAAATTAGGGGATACGGTTTGTTTTTAAAATTTATATATTTGGTTAACTGTGTAGAAAGATCTATGGGGTTGACGAATTTTACGACGGACGATATCCGTCCCAAGCTTTCAACGGAGTAAGCTAACACACGAGTTCGTCGGCAATACCCTCTTTTTTGGTTGTGAGAATAGGAAGGCAAAATCACTTTGCGAGTCAGCAAATGATCCTTTGTTGCTCAATTAATAGCAATTCTTCTGCTATGAAGTTTTTTGTAAACAATGGGACTGATCTTCTTTTGTAGTCCCATTGATCTTTTGTTCAAAATTTCCCTTTTGTACATTCACAAAGTTTTATAGTAATACAATTTTATCAAGTGAAAAATAGAAAAACCTCCTCTGTCGTGAAGGCAAGGTCCTTGAAGACCTTGAGTAGGTCCTGATAGATCCCCTTGGCCCCGAGAAATACTTTCTCGTCAGGAGTTTGCTTTCTGCAGAAGAGAGGAAGGTGATACAATGACGTGTTCGCCTGGATACCTCAGGACATGCCGGGGATTGACCCCGAGGTGACGAATCACTGACTGGTCATCTTTCTGACCGTCCGTCCGGTCCACGCCGATGCGGTGCGAGACGAGATGAACAAGCTCCTAGCCGCTAGGTTCATTTGCGAGGTGCGACACCCGGAGTGGCTGGCCAACACAGTGGTGGTTCTCAAGAAAAATAAGAAGTGGCGAGTCTACATGGACTTTACCGACCTGAACAACGCATGTCCGAAGGACAGTTTCCCACTTTCGAAGATCAACTAGCTGATGGACTCCTCATCTGGTAACAAACTAATGAATTTCATGGATGCTTATTCAGGCTATCACCAGATCCCGACGTATGAGCCCGACCAGGAGAAAACAACGTTCATAACACCCAGGGCTTGCATACATTACGAAGGATGCCTTTGAGATGATCCATCAATAATGTATGCAAATAAACAATTTGAGCATTCAGCATAACCAAGAATCATAAATGCCAACATAAATAATTGAATGAAAACCTAGCAACTATTAGCATCATTTCCATTCTTTACATATCATGATGTGTTAATGAAATGGCTTCACCATATGGAGGTTGCAAAACCAATTTCATGGCTTCAGCATATATTCTTGCGGCTGTATAAAAAACTGAACGTATCATCTCTCTGTTCCTTTGTTCATTATCCAGCCAATTTACTGCAAAGGTAAGGAAAATTAATCTTGGGTACCCAGAGTTCAATATATATGATACAGGGATGGACAGAGGCAGGCCTTTTCCATTGGGTCCAACTCTCCCAGCAACTCCAGATCCGCACCCACCGGGGTCATCAATGGTGGTGAAGCACCTGCTACTATCTTCTCCGTTGGGGGGGATTTAATATGGGGCCGATAGGTGGTTGGTAGGTTTAGGGCTTGTGGGAGGCACCTCTACCAAAAAATATCATGGGCGTAGGGGAGGGATGGGTGAGATTTGGGGGATCTAGGGTTTCTGTGCAGGGGAAGTGGGTGCGAAATTAGGGGATACGGTTTGTTTTTAAAATTTATATATTTGGTTAACTGTGTAGAAAGATCTATGGGGTTGACGAATTTTACGACGGACGATATCCGTCCCAAGCTTTCAACGGAGTAAGCCTGTCGCCCTAAAACACACGAGTTCGTCGGCAATACCCTCTTTTTTGGTTGTGAGAATAGGAAGGCAAAATCACTTTGCGAGTCAGCAAATGATCCTTTGTTGCTCAATTAATAGCAATTCTTCTGCTATGAAGTTTTTTGTAAACAATGGGACTGATCTTCTTTTGTAGTCCCATTGATCTTTTGTTCAAAATTTCCCTTTTGTACATTCACAAAGTTTTATAGTAATACAATTTTATCAAGTGAAAAATAGAAAAACCTCCTCTGGTGTGTGGGAGTACCTCTTTTCGTGGCTTCTACAATTGGAAGTTGAGATTATATAAAAAGAATCAACCTGCACTAAAGGGTCGAATAGATTCCAACAAGGGTATATACGCAAAAAAAACCCTTATATTATATATTGTTCATATTTGTTATCTTTTATGATTACTCACCATCATAATATATTATTTTACTATTTAATGCATGATATCTAAAGTAAAAATATCCTAATCTCTTCAGATATGGATCAAATGCAGATATTTTTCAAATAATTAACATGTTTAAGTTAGGGGTCAGCAACAGGCCGGGCCGACCCGGCCGTTCCGTTGAAACTACGCCAAGCCCTGCCCACGGGCCCGGGCCTGGACGGGCCTCACAGGCCAGGCCTGGGTTCGGGCCCACGGGCCAGGCCTATGGGCCTAAATTATAAACATCTTATTCTTTTTTATTTTTTAATTTTAAGTTATTTATTTGCATACAATATTAAAATAACACAAAATTTAAAGTATAATATTAAAAAATATATTTATATATATTGAATTTTTAAATAAAAATATTAAATGAATTAATTACTTCAAAAATGAATAACTAATGTACATAACTAAGTTGTTATCTACATAAATGTCAACAATTTGTATAATTCAAGCACAATTCAATAAAAATTACATATTACTCATTTAATATAGTATCCTCCACGGGCCTATGGGCCGGGCCCGCGGGCGGGCCTACGGGCAGCCCGAACGGGCCTATGGGCCGGGCCCCAGAATCAAGCCCAAGCCCGGCCCGCGAACGGGCCCGGGCCAGGCTTTGGCCCTACGGGCCCCGGCCAGGCTTTCGGGCCTGTTGAAGACCCCTGGTTTAAGTATTAACATTAATATTTGGATTACCAAATGATATATCAGAGATGTATGAAAATTAAAATTGAGATTTTAAAGTTATTTTCACTTTCGAATATTATGCATTAAAATTTAATAGTAAAATAATATATTATGATAGTGATTAATCATAAAAGATAATAAATATGAACAATATATAATACAAACAAATATATTTTTATATATTATATATATATTTTTATAATATATGTCAGATATGGAATTTTTCAAATCGAATACATTAATATCCATATCACACTCCGGATCTTCGAATATGGGGATATTTTTTTTTTTCATTTTTTTCTTTTTGGATAATTAAGAGACTTACATCATGCTAGAACTTCCATGTATGCCAATTTTGATAGTCTAGAAGAATTTCATGCCATGATGCTGAAAGGATGTACAAATAAAGTTTATAGAGCAATGATGTGGCATACATTATTCGACAGGTCAGGATGTATATTCAATGAGAGTCACTCCTAGTTTCAATATCCTAGACAAACTTAGTGGTTGTGTACGCATAAAAAGGTTAAGAGAGGAGTGTTTGAATTGATTGTAAAAACTTAGAGGACATTCTAGGACTAGATTTAATTGACTTAAGGTGGGACTAAAATTAGGATTAATAGTGGCATCACTTGATA